>OX439419.1:7513566-8113566 GCA_949319885.1 Mecyna flavalis | reverse complement strand
TCACCACCTTTAAGTACGGTAAATAGTTTATTTTGAGGTACCTCAAGTCAAGATCGGCCAAGCAATAAAAAAACCTTGTTCGGCTCGACAGAAACGGTTAAATAATCGAAACACAATTCACTAACTTCATTGCAAAAGGCAGAAAAACTTACACAATTTCTTTGCCATCGAATCGCATCAAAATTCACAATGATTTTATCCAACTCCAAATAAAATACGTGACTCTGAAACTCCGTCCCTAAAGATATTTGTTGAAGTTAAACTGTTTCAGTCTTAGTTGTTGGATTATGCTAATGTTGAGCTGTTACTTCTAATACAGAATGCTGGAGAAGTGATAATTCGCAAATAATTGGTAGAATTAAGTCTTTAATGTCTTAAATTCTTAAAATTATTCGTTGTTTTTCTCATTTGTTATAATTTAGAGCACTGGTTGCGTCAAAAGTCGCTTCACATTCGTTCTAATCTCGTCTCGCACCAATGGATTTTTCTATTTGCGTATTTGCCTCGTATACATCGTAAGGTTAATTTGTACATTCAGATTACTACATTGACTGTTTTATTATGATTCATTAGGGTTATCAAGATCTTACGGAAGTCATTATTTACATCTGACATATGCCAAAACCTGGACAAAGATCACAGGAATCCATTGGATGCTGGTGGCGCAAAACAAATTAATTTTGAAATCCTTCAAGGATGGCTGTGTCCAGATTGTCCAGCAAAGGACGTCTTTCGGCTAATGATGATGATGACACAATTTATTTATTTCTTCTTCTAGTTTGGGGATAATTACATTAATTGTTAGCCACTGTAGTCTAAATATGCCAATGAACAACACGAGTCTAACGATACTTATCTCTAATTGAAATATAACTAGTACCCCTGGGAGTGGGATGCAAACAATTTAATATAATCCCTAAATGTCAAACGGGATGGCACGCAGATTTGGGATTTCTGCTAGATCCGTTTTTAAAGCTCAGTCTAAGCATGATTGAAACATTAATTCTGCCTTGTCAAAACGTTGATATAAATCCAGAATTTTGCGTGTGGTGCAATTTGTGAGCAACGGGCGGGATGTATAATTTTAGCAAAATTGATAATTCTTTACCCAATTTCAGTAACAACGTGCAAAGGTTAGTGGTCTATCGAAACAGAAAAAACACAAATGTTCATTTCATGGTCCTGAGTGGGACGAACCCACGACCCCTGGCGCTTAGGGCAGGGTTACTCCCAAATGCACCATAGAACAAGTCAAGTTAAGATAATAAAGGAAAGGAAAGTCATCGATGCTTGTGCAATAAAATAGGCCTTCCTAATAAATGTATACTTTCATACTTTATGTATAAGTTTTTATAGTGTTGGTTTCGGTCTGTGTACCATCTGAATATTTTGTGATTGGTGTGTAATTCATTGATAGCTAAGGTCCCAGGCCTCATTGCTTTTAGGGATCACCGGTGACCCCTAAGGCGTTAAACATTTATCTTTTTTTCTTATATAGTTCCTCCTTCAAATTAACTGCTGTTCTCAAAATTCGTCTAATACTATTTTATTATTACGTCAGACGGAAAACATGTCTCTTCACGAGTTTTTATCCGTTTAAGTTGTTTTATATGTCTCTTCTCCCTCGCACCACGCGCTATCTCTCTCGCATATTTCCCCAAGTATTTCCAGGGCCGTCGGTTTAGCGGGGATCATTAATCTAAACCATTGTTTTAACTACACTCGCAGTTTTATTTATCTTTTATTGAAGTGTCGGCCGGGCGGAAGTTTCCGTGCGCTTTTGAAGAATGGATCCTGCGGGTGAATTGTAAATTCGTGAGGTGGATGAATTGAGTTTTGGGAACGATGTAACGAGTTTTCGGGCGTAGATAGGGATTGAAAAGAAGGATAAATAACCTTTATGTGTTAAATTAATACCTTTTCGATTCTGTTACTTATTGTAATTATTTACCAATGATTGTGCCCAATATTATTTAAAGCATACCAAAGGGCATTATGGCAACAGTATTAGCACGGGCAACATCTAAAAGTGAAAAATTTATTGAAATTGCGAACTTTGGGAAGTAGTAGTAGTTAGTATGGTAATTTTTGTGGCGCCATCTTTATCTCTTGGAATGCATTACATTAAAAAAATCAAATCAAATATGTGTTTTTGCATAAACATGATACATTGAGTGCCACATTTTTTCTCATATTTTGACTATTAGCATTCTAATTGTATAAATGCAAAATTACCTCAGTCTGTTAAGCTTTCACACCAGAACCACTGAACAGATTTTGATGAGGTACGGACATAAGTTACTTTTTATTCCGGAATAATGCTCAGTCTCTATAAGACGATAGAAATAAACATATTTTGTTTGTCCTTCTCTCATGTCGCAACGGTAATCATATCGATGATTTTTTTATGGGGATAAGTAGTTTGGAGCTGGAGAATTACTTATACCTACGTTGTTTTTTACCCCGTAAAGCTATCAAAAGTCGTAAAGACCACGCGGGCAAAGCTGCAGGCTGAAGGCTAGTTTCATCCAAGCGAGTGATTGTTTTACTTGTCATTAACACTCAACATAAACAGAGGCAAAGTTAAAGTTGAAGAATAAAAATCTTAATCGTTTCCTAGAAATTTATTTGTTTCAAGTTAATTACACACCTTTCGTAGTACGTAGTTACGACATTATAAAAGTTGAGAATTGCTCAAATAATGGTATATTTCACAGTTTATTTAAGCGAGTTACGAGGGGCGAGTTTATGAGTCTTTTTGTTGCCACTAACGCCATCTAGCGTGGAATAGCGGTACTAAACTTTTTAAGTTTCGTGTCGGACTCGTTTAGTGTAGTTTGCAAATATTTTTATTATTAGAAATCTAGTGTTCTCTGTTTATTTCCATTGATAATGGGTTTAATTAAGATTTCTTTTCTATCGTACGTAATAAAGAGGTTATTGGAATAGTAATGAACCTGCCAGAAGCCAGAAGTAATGGGTTCGTATTCTATCCAGTCAAATGATGACCGCAAAACAGATGCAGGACCAACGGCTTTAGATGCTTTCTTAGGCACGTTACCACCAACTTCCAGACTACGTAATGTGACTGAGCATTTTGCGAACAGAAAAACCAAATCACAAAATTTCGATCCTACCCGGAAGGAATCAACAATTACTCTTAAATAAGCAAAAATGCTACAATGTATTCTTTAATTAATATCAAACTACTAAATAAATTTATACTTAACTGGCAAAGTTTTCAGTTATCCCTCCCCCTCCCCATTATCCCATAACATTACGGATCTCAAAAAAGTCGTAAAAACTTTTGCAAATCGCCCCCGGTATCAAAATGAGGGATTGTGTAATCCCGACTTTACCCCATAAAAGTGGGAACATCCATTAAAATCTTATTAATAGTTCGCGCTAAGGGTTGCCAGTTGGTGCACTCAAAAATAATAAGTTTTTTTTTGTTTTAATGGTGTACACGTAACAATGTAAATAAATGTTAATACTATTACAAATATTACAATTAAAAATTAACATGTATGTTTTAAAAAAAATAATTTTTAAACTTCACTAAGTAGAGCCATTATGGATGAATATGATTTTTTTAATAAAAGAGTTTTCAACAATTTAAAAAAAAAATCCGTGGTTTTTTTAGTGTTAGAGATTTTATGTTGTTAGTTAGAATAATAATTAGTTAAGAATTTAAAAAACAATTGAAAGAACAGGCAACATTCCAAATTCAAAATTGAAAGAAGAAAATTAAATAAATATATAGCGGCCAGTATTTATTAGTTAAATTTTTAAAACCAAAGTCTGGTCTCAATATTTCTAAACACACGAGGTGAATATGAAAACTTGTGTCTTTTACGTTGCTAGCAACCCTAACGATGCGACACCACAGACAGACGGAATGAATGGCTATTGCGAATGTTTTTCCTTTCGACGCCATCTTTTAAAGTTTTGATTTAACGACTTTTGAGTGTAACTGATGGTGGCGGGTGTTGGATACTGTCTTAATTCTGACTGCAGTGGAATAATGGTAATTGAGTTTACGTACTTAGGTTCGAATCTTTGTTTGCATCTAGTTGATGGTGAAATATATTTGGTGTTCAACTAACACTGAACTGTCTATGGGCAGACGTGGCGCTTACCATCAGGTGTACGATCTGCTCGTCTTGTTACACATTGCAATAAAAAAAAAACTTACTACGACTGGGAAAGACTAAAGTGAGTCTGTGATTCCATTTAGTAGCAATGCGAGCTTTGGGCAAATCCAATCGGTTTTTTTAATTATTAATTTTTATTAAATATTAAATTGGACAACATCTCATACTTTGATCTTGCCTCAAAATAGCACTTGTGTTTTGGGTATCAGAGGCAACGAAGGTACCCCAAATATTTACTTAAATACACAACTAGCCACTGGCGTAGTCAGTCTTATACTAATCTTTTTAATATGTTTGCGTAATATACAATAATTTTAAATAAAACCCGCGACTTCTAGCTTAGTAGTCAACTTCTAAACTATAACACTAAATTTTCTCACGTCCACGTTTTAGCATCACAGAAATCCCCCGCAACAATTCCAGCCCATACGTAATGAAACGCTATTTCCAATAATGCATTATTGAAATTTCACAGTACACTGCATTCTCGCGCTGTCAGCCAGTTTGTACGGACCGCTCGTATAGCATTCTAATGCAGCTTGCTTCTAAACGGGAACGCTGAATCTGTTCGCATTTTTATGCCGAATCAGGATTTGTTTGGATAACGTCTGGATAAGTTGGGAAAGTGTGTAGTCGGCGGCTTTTTAGGGTTAGATTTTCAACTGTTTGGTTGGATTTATCGTATTTATATCAGTTTTGTTAGAAACTAAACAGTAAAGATAGTCAAAGGGTTGGAAGTGTTTACATGTAGCGTTTTAGGGTTTGCTTTCTATCAATGCATAAAGGTATTGTCACTTGTATATTTTTTTATTTATTCATACTTTAATGCACAATCAAGAGTACTATCGAGGTCACCGGCGCGTGATCACCCTTAAGGCTAAAATCCTGTGCAGTATTTTCACGTTTACAAGCGCCGCTCCTAAGAAGTCACGATGCGTGTGCACGGTATATTTTTCCAAAAGTGATCACGCGCGGGAGACCTCGATCGTACATAAGGCGGACCTAATGCCTAATGGCATTCTCTGACAGTCAACCTTTGGGCCAAGCAGAAAAAAAATTAGTGGGTAGTGCTAACGGGCTAAAGCGAGAGAAAAAAAAACGAAAATATAATATACCTATATATATTTACGTTATGTTGGAATGGCCATTTAGTACAAGCTATGATTAGTTTGATGTTGTTGCAAGGTCTAATTATTCATAAAAAAAAACACATTTTTATGTTAAAAGTTGATTCAATGGAAGGTTATTGCAATTGCATTTTTAATATTCTCCATATTAACCAATGCTCGAATAAAAACCAGTAACAGGGTAATTTTTTATATTTTTTCCATGACTGCCATTAAAATTCGGACCGCGAACGCGAAATAAACCGAACTGAATAGTCAAGCGATGGCTTATTGCCAATTTTTCTGATTTCCATACTGGAGCACACCAGATTATTTGGAACTCTGATCTGTTACTCAATCTACACTCTGAGGGGTCAAGTTATATTGATCTTCTGGTTTCTATACTGGATATCTGACTCGGTACTTGCATGACCAACCGAGGTGTCAATTTAAGTTGGTCTTAATCTCCATACTGGACGTCTAGATTACTGGGAACTCTGATGGTATACGCGGTCGACCAAATGAGGTGTCTAGAGAAATTTGTATTGCCTTGTCACTAGAAATATCCAGATTACTGGAAACTCTGTGTGAGTTTTAGTTTTACAAGCTAAGGGATCAAGTTACTTTGGTCGATTAGGGTCAATGACTTAACAGGAAAATCTAGTGTTTTGTAGATCACGTCTCTGTGGATTTGTGCTAAATGATTATTTTGGACCGATGCCGTGATGTAATTGATTGTAAATTTATAAATAACTCGTTTTAGTAGGTGAAAACCTGTTTTTTGATTATAAATAAAGGTAGGTATGTCTGGTATCTTGTGTGCCCGCCTTGATAGAAATACTTTACGATTTGATAGATGTTATCATGTTATATTAAATAGTAGCTTAATGTTAATTGTTGCTATTATTACTGTATAAACCATATTTCTTCAAAATTCGTTTAGTGGATTTTGATTTAAAGAGCAACAAACACGCATAATTGTTTATATCCGTTAAAGCCTAATTTAGCAAAAATTAGCATTATGTAATTTTCCAGCTCCCTAACTCCTATCCTCATACTAAAAATCACGTTGTTTCGTTGCGACTTGCGACATTAATATTCAGTTCCCATGGAATTTCTGTGATGGTCCCATGTAAACTGAGTAAGTATTATTTCTGGACTAGCGTGAAGTGAAGTGTAACAGATAAGTCATAATTAGGTACTTTCGCATTAATCATATTAGTACGAATTCTCAAAGCATTTGTAGGAAGTAATTATTTATAAAAAAATGTAATGGACCATTGAATGAATAAAAAACAAATAATTTCTTTTTCACAAACCCAAGGGTTTTACAATCGCCGAAATGTATGCCCATAATTATAGTTTCATATTCTTTTTTATAACCGTAGCATCTAACATTGTTTTTCTTCCACAGACCCCCCCAGCACCACGGCGCGGCCCTGCTGGCGGGGGTGGGCGCGGGGGCCGTGCCGTCCTACGCCCCCCCTGGGCGGGCCTTCTTTACGCCCCCCCTGCCGCCGGAGTACAGGAACCCGTTCGCTGATAAGCCGACCCTCAGAGGTGAGTTTCTATGAAAGAGCAAATTGTCCTAACAGTAAGTGATCGATACTGCCCATAGACACTCAGCGACCAGTGTCAGAGGCGTTGCCCGTATTAAGAAGAGAATATGGAAGGAGTAGGAAAGTGAAGCCCAATAGCAAAGCTAGCCTACAGTGGCGTAGCGTGGGTGTCAGCCGCCCGGGGCGGAAGACAATTCTGCCGCCCTTTTTTCGCTCCTCCAGATTGCAAAGCATCCCACCATTGGTAAGTGGTCACTGCGGCCGATTGGACACTTCAACTTTCTTGTGAAATTTTGCAGCCCCCTAAAAAGTGGCGCCCGGGGCGGTCTCCCCCCCCCCCCCATCGCTGCGCCACTGCTAGCGTACCACCAACCAGTCAAATTCACGACATTCATATCTTACACACAAGTCATTGTTTTACGGAGGCGTAAACCCATAGGACATTTATTTTATTAAGGCATACACAGTACAGGTAAAAATAAAGTGATAAGGAACAATGACAGTTCAATATTAATAAAATCATATTTTTTTTTAAATTCCAGGCACAAACACAGATGGGAACAACTACCTCAATCGGCGGCCTATCCCCCCTCCCTCCCTCGGGCCTGGCCACGAGAGGATACCCATCAGGCCTCCGGGACAGGTAAATAATTACTAAACACTTTATTCTCAAAAAAACTGTAGGCTCTTTTGATCTTCGAGCCTTTGATTTAAAGCCTTTGATTTCTTTCAAGTGTACTGGCTCCCACATTAATACTGCCGGAACACAGGCAGAACTGTTATGGCGGCAGATTTTTCCTCCTAGCCAGCCAGTCGGACTGTGAAAAATCCCTTCCACAAACCAGACCCAAGGCGAGAACCAAACCCACGACCTCCGGGTTTTTATACCCGAGCGGCTTAGTCACTGTTCCACGGAGGCAAAAGTTGGCCGCGTTATGGCGTTGGGCACCCCGCCACGATGGCAGTAGGCCGGGAAGGTACTTGTAAAAGGCCATAAGTAAACGCAACCCTATGACCTATGGCTATAGCCTTAAAGTTTATTTTCCTGTGAATAACTCTAAATACTTACGAATGTGTTATGTCCAATTCCAGGAGACATCCTCCCCGCAAGTGCCAGCTCCTCCGCCCGCGCCGCCGCTGCCGCCGGCCGGGCTCGAGCCACAGAAGAAGAAAGCACTCAATACACCTAGCCATAAGGTTGGTATTGGTTTGACAAACATCTGGGGACATACGTCGATATTGATTGAGAATAATAGTTGAATCCTTGCTAAATAAATGTTCTGAAAGTATATAAAACATATTTGGAGTCTACAACATATCTATTAAGAGCTTTATGTCTATGTCATCACTTTACCTAATCATACGCCAGAGCCAGCGTTTTGTTCATTCATAAAAAATAAGTAACTTAGTGCTAATAAAAAACAAACTGTCTTTTAAAACTTCTTTTTTTCCTTCTAACGAACATTCATTGTCAATATCATCAGCCGAAAAACGTCCACTGCTGGACATAGGCCTCCCCTAATACCCGCATCCAGTGCAGACGCTGTAGATCACAAACCTTCACTTATAAAAGACTAAAATGTTTAATACCTCAACTAAACTATGTCACTTTCTCTTCCAGCCCGACGAACTAGACAGTGACGTGAAACACGGCACGGACCAAGCAAACTTCACAGACTTCGTGCCGAATTCCCTCAACATCCCCACCATCTCCCGAATCCTCTCGGGATCCAACGGGAGGAAAGAGGACATTCCTGATGTCCTCCTCCGGACCGTCACTGCCAAGCCACAACACCAAGAACGAACCTCCAAGAGTGACATATATATAACTAAGGACGCAGGAGTCACCCTGAGCGACGCCAACAGAGACTCGTCCACAGACGGTGCGGTATTAGCAGTTTTAGACCCAGAAATGAACAATTTAGATAGACCCCTAATCGTAGATCAAAATGGTGAAACGAACACCAGAAGAAACTTACAGTATGCTACCAATAAAGATGACAGGAAAAACGATAGTTATACTGCTACTACGATAGGTTTTGAGCTAAGAGATCCAGAAATGTCAACTGAAAGATATCATAATCTTGCAAATGTTAATTCTGATAAGAAAATTTTAAAACATGATCAGAAAAATACTGGACCTGTTCAAAGGGCTGGTATAACTTGGCCTTTCGCGTGGGGTCTTCACGTTCACTCAGCAACAATTATATTCACAATCCTAGCTATATATTCTATCTATAAGATCATTGTCTATAATAGGATAACGCATTTGTTCACCCAATATTACTTCATAATTTTACACTTGATTTTAGTTTTCGTTTGCCTAATGAGAATTTTCTATATGTGCTACGATCCTTATAATATTAAGAATTCACTGCCTCTATTTTTAAGCGAAATATTGTTACATGTACCAGAGATATTCTTGAGCATAGCTTTCTCTTGTACAATACTATTCCTATTGACAAATAGCATAAACTTCAAGAATACATGTTGTTCCTTCCTATTTCGTCCAAGGACGATTATAATAGGGGGCGGGCTTCACATACTATCGTGTTTAGTATTACATATCTTTGAAAATAGTAACACAATATATAGGACTCCGCAGGGAGCCGAAAAAAGGGTATTAGGTCTTACGTGTCAAATAATATTTATACTAGCGTGTCTCATACTTGGGATATGCTATCTATATGTGTATAAGAAGTTGAAGTCAATATTGCAGAGAAAAAGTAACACGTACCAAGTAGGTTTCAAGAATATCTATCAAGCTATACATATAAACTTAGCCACAGCACTGTTGTTCGTACTAATGGCAGTACTACAAATATACGGAATCTTCGGTATAAACCAGATAAGAATGACCCAGTTCAACTGGCTTCAATGGGGATATCAGTTCTCATTACGCCTGATTGAAATCAGCATTGTAGCTCTTATTTCTTGGGTGACAAGTCTCAAATTAGTCAACTCGCTGCAACATGAAAAAACTGACGGTAACAAGATATCTGGCTTAGGACTTTTCCCATGTACGACTGGATCTAGTAACGAGCATTTCGAATCCGATTATCCCGCTATAGTAGGCACTAATACCAAGTTAAAGACGTATAGTGTGAGAATGGCTAAGCCGATATATGAGACGGCTGGTCATCCTAACATACCAGACCAGTACTGTGGTCCAGAGCATCCGAGGTTCCTCAACACGCTGGCAGGTCAATGTGATAATAACTCTGGCACGGAGAATTACTCAGGACACAGTTCTATAGCCAACGCAGGGCATAGCACTTCCACAGAATCTAGCAACGCGACATCCAGCCAAGGAGTAACAAATCACTTGATGAAGCAACACCCTAGTATGGCTGGTTATAACGGGATAGAATCAGCATCAGACGACCACTATTCGAACTGCGATCCCATCCAATCCCTTCAAGGAGATGAGCCTTTAGACCACGAATACAACGTTATCCAATACGGCAGTAACAGCGACTTCATTCGCGACATCAAGAATCAAAACTACAATAGCGGTTCGAACCGAAGTTCTCACAACTTCAAACATATGTCCTACGATAGAGTCTCCTCGCGAACCAATAGTAATCCTAGGAAGAAACACAGAGTCAAAAACAAGAACGTTCAAAATTGCATGACGATGGGTTACGACTCGTCTATCGGTCACCATTACCATCAGCCGCATATGCCAGACGATTATGGCAATTATAACACAGAGAACGCGTCATACCACGCTTCAGGAATTCAGACATTGAATCCGAATAGAAGTTACGGAGATCAGATTAGGAATTCTCAGCGTCGGAATTCCCCTTCGACGTCTGTGATCAATTCCAGTGGCAGTCAGAAACGCGGGAAAGGGAACGGGTTTCCGGAAAGACCGAAATCGACTGACCTCTACGGTTTCTCCGAAGATCCCAATGAGAGGAGCTATCCGTGCGCTTTAGCGACTCCCCAACCTGCTCCTAGGAACTGTAGCTACGAAGCGTCGTACTCTCAACCTCAGGATGAGATTCCCCACGAACCCGACGGTAGTAGCATGCTAGTTGCTCAAGATGGTTTCGTAAGATTCCGTCCGTTAGAAGACGGACCTTCGCAAACCTGATTCACAATTACTCTGCCGCGACAAACGGCAGACAACCTCGGATTCTAAGTTCGAAGGCATAGGCCTTACATAATATCTTTCATGACGTCACACGTCTTATGTACCTATGTAAATGTATAGCTAGGTTAACAGGATATTTAAGCCAACGTCCCCTGTATATAGCCACTTAGACTAAGTTTTGTAAATTAAATCGAGACAACTCGAATAGTTTATGCCATTTAGTTTATAAGTTAAATATCGTCGGAATAATGAAAATATTACAGAAATAAACGGTGTTTATATAATGTTGAAATATAAATGATATCTAACTGTTGAAAGAAGTGTGTATGCTTATTTTTGATTTATTTTCTTTTTGTAAACGTCTACGCTAATAATCATGAGTAATTTAACGTATTAACTTGTAAAAATATTAACCACTTCGATAAGACGTTTTCGTACTGAGAATGTTTGTGTACATAAAGTCCACGGAACAAATTAACAATCAGATTACATAAAATTGTTAATTAATTCGACATTATTTGAGACTAACAATTTTAAAACACGATTTTACAAAATGACAAACGCTGAAAACTTATTGAAATCGGACCCCTTAGGTAATGCCATTTAATATTGATGCTCCATTATATAGAATTATATAGATTTTAAACTGTTTGTGATATTGATATAAAATTTTGTTTGTAACAAAACAGTCCATAGTATAATAGACGTAAGGTTTATATCCCTTTGCCCTTTTCCTATAAATAAACAAGAACAATGTTAATATCGATTTGTGCCACTAAGAATTGTTTCCAATATACATTGTTTTATACCCAATGACATAGAAAAGTAATAGAAATGTTCAGATTATTGTATTTCTCTGTATTCCTAAACATTATTGATATATTTTTTGTGGATGTGTGATTTTGTTAATAATTTATACAATGCCAGTGTTACAACTGGGATCCTGAATCAGGTAGTGTGATTTGTGTAGCAACAAAATGTAGACATGGATAGACTATACAAATATTTTTGGTTTCTTATTTGCACCAAAATATAAAAGCAGTACCTACAGAAATAATAAAATCTGGGAAACTTTCATTTAATGACAATTTATTGTAATAATTTCTCTCGCTTCATGGAATTTATAGTGTTTCATTAGCAAATCTATTAAATATATACTAACCAATATTTAAGAGTAAAAGATGATATTAATATGTTCTAAAATATATTTATTTTTGAAAGTATACATAACTTTTTGCGAAAGTGACCAATTTTTTTGAGATGACATTTTGCGAAAGTGACGTTTCGCGTCACAACCAATTACACTACCTAATTTGGATCCCTGGTTATGAGTTTTTAAATGTGGTTAATAATCTGATGTCCTATTGAATGTTACCAATTTAGAAATTTCCTAACGTTAGAATCGCAACATTAGATAGTACATTTCTTAGTAAACACAAATTAAATATCAATATTAGTGACGCACGAACTGGTTGCATTTATGAATTTAAACAAAAATGTCATGCGTTATTGGTGGTCCTACCATTTAGTTTTTCTGGTATTATAAAGGCAATTTAATTTTTTATATTACATTTTATTTGAATCATCGAAACTAAATTATGAAATAATGGAAAAATTTATTTTATGTTGTATTAAATCTTTTTAGTTTCGAAAAAAAATAAAAAAAAATTAAAAGCCTTTTTATAGATGGTCGTTCTTACACAGTCTTATTTCTTTTGTATTGTAACTATTGCTTTTCTAATACATAATTTAATGACGATATCCAGATACTATAATATTACTCTTATAAGTTAGATGGACCATGGTCCAAGGTTCAAACAATATCCTGTGGACACAAGACCACAGGTAACGCATGAAAATAATAGCTCCACTTCATAAAATAAAATATCTAAAACATAAAATCCAGATATGCAACTCCAATGAACGTGGAGTTATTGAAATACCATTATCCTGCCATTTATTAAAAATAAAAATCATTTTATAATGTTAGAACATAATTAATGTTGAACATAAAATATGTGTTATTATAGACAAGATATCGCAAAATGAATGTTGACCGTACACTAGATAGGTATTAAATTGTATAAACAAATTAGGCAAAATACAAAGAACTTACGAAATAATTCTTTGTAATAATAAATTAAATATGATTTGAATTAATTGCTTCGATCTATGTAAATATACAAGTATGGCGGTATCGTATAAATGCCTGTTTCCATTTTCATTTTGTACATAAAACACAGGATACTTATGTACCCTCAAACTAAACATTTGTTGTATGTAAATTATACATTTTTTTTAAATATGTCTAAGACTGTACCCATCTTATCATTTGACGATGATGATAAGTGACATTTAATATGTAAAAACGAATAAAAAGCGGTAATAAAATTTGTATTTTCATTTACCCTTTAAACAAAAATAAGTACAACAGTGAACTTTTTTTTGCTAAAGAGTGAATAATATTTACCTGTAATATTTAAACCAATATATGCACCAGACTTCCACGAAACCGTATGCCTACTGAACGATACGTTTATTATTTAAATCAACATAAAATTATAACTTATAAAATGAAAAGAGGTATCACGTAAACAAAGAGTAGGCGCCACTTTAAAGAAATGACAAGGACAGCGTGCTAGGCGTCCAAACTCGAGAGAGCAGGACAAAGCATAAACACACTGCAACATAGGAAGAAAAAGGATAGCAATATATTTCTGTACCCCGACTCAACACTTCGCCGAGTACAGACGAACTCTCTGTATCTTATGGGCACCTGCGCCTGGTACTTCCATCAAAAAAAATACCTCCTGCAAGATTATAAGCTCCTGGTACTTTCCTTATGAATTTGAAATGAAGAAACAAGAGAGACTGGTGGTACGAGTAGGTACGAGTACGTATTGTAAAGGTTCATGCAATCCTGGTACCTCTGATTTGAAACTTTAACACTGAGCTTACAAATAAAAAACGGAAAATACCGAGTTTAACCAAATAAAGTTTTTGCCAGTTTATGCAGTCCTGGTACTTTGAACTGGAAATGTAGGGAAAACTTTGCAAGGCGTTCAATGGAAGGAAACAAAAGACAAAATTGTTTTATAGCATCTATTATCTATTGTAATGGAGCTCAGTGCATCTGAGGCATAGAGTAATAAAAACGCCTCCGCTTCTCTATAATCTGAGGATCAACCCGCCTCATTTCTTGACATGAATCTCGTCAAGAAAAGGTCTTTTTAAATTTTGCTCAACAACATAGGTATAGTGACCACCCGGAAGAACCGGAAAAAATATGGAAGAAAAATTGAGAACAAAATTTTCTTTGCAGTAAAAAAATGTCATGAAATATTTTCTGCCATCGAGGAAACGATCCTTCTATGATTCTACTTTTTATGCTGTTAAATCGGATTATGGGAGTGAGGGTAAGAAGGGAACTTGTGTTTTATCTCATTGTCCTGTCCTATAGCTTTGATTAAAACTAATTTCAAAATAAAAGAGACATTTCTAGACAAAAATATTTATTTAGGTTACTTATTTACAAAAATATACAAATACAATTCGTATTACGTCTAACTTACATTTCATACTCAAAAATAAATATACCTACACAAACTTATGTACATTCCTCCTAATGATTCTTACAACAAAATACCTACGTCAAAATTTTAAACAAATTAGAATTTTCAAGTACTTTTAAATATTTCAAAATTCATCATCCCTAAAAACTTGTATAGTTTTAACAATTATTTGTACATTGGTCTTCTAAACTAGATAAAATGTAACATCAATATATTAAGTGGGATACCACTTGATTTGAAGGTTCGAAGATCACAGAAGCCTATAGGCACATTGAGCGATTCTTGTTAAGTATTCTACAATGGAATAGGCCGCAATGGCCAAAAAACTGACATGAAATTGCGTTATAAATAACTTATTTTGTGTTTAAAAAGATATTTAATATTTAAGTATGTACTATTTTGACTATAGATGTTTAATTTATATTTAGAAAGTACTTATTTCACTGTCAATATCAATTAAAATATGTATACTAAATTGTATCCAGTACAATTGTCTATAAAATCATAATTATCATACAATTCAGTCGTGATACAAAAATATATCTATTTCGTTTACTGATACACTATCTCAATATGATATAACAAACAAATGTATACTTACCTTAAAAAATTAATATAATTATAAATAATCATGTTAATTAAATATTAAAAGTAAAATACAGAGCAAAGGCTTCTATTGACAACCGCTTTTTGAAGTGGTAACTTTATTTTATCACCACACTTACCAAAAAGTAACATCGGGTCAACAGTATTTTACATACCGTTACTGAATCTAATTAGAATACGGGGTCAATCTTAGAATCACAACTTATTCTAGCGTATCTTTACGCTGTTTACCAATCACAATATTTTTTCTAAACCCGACCAACTTTGGAGGGAGGCCGCCATTTTGTTTTTTTATTACAAAATAAAATATCAAAATGGCGGACCAATTGGAAGGATAAAAAATTTATGGCCATTTGATTACCTATTTTACCTTCTAATCAAATATCTATCTTCTTTCTAGCAGAAAACTGTTCACCTAAAACCTTCATGACTTCAGCATGGGTCCTACCATTCTTCTTTAGAGAGCCATAATTCTCTTTCACATACTTTGCAAATTCATTGACCTCCCCCTTCCTTGCCGGAGTGGATACCACCACTCCCTCTTTGGTCTTCTTATTGACGATGAGCTCGAAGGTACCTCGGCAGTATCCACAGCATTTCTTCGTGATGTCTATCGATTTTGAATGGCGAGGAATACTGGAAAAAAAAGGTTATTAGAATAAGCTTGGTCAGATGCACAGTGACATATAAATTCGAACTAAAAAGATAGATATTGGACAATGGATTGACAAGCAGCGAACAAAATGGAGTATTAATGTGGGAGTCAGTACACTTGAAATCAAAGGCTCGAACATCAGATGAGCCTAGAGTCTGGCAGCACATTGAGCGACGCTTACTGTTGAAGTGTCCCTCAATGGAATAGGCCGCAGTGACCGCTTACCATCAGGTGGGCTGTGTGTCTGTCTGCCAACTGACTTAGTATAAAAAAATAATATTTTTATTATCTTGGGGTCGGATCAATGTATGTGATGTTGTCCAATATTTATTCATTTATTTTAAATATACATTTAATATGGACAACCAATTTGGAGTAATGTTGAAAACTTAGCAAAAACAACTGAGGTCCAGAGTTCGTTCAACGATACAAACATTAGTATCCGTCCATAAACGAACATGTCTCTTTGTATCGGTCTGAATGTTTTATGTGTAATATTTTTACGAGTATTTGCAAAAAAAAAGATGTTTTTCCTTCGTTGTAGCCCCACAAGCGAAATTTTAGCTAGTTTTCCTCTTTCTGTTATAAATAAAAGGATTTGACTGCTCACGTTCTACTTTTAGTTCTACTTTTTATAATAAAAAAATGCCAGTCAACTTACCTATATCCACATTTCGTACATTTATACGAATATTTAAAATGTATCTGCATATCGTGACATCTTGATATTTCACCTAGCTCCGGAAATTTGCGCAGCGCGTGTGTTGCCCTGAAATAGTTATTTGTTATACAAGAGTGCAAAGTTGCTTTTTAACCGCGTGTTCAATTTTGATGACCGAGCAAGCGAAGGAATCAAAAGAGCACGAGGTGAAAAATCTTTGCACTCGAGTGCAACACGTAACTTTTCATTCCACCTCAGCGAGGAAATGACTAAATGCAAAAAAAAGCAAATTGAAAAAAGAACACCAAGAAGGTTCCGAGTCTGAGTTTTTAACAAATAAAAAAAAGTTGTATGATATATTCGGCACCATAGAGGTAGCAGTAAATAGGTTTAATGTTTTTTTTAATTCACAAACTTAGTGCACACGATGTTCTAAATTCAATTTTACTTTAACCTCTAGAGAATAAAAACGGCTTTTCCACTCAGATATTGAAGATTAAAAATACTCTTTCCGAGATGGTGGGATGAAAAAATATTTTACAATATTAGATAGGATGTTAAAAAATACCTCTCTACCATACTCAACTTCTAAAGACAACCATTTTGAAAAGTACATTATTGATATTTTCCTAAAATCCCCTGCAATCAAACGGGAAATACTGGGTATATGAGACCTAATAATTGTCGTCTCGGTGTAGCGGGCGCAGGGCGGTGCCAGACAGTAACTGCTTAGTTACTGTTTGGCACTGAACTGTCTAAGGGCAGACGTGGCGCTTACCATCTGGTGTACGATCTGCTCGTCTTGATACACATTGCAATAAAAATAAAATATATAAACGGCTTGTTAAGTCACCGGTACTTGTGGTAATTAAAATGTGCGCAAAACGGTTTTTGGACAAACCTCAATTGAACCCTTTTACTTTAATAGCTATATTAAAGTGAAATTGACGTTGAAACTTCGTATAAAAATTAAAGGTAACTTCTTAAGTTAAAGCCCAATAAAACAAAAAACCTTGCCATTATTGCGGAAAAATATTGGAACTAATTTCTTGAAGTAGCAACAATCAAATAAAAAAACAATAAGATGTCGTTCATTATTATTCTGTCAAAGTGTGATGTCAATTGTCAACCATGCCTTGTTACTATTGGATATTGTGAGTTATTTGCGAGCAACCAAGTGTTGCTATAACCATAGCTAATGTGGCGCCTCCAGAGCAGGTTTTCTATTTTCCTAGCCAGGCTTAATTTTTTTCAAGTTTGCATTGTTCTGCCAAAAACTTGGCAACCGTAGTCACCACGGTCAACACACTTACCACTTCTTCCACAGCGGTCCATGACCCGCTCGCAACTCAGCATCGACTAACCAAGTGGCCGCGTGGCATAGCTCGTGTACCAACGTATCGCGAAGCCGTTGAGGACCATCCACTACTTTTGTAGACAGCTTTATACAAGACGTACGTCGACGTTCGCCTTTGGAGTTCTTTAGAAGTCTGTTTGTTGTTGTACTGTAAATATTTAAAGAATAAAATTCATTTATTCAATTAAGGCACTTAAAGAGCACATAATATCTGAGATGTCAAAGATCAAAGAAAGAAAGAAAGGCTCTAAGACCTATTTTGACCACCTCCATAAAACAGTGGCTAAACCGCTCAGGTATAAAACCGGAGGTCGTGGGTTCAATTCCCGCCTTAGGTCTGGTTGGTGGTAGAACCTTTTTAGAGTCCGACTGGCTAGCTACAACCCCCACAGGTGAAATCTGCTGCCATAACAACTCTAGTTGTGTTCCAGCAATATTAATGTGGGAGCCAGTACACTTGAAATCAAAGCTTGTAAATATAAAATTAAAAAAATAATGTATAAACAACAGAAGTACACAGATTTTATATAAAGATACTCTTTTCCGAATCATAAAACTAACAAAAAGCATTTGGGCTCGTCCGGGATTTGAACCCGGGACCTCTCGCACCCTAAGCGAAAATCATACCCCTAGACCAACGAGCCACACTCTAAAGCGGGAATAATTCCAACTGCTTGCTAGAGATACAATAAAATGCTATAAAATTAGATTTTAAATATTTAACTTATCAAGGATAATAAAACATTGATCCTTTATAATCCAAATAGTCTTATCGTAAAGATGATTAGGATTTCGCTAGTTCAACCGAAAGAATTCGTATCAAATATCATTTGATGAATGATGGTGTGTTGAAAAGTAGGTTACTATACCAGAGGTCGTGGGTTCGATCCCTGTACTGTACAAACATTTCTGTACATGAACATGTCTGTATCAGTCTGGGCGTTTCTATTAACAAAAAGTACTTATTTGCAAAAAAAGTATATAAGCAATGTTTATCTGTCCAACGCCCATTATACAAGCTATGCTTCTTTTAGTGCTGAGTCTGACCGATACAAACAAGTGTTAACGCACACAAATGTTTGTACCGTTCGTTCGGGGAACGAACCGGTGTGTGCTCATTTAGGTTTAAATATATTCATTTCTTCTTCTTCTAAGAAGTTATAAATATCATCATCATCATCAGCCTATATACGTTCCCACTGCTGGGACACAGGCCTTAACTCAATTGTGAGATAGTGTGGGCCATACTCCACCACGCTGGCCCAGTGCGGGTTGGTGGAGGGGTGCGTAAGGCAAGTGACCAACCTTAATGTCAGATGTTATCAAGCCGCCAAATGGCCTCTGACTAAGCTTGACGACTAATATTTACATTATAGTAAATATCAGCCGGGACCAACAGCTTAACGTGCCTTCCGAAGCACGGAGACGCTCGAAATTAATGTCACTAAATATGGTCAGAATGGTCACCCATCCATTAACCGACCGCGGCGTAGGTAGCCTGACTTTCGTTATCGCTAACGAACCACTGTCACAGCTGCGCCACGAGCGCCTCAATATAGTTCACTTATAAATATAGTTCACTTATAATGAGAAAATTAAAAAAATATATAATTAAAGATCATTCACTGTCGCAGCACAGCTAAGATTTTAGTTAACACCAATAATAAATAATATTTACCTACTATTAACCACACAAGTTTCACGTAAAGGTACCTTCCCATCTCAGTGACAATCTACGAGTAATTATAATAGCAGACTTCTCAACTTTTATCCCAAAGGTTTTATTTCATATTTTTACACGTCAGTATAATATACACACCCAGCAGTGCTCCTAAGCTTGGTATCCCACAGTATAGGCAGGTCAGCTTCCAGAGCGTCGTCGAACACTTCCTTGTTGAACTCGACGAACAAACGCCTCGTGAGTTGTTCCCGCAGATTCTTGAATCCGTCGCGATACTGTAACGCTTCGGGGTGACAGCGCCAGGAGGGGATGTTATCTGTGGAGACATAAGGTAATTAATTAATAAAGTATTGTATTCGTTTATTTTATTTAGTTCTTGTTCTGGTCACTTTTTGTCGCATTAAAATCTTTCGTTTCTTCCAAACCTTGAAGGGTAGAGAATGTAATTGTTTTTATAAATAAATAAAAGTATTATTTCCTATGAAATTGTCGGAAGTATTTGTATATTTTTTACTGTAATGGCGGCAATTCTCACTCAGTTAGCAATTCTCTGAAAAAATCCTACCAGCAACCAGACCCATGGCGGTTGCATGGCGGCAATCAAAGTCACAAAGCTCTTTACACCCAAAGTATTTGTTTAAGGGGTAGTACGTTTCAATATTAATGAAATCAATACTAGTTTAATTTAGGCGACACATTTTTATTTCCAACAATGCAACATAATAAAGCCATATCATGCTCTTTCTAAAAAATCAACAAAGGATTCTATGAGAATTAATGATTTTATGAGGGTACTATTTTAAGCTTTTATAATAACTATAACATCATTTTCTATTAAAAGCGGGCGCTACTTAGCGTCCATATCTACAATCTACATACAATTACTGTCAATTTAAATATCTGAAGTTTTAATTTTAATTTAAAATAACATACCTGCCAAAGACCCCATAAACGTAAGCCTCTTCACAGAACTATCGTTTGAAATTGCAATTCTTGTCAAATTTTTAGGTGTAACCGTAACATTCTCTACTTTTTTCACTAAGACGTCAACATCTTTTTTCATGACCTCGACCAATTCCGTCACCGACAAAGCTTTAGCTTTCTTAGTTGTACTATTAACATTTCTAGTTCTTATAGGTTTAGATTTAGGCATATCAGGCGTACTAGGTACTTTCTCAGTATACAATTTCTTCTTAGATTTCTTCTCTGACTCAAACGTACCCTGTTTCTTCTTAACATCAGAACCCATCAAATAAAGTTCTTTATTACGCTTCAAATCAAGCCTTATATTCTCTTTATCCTCATCGTCGTCGAATTGAAGCTTCTTCGATACACCATCGAAGTTTTCGTAGTTCTGAGATATTGTTTTGAATAGTTTTGGTATAGATTTCCATGTTTCACCGTATAAGTCGTTAAGTAGTTTCTTTTGGGATTGTTGTACTTTTTTCAACGAGCATTCTTCCAATGATTCGTTGGCTACATCGTTTGGGGTTGATGGTATGGTTTCGTATTTAGGGGTCGCACAAATAATGCTTTGGGCTGGTGACCATCCTCCAATGCTTGGTCGAGCATCTTTAGGGCGCACTGGTGATGTGTCTTCAAAAGATTTGTTAAAGGAAACCTGAAATACATTTTAATTGGTTTTACTGTGAGATTTGTAGACGTTGGTCCTGACTATGTTCCAAGTAGGTCTGGCTTCCCTTGTAGGGTTACGGAGGTCAGGTGGCAATCGCTTCATTGTAATAACCAGGCTTGTCAAATCTAGGATCATAGTCGAAGCAGACCCTGAGCTCCGTACTGGATGTAATCAGGAATACGCTAGGATGATGATGACTGTGAGTATAGTAGATGTGTAAAGTGAAGTATGTTAGTATTTCACTTTGCTGTCTATAATTCTAGGCTATAACAGTAAAGAATAATATTCTGTTACTGATTAAATTATCTTTCAAATTTTATTTTGTTAATTTGACAAAATTTACCAACATTTGTAAACAATACATATAGTTAAAGTTGTAGTAATAAACTTTATGGTTAAAACGGTTTAATAAATACTTACATTTCCGAATTTGCTTGGTTCCTTGTCTTTAATATTGATGTTAGGTAAAGAATCATCTGATAGTTCACAGGAGTCGTTAATAACTATTGGAGAATATATCTTTGGTGTCATCTGAAATGCACAATTTCTGTAATTAATTGATTATAAATTTTTTTTGGGGTTAAACAATTAATTTAAATAAGACAAAGTTATGTAACATTTCTTAAACATTGCTCTGGTTTGTTATCAATATCTAAAAATTAAAATGTTCCACTGGTATATGGTTTATGCACAGTTACATAGGTAACCTCTATTGTGACTAGTTTTGGGCTGGTTAACAAACAAAAAGCTGAAACCAGCTCTTCTCAATCAGGAGAAAAGGAGAAACCAGGGGAATTTAGTAGGTAGCAGGTCAAACATCTCTCTCGAGCGCTATACACTATCGCAGGCATCGCTAGCCTGCGGCTATGTCCTACAAATCGTCGCTTAGCTAACAATACCGCGCAAGTTGAAAATTAGCCATGTAGCGTTTTATACCTAAAATATCTTTTCAACGAAGTTAAAAGTGCTACATGACCAATTTTCGACTTGCGCGGTATTGTTAGCTAAGCGACGAAATGTGCTCTCCTCCGATTAAATACAGGTCCTACATGGATGAAGCAAGCTTCCAATAGAGGTGCTTGCCATGGAGCAGGCCTTTGCTAAAAGGGAGAGTTAGTCTAAAAAGTGATTATAGAGAGATTTTTTTTACTTTATTAAATACTAGAAGTTTTATTGTCACAAAAGGTTATAATAAAACACTCCTATATCTTGGTACCGGGAACACAGAATATCTCCTCACCTTCGAGGTACGGACGGCAGCAGATCAACCTACCCCAATCTGTCAAAAAATTCAATAGAAAGAGAACCCAATGTGAAATGAATAAAGCTGATAATTGGTTGTAGAAATTTGACAGATTGGGGTAGTCTGATGTGCTGGCGACTGTACAAAAACATATGGCATTTAAGCATTATGGATAATATAGGTACCTACCAGTTTAAGTTGGTCGTCGAAAGTTATAAGCAGGTATTTTAATATGGTCACTTACATTTTTAGGAAAATCCGATTTCATCTGTTCAAAAGATTCGTCGAGTAATATAACGTCAGAGCTACGGTTAGCCTTCGCTTTCTCATCTTCCTTCAGCCTATTTTTCCTTAAAGATAACTTCAGAAACCCTGAAATACGAAAACGTTTTTTCATTGAGTTTTCTAAGATGTTTATGCGGTTTTCTGGTAAATGGGATAGTACTTACGATTCTTTTGTCCATTTTGTGACTTAAACTTGTCCATAATAATTTAATACATTAACATGAGTTTATTAGCACGTGTAAAATTACAATTTTGAAGAAAAATTTAAACGCCCGTAAGTAGCCGTTGCTCGTTTTATTTACTTGTCAAATGGCCCCCCGGTCGAGTTTCTATGAGATGTTTGGAATACCTACGGGGGATAAACTCCGCTCGCCAGAAAATTAAATAAAATAAAATAATTATTTTTTTCCATAGATTAAAGAAAAAAATAGGGAATAATAATATTATTCCTACTTCTATGTTTTTTTCGAACAAGCAACATTGACAATCACATTTGCATAGATTAAACACATTTGGTATTTTATCATTTTCAAAAGCTACTATTTACATAGTGTCATAAAATATTCGAGAAATATAATTGTGAGAGATCAGGTAATCTATTTATTGATTTTAAAGTCATTCAATATACTCTATGAAAGTCATTACAAAAATTAATGTAGTTTTATATGATCTTTAGAGAAATCTTATGTGAACAAAATAAAAAAAAATCTCGTCAATTCGAATTCGATTCGATACTCGATAGGAATCCGTGCTAAGCTCCTTTTAAATATAGTTAAGGTGCTAAGGCCTCAGTGCATCTGGAAAAAGATATTTTATAAATTCAATTCCATTCGGGTACAGGTAGAATTTTATTTCTTGTACCTGGCAACCACAGAACAGATTTACTAGCTGGCAACTTTGCTGTTTTGTTTTTCTTACAATAAAATATGGCTGCCATCGCGTGCATTGTTAATTTTTGTTGTATTTCCGATTAATTTCAACATTGTTTATAACTTTGCTCCATAACAAACGACGTCGAATAGGCCAAGTTGGTTCCTCCGTTGTTGTGTCGAGTTTATGTCGTGCAGTGTTGTGTTTAATTAAAGAGACAGTGACTCAGTTTGTGTTTGACAATGAAGGAGAATCAAAGATGTGTTTTTTGTTTTTTCTGGGACGTATGCAAGTTAAATAAAAATAAAAGTGGGAAATTACGCTGATGTTTAAAATTATAAAGTTATGTCTAATACATACTTATAATATTATGTAACTGTTGTTTTTATTATTAGCTAATAAAAAGCTTTTGTTTGAATTGTCTTAGAAATCCATCAAACAAATCTTTCGTTTGAATAAACAAACGTTTTTTATTAGTATTTATTCCTCTCATATTTAAAATCTGTGAGAGCGGGAATATTTAAATGTTTCAAATAAAGTATTATAAGCAACTTTGAAAGATGGGACATAAATCTATTTCTACAAAAACAAAATAGCTGTTTTTGTAGAAACCGATTTATGTCCCATCTTTCAAAGTTGCTTATAATACTTTATTTGAAACATTTAAATATTCCAGCTCTCACAGATTTTAAATTTTCCCGCTCTCCCATATTTTAAATTTTCCCGCCCTTAAGTTACGAGGGGGCACCCAACAGATGGCGTTGGACTTTTTCATGACATTTTTTTTGTATGAGCTTGACGTTCTTCTCTCTAGTAAAAATGTTCTTTGTGTCAAATTGTCAATTTAACTTGACATGACAGTTCTATTTCTGCCCATTTTTGCTGTTAGAGCCATCTAGCGGAATATTAAATCAATGTGGTTTTATTTATACGTAGTAGTTTAGCTACTCTCCGCTAGGTAGCATTTTAAGACAGAAGTATTTATTTAGAAAGCATTTATTATTATCTGTGTGTATAAATGAATAGAGGGTCTTCATGATTTAAAAGAATTTGAAATTATATTTTTTGAGATAAATACTATCATTTTATATAATTTTATTTACGTACTTTAGTATTTTTTATAAGCCAGTGCAGCGCTATCTAGCGATGATGATAATTAGTAAAAAATACAATACGTTTTAACAATTACAGAACTATTCGCCTCTAGGTGTCGCTACTTGTAACGTTGGCTTAGTTTATTTTATTGTTAACAGATGGCACTGTTGCCCAAACATTTTTTGTTTTTAAAGTAAAAGGTGGCAATTGACTTTTCTAGCTTTCAAAATATATTTTAATAAAAATAAAACGAAAACATAATATTAAAATGAGATAAAAATTAAAGGGTCAAGGCTTAGACAAGATCATAAATCGTGTGAATTTGCATACACAGTACCACGTACCACCGTTATTAACCACTTCCTTTCCAATTGTTATATAAAAAAACTTTTCAGCTTTTAATCGACGCTCATAAGGCTTCGAAGTAGTAGCCTAGTATAATTTTTATTTTATTGTTACTCACGAGGCACATTTCGTCTGCAAACGCTTAAGTGAGCGTATAAATAGGTATTATGCATTATACATAGACCCGTCCCGTCAATAAACGACCTATTATAGATAGTTTAGTTTTAACACTTTCATAATCGTAAATTTTATAAATTTATATTATGGCAGAGATCGTATTACACGTTGTAGTTTTTAATTGCTTCTTATAAATAAAGGTCTTTCGCCTTTTATTTGTAAAATTAAAATTGAAAAAAAGCCCCAAGCCTAAACGTCTTTCTTACGTCACATTTCTCGTCATACATGCAAGCAGCGGTTAAGCTAGCAAGTAGGCCTAATAAAAAAATCTCGTTTCATAAAGGCTTACAAAAGGCGAGTTCATAAAATCCACTTCAAGCTCATATCCAAAACTTTAAATTTAAAATGTTGATACCAGGATCTCGAGATACTAATACAATTGTTATTTTTTAATTCCCGCTACGGGTACGCACAGATTGTGATCCTGAATGTTTCGAACTCATAATAATGGTGTTATAAGCGGATGGAGCCTTCACGCTGCAAAATCTCCGTGCCTTTCATTTAGTTTACGCAAGGCAGACGATTTTGCTTAGCGATCATGTAGGTCAAGTGTCTGTCCTATCACTTTTCTGAAGATCAGTGCTAGATGAGGTCTTAATGTCATTTGCTATTGAAACTTGAAACTCATTCGTAACCTTGCCGAACACAAATAAATGCAATTGGGTACTTGGGTAGCGCCTATTCAACCTAATATTGGCAATAAAGTAATGTGAAGGCAATCGTTAGAGATTAATAAAAACTTCGAAGATCTTGAAAATGTTCTGTCCAGAAGCATATCAACCTTTTCTAATTTGTCTCAGTCTCAATCTATATATATAAAACTCAAAGGTGACTGACTGACTGACTGACTATCAACGCACAGCCCAAACCACTGGACGGATCGGGCTGAAATTTGGCATGCAGGTAGATGTTATGACGTAGGCATCTGTTAAGAAAGGATTTTGATCAATTCCCACGGAACGAATTAACTATACACACGTTATAATAAAATGTATTGATGTAATGGACTACAATTTTTTTTGTTGTTTACAAATTGTAGTCCATCCATTAGGCATGATGAAGAGTTACTTAACTTTCTTAATATCATTGAAAGAGGGTTTATTCTCGTTAACAGGTTCCTTCCACTTCGCCTTCTGGTGGGACGAACGGGAATCTATTAAAATAACTGATTTTAGTTTCAGATATCTTCATAATTAAAAAAACGGAAATACAGTACTAAACATAGTTTTCTTCGATGTTTCTTAGCAGAGTCCCTCTTTTCTTCAAGGACCCATAGTCCCACATCCGAAATCAGAGCGTTAGGGGGCGTTCAAGTATTACGTAACGCAATTTGGGGGGAGGGGGGGGGGTCTCGAAAAACGTTACGATGCGTTACAGGGGCGGGAGGGGGTCTTCCTTTCAACACGTTACGTAACGTTGTTATTTTTTTTTATACAAACTTTGGGAATAAAAACTCCCAAAATGGCAACCCTTTTCATTTACGTTTTACGGGGAATACCTCGATTGTATAGTCTAGTCGCCAAAAATTTATAAAAAATAAACAAATACGCAGGTGTTGCGGATTAAAAATCTCTTGTTTTATTTATAGTATTATTACCGCAAAAGCAATTAAATGTATACCAAGGATAAAAACTATAACATAACTTTTTGCGACTTTGGTTTGGAAAATGGTCACTTGACTTGTGTTACGTAACGTTTAGAGAGGGGGAGGGGGGGTACAGAAAAACGTTACGGTGCGTTACAAGGGGGGGAGGGGGAGGAAAATCTTTAATAATTGCGTTACGTAATACTTGAACGCTCCCTTAGTATTTCCTCCTAAATAATTACATGTTGCATTTAGAGACAAATTAGCTTGGAAAGAGCAGTCCTCAATATTCATGCTATAACTGATTAGAATTTCTTAGTTATCAGTATTAACACGTGCGTTTGCAACAATTTATTACTTCGATGTTATTTTGTTGCGGGCAGCATTGTCTACGTTGATAACATCCCATAATAAGATGAAACGACTTATGCAGATAAACAAAGAATTATGTAAAGTTATAAAAATAAAAATGTATTCAAATAACATCAGGCAGGTACCTACTCCATTACAGATTATACAATAGTTAAAAAGCACACAGTTTCTACTCAAAAGACCGTGGATAATAAGATGTGCAAAACCGGAAAATTTATATTTGTAGTCGAATATATGAATGTATTACTGTTTTGTTTCACAGATGCATGCGTTTGCAACAAATGAGTGAAGATTACAAAGAGGCACAACCGCGGATTTAAATTAATTATTAACAAGAGAAATTTTGTTTTTATTTCTAAGAACTAATACTTTTTTGCAATCAAATTAGTTTCAAAGGCTAAGCATTAAATTGGGTTATTGCTCCAAGCCTAAATTGTGGGTCGCAATTTTGCATGTCATGTTAGGCTGTTAGATAATTTTTTTATCGAGATTAATAAATTTAAACTATATTTTTAATTTCCATTTTCATTTATTCTTCTTCTTCTTAGCCGTTCTCAACCAGTTTGGTGTAGGCCTCCTTCAGATTGCGTCGTCTCATTCGATCTTGCGCTATCTCCATCCAATTCGTTCCGGCGACTTTCCTGACGTCATCTTTCCACCTCATTTGGGGTCTTCCTCTAGGTCTTTTCTCACCCTACGGCCTCCATTCCAGCACTGTCTTGCCTCACGAGCCATGTTTGCGGGAGATGTGTCCGTATATTGCACGTTATTCTAAGCCTTTACAATTCTAAATACATAACTCTCTTTTGTCTCCGCAGTCGGGTATTACTCCGTTTAAAACGGTGGCTTTCGGGTTTTAAACGTTTTAAACTGTTTTTTTTACAACTATAGTCCTGCCCATTGCCTTTCAGACTTGCCACTCTATTTACTGCATTAGTGACCTTACTTTGTTCCCTGAGCCAGGTCATTCATTGATTATGAAGCTATTAGGAAAATAGAAATTTACAATTACAAAACTTTTAAAGACATTTGTAACCATATTGACCCCGTTGGTGAACCAGCTGAAAATGTATGCAAATTGTCGTCCCTGGCATGTAGGTATTGCCGAAACGAGTGCTCAGGTAGTTTTTGATGGGTTAACCAAGCAACTTAACTTAAACCATTGACTTGTCAGAAAATTCTGGACAATTCATGACAGTAATATCTCAATTACGACATTTTTTGGTGTACTGCTTGGTCAAATGAGACAATGATAGAGCGAACAATGGCACAATTATCATCTCTGACACGACATAAATAATAAAAAAATTATGAAGATAATCTATCCTAATTTCAGTTGATTACATAATACCTTTGATGATGACCAAATCATTGAACTAAACTACTGTAAAGGTCTTTAACCTTCTACTTCATAATATATCTACTGTGTATACAACTTCAGTAGGCAGACAGGCTAATAGTCAACTGCTTTTGTGGGCAATTCCATTGAGTGACACTTTACCACCAAACTTAATGTGCTTCTCTATGATACTATAAGCTTAACCTTTGTATTTCAAGTGTGTCGTTTCCCACATTAAATATTACACAGCCCGAATTATAACAGAGGCACACTGAACATTAAAATTTAAGGGTGGTAGCGAGTTTGACATTGAATATTTGTAGTTTCCTTCAAATTCTCAATTCAAAAATCAGAGAAACTTAGGGTACGGTAAAGAACAAGACAAAAATAGAAAGAAAAGTGATAAGTAACTTTTAATAAGAAGCTAAACGACTAGGGAGGTGTAAAATATAGCAGTCTATCAGTCTATACATACATTAGCAATGCCTACTATTGAAATATTTGTAAAAAAAAGGACGTGGTGGCATAGCTATTAGCTACCTAACTCCTTAAGTAAACCAAGTGATAGTATGGTCTACAGGGAGTTATTCAAAATATACGTACGAAAATAATCACACTACCACTGATAGCATTGATTTTAATATTAATAATAGAGTTCTTTTATGTTCTTTTATCTACATCCATACCATAATATGTCTATTTTATATTCAGGAGCGATGAGCAAACGCCCTACATTTAGATATAAGTATCTGTGGCTGCATTGAAATGTTTACATTTTAGTGTCGGTAACCGATACTTAATTTCGTTCAAATTTCGAACGTCTTCTTTAAAAGTAAAAATTAATAGGTTTTTTCGATTATCGAATTAGTCGATTAGTAATTTTATGTTCCATTCCTATACATTTAATTCGATGCTGAAATTATAACAATCGATTTGAGAATCGAAATCAACTCGAGTCTAGATTGTTTATGGATTTTAAAAACTACAAACGTCAGTCATTGTGTCAGTACTAACTTTTACATACAGATTAAGTTGGTAACTAGGGCGTTTGCTCATCAATCCTGACTATAAAATAGACATATTTTCGTATGAATGAAGATAAAGTTATGTATGTGACTGTACATAATTAGTCATTAAAATACTCATGTGATTCTTTTATGAAACTCACTTCGTTCGTTTCATAAAACCACATTCGTATTTTAATGACCCTCATTATGCAGCAGTCACATAAATAACTATTTTTATGAATCGTAAGATTCCATATTCACTCTTGGAATGAGTTTGTCTTTTATAGTTACGATCCAGTATTCTTTCAAGGTCAGGAATGTATCGACATAACCTTTATTTAGAATCTCTTAGTTCATTATCCGAAAGCATGATCGAGTGAACATAACAATATCGGAAATAGTAAAGACTAAATATCCAAAAGCATGATCGAGATTCGAGTGAACATAAGACAATATCGGAAATAGTAAAGACGAACCGTCACGTTTTTCACTACCTTGGTTGACCCTTACCTTGGTTACTTTTATAAATATAGAATAGTCTAAATATGTAGACGTCGCGTCGACGTCTACAGCCTGTAAAAGCAACCCTTGCCCTTAACATCTAACGCATGCGCAGTAGTAAGGAATTCCGCGGCGCCTCGGGCTAAAATGGCGTCTAAATACCGAAAATTACAAAACAAATAGCATTCCTAATTCCTAAAGCTGTAAATAATTCTTAAATGCTAAGTGAAAATCGGGCGCGTCGTATGAAAATCGCATTGTTAGTGATTTTGAAACGTTGAGGTTGTGTACCGGCTAGTTTGACTGGACCCTTCTCGTGGTTGCCCACACATGCGCGGTGAAGGTCGGCTTAGATTGGTCTCAGCTGTTTTCAAAAATCGAATGTGTGCCGAAAATCTGACGACCTCAGTTTGACGTCAGCTATTTAAGAGTGCGGACGGTATCATAATTTTCGACCATGTAATTGTGAGTGCGTAAGTTCGGTGAAATGTTGCAAAATAGTGACTTAGAATGTATAGAGTAGTGTTTTTTTTTCAGTGGAATGCGAAAAAGTGCTTCATAGATCAATGATAGTGGATGTTGTGTGTAGAAACAATTTTTTTTTTGATAATGCACATAGATTGGCTTTTTAAAATATGATTTTTATAAATTACACGTGACGTTTGCAAAGTTATTTAATTTAACACTAAAATCGATAGAGCATGGCGTAAGGTTGCCACGTGGTTACAAAAAAAAATCAGTCAGTTGGACAACTCAATTCTATACGGTTTTCGTTAATTTCACTTCGGATATTCAGTATTATGTTATATGCTTTGGAAAAAAAAAAGTTTTTGTTGCTCAATTTAAGAATTGTGTATTTCACATGGTGATTTATTTTGTTTAATATATTATTGCATTAAAATACTATTATTAATATTGAATGTGTCTTTTAGAGTAAAAAGTTTAAAATAAATTGTTATCTACAACTTTTAAATGTCTCTAAGATTGCGTGCATGTAACATAATTGCCAACTATTTCAGACATAGTATTCGTCACGGTTTGAAATCAAACAATGATTAATACACAATATTGTGAAACCATGGTTATTGTAAAATCATATTGATAACATTTCTTGAAATGATTCATGGTTTGCAGAGAATTGTGGTGCGTTTTAGTTCGAATCAAATTAATTTAAAATCCCCTCAAAAAGGTATTTTTTTTTGGGACTAGACTAGACTAGTTAGACTTTTGTCCAGCGGTACAGTAGTTTCGGAGCCTTTTCAATAAAAACAAACAAACAATAAAATCTTTCCACTTTATAATATTAGTAGGTATAGAAGCATAGATAAACTATAGTACAGTCAACACCACATCAGACTACCCTAATCTGTCATATTTCTGCGACCAATTTTCAGCTTTATTAACTTCACATAGAGTTCTTTCAATTGAGAATTTTTGGCAGATATGGTAGGTTAATAAAATTAATCTGTACATTTATTATTCTGATGCACAAACATAGTTGTTATACAAACCTTCACGTTTATTAATATAAACATTTATTTGGCTGGTTGCTGGTAGGGAAAAAAAAGATTGACGTGCATAAGTATTTAAAAAAAAAAAAAACTATTTGTAATATAAATTATTTCATTTCATTTCATTTCATTATTACTTTGGGGTCATCAACCTTTATGAAGCATCACACATCAATTATTATCAACTAATTTATTAGCTCTTTTCAAGTTTCTAACTTATCCTGATAAAGTGCTACGTTAGTTTATTGCGAAAGACTTAAGTTTGCGAGTGAATGACCAGACGATTAGTATGTGCGATGGTGCCTAGATTTTTCTTTGTTATACTGAGTTTATAAATCTTGTTTTATGTCTAGACACTAAAGTGCTAGCAAATACACATTTGTCACTGTATAAGAGTCAACTGGTAGTAGTAATCTTAGCTTAAATGCGTAAAATTGGGGTTGCTGATCTAGCTATTGAGAATTGAAATAGCAAATGTATAATATTTTGGGATAATTTTGGTTCACCGAAAACATTTTTATATAAAACGTTGCCAGGACGAAACCGTGAAACTTAAACATAAGTTATCAGTTAGTCAGATGTTACGTAGAGCCTTTGTTTTTTTTTCGGAGGAGAATGCGTTTATGCACCATAACAGCAGGCCAGCTAGACTTGCGGCCGTGTGTGGGACTCGAGGATGAAGCGTCCACTACCCACTAAACTCCCCCGGTTTTCCCTTCACACCCGATTGGGACGATCGGTGCCAGCCATTGCTAGCTATTGACCAGCCCTTATCCGGGTATCTTAGCTTATGTAGAGCCTAGTTTTGACTTGTAATACCTACTCTCCATACTAAGAACTCCACATATTAATCTTCTCACTCCTCGATAGTCTAATGGTTTAAGTAATACGGGTTGATCACGGGGTCTTGGATTCACTTACCGGGTCGGGTAAATTTAGCGTCGGATTATTCGAACACAGCACAGGTTCGTATTTAATGATTATTAATCAAAATCATAATCTTTATTGCATAATAATACTAATAATTTAATTCGCATTTGACAAGCGTGGTGATTAAGCCAGTAGCCATTATTGTAACGATTATTTGATTTAATGTTGGAAGCCTTAGTATGATGACATTAATCCTTCTAGCCCCGGAAAACCAGACACAATAGAAAATCTATTGTTAAGCGGCACGCGAGTGCCGGTTCGGCTTTGAGTGGTTAAAAAAATACAATAAGAAATTAACCAAATAGCTGGCTTCCTAGTAGATCCTAACACGAATATTTTTCTTACAAAAGAAAAGATACATCTTGTTTTGCTTTTTTTACATGTTTCACCTTTGAGCTGAAAATGTATTGAAACATCTAGTCAAAAAGTAAAAACTGCCTAAATATTGTTTTTTAATGTCAAACAACGGAAACGAAGGATAACATAGATTCATTTCTTATTCCTAAGTTCTTAAGTTAGCATTTTACAATGACGACCTTTGGTCTGCTTTTCATTCTTTTGTTTAAAGCACGTGAGCTGATGTTGATTCATTGAAGACATTTTTTATTTCGAAACTAGCTGTCCACGTGGCTTCAACTTCGTGATAATTGAGAGCTCCATCAATAGAGATCCTTGGTTTCCGTGGCACAGAAAGGGGGTCCCATGTACCACCCAAGCCTCCCCGAAAGAGTCGTCAATGTAGGATGCCCTCACTCACACCGCTGAACGTTGTCATTACTTTGAGGGCACCGTTGCGAAGAGTGTTCCATAAATGGAGGTCATTGGTTGCGGAGGAAAAAAAAGGGGGTCTCATGTACCATCGAAGGCCCCCCGAAAAAGTCATCAGTGTGGAGTGGCTACACACTGTTGTACGTTGCCAGGAGATTGACTTCGATACCAGATGGATATCTCCTTCCACGCTAACTGAGGCGTGTGACGTATTTCTAATTCTTCACGCCTTAACTCACATAACCACATACTGCTTATATTCTTGTCATTCCTCGATGCTCCAGTTGTTTAAGTACATGGGTGTGACCTGCTACCCAGTAGTCCAGAGCAAATAACTTGGAGCATATGAGCGACAGGGCTACCCATTGAACTACAATTACTAGCGTATGGAACCGACACCGCAAACAAAATTTTTGCGAGATGCTTTGTTGACACGCTGTAACAACTCATTTAGTCACTCGCCTACGCTCATCGCGACCGCTTGTCAAAACTGTCAATTAAAAATGCCGTCTTGCGTGTTAAAAACGAGTAAAAACCAAATAAATACCAAATATAAAACACTGTGGAGTGACTTTTCATCGGTAAGTAAACAAAATATAAACTAAAACCAACCAAATTATTTAATGTACAGAATTTTCGAGTGCACTGACGCTTTGTATGAAAATCATAGATTATGAAAAGTGAACCGTACAGATAGTATAAGTAGGTACCAAAAGGTTGGTATTTCTTGAGTTTATCTGATATTTTTTAGCTCTATTATTACCCTGTCTCTCTGTCTGTCTGTCACAGTGCTGTATGTATAAAAAGTAGATATGTAGAAATAGCTAGTTGAAATGGTCACAGAATATTGTATAACTTGAGTTGACTTGACTACCGCCCGTACCTATGTTGTTGGCTAAATAAAAATCTTAAGTTAAAGCTTATAATAAAATTATATAAAAACAGCTAGGGGCGTGTTGGACACGCACGTCGCTTATAGGGTTTTTGTAACCATAACAATAATAAAAGTGAATGTTTACTTTTAGATTTCCTCCTCCTGGTCACGACAAAAGAGAAGATACATGGCTGCCGAGCGAAGATTCAAATGATTATTTGTATGCGCGTCAAAAACTTACTAAACTAACAATTAGTTTAGTAAGTTTGATGCTCATACAAATAATCTTTTGAATCTTTATTATTGTGTGTGTGTGTGTACCCCTTCAACCACTATGGCAATTTAAATTTAAATTGGTTTTCGCCTGTATAACAAAATAAAGTATGAAATTGCAATGATGGATTTTTATTTCATTTCGTTTAATTCTATGGCAAAGCAAGATAAAAGGGTCAGGTCTGGTTAGCGATTTTAATTTTAAAACACTTAAGTGCACATCAGTTTATTTTCTTTTACTTTTCTTGTTTACCTTTTAGGCATTAAATGAACAAAAAGCTATGTTTCTTCTGTAGTGTAAGATCTTTGAGATAGGCATTTCGAACAAAACGCGTAAGCACCTTGCTTTGCATGGCGCTTACGGCGTTTTGGTCTCGAGAAAAATATACTCTGTAAGCAATCTAGCGCTGCAAGTCTTATAGTTTGGTTAGACGACATCCGCTGTAGCAAAATACATCAGTTAGTCCAGCATGCCCGCCCCGCCCGCCCCACCTACCCCCGTCATCATTTTGCGACACATTTTTTGGTCTGTATAGCGTCTCTATACGAAGTACTAGTAACTCAATGGGGCTACCTCAATAGGGAGTCCGACATATCCTAGCTTTTTTTTGTGGAGGGGAATGCTTTTAGGCACCATAACTCGTCTGGGGTAGGCGAGCTGTGTGTGGGACTCGTGCAATCCATGCCCCAGTCTTTATAAAGACTGGTGCACGGAGAATGCCAACTTAACCCCCCCCCCCCCCCGCGCTCCTGCATCGCCGTCGGCAGCGCCTCTGAGCTAGGACAGACCCTGACAACCAGACACACTGCAAGACATATCTTAGCTGCACCCCCGAGTGGCTGGGATAATTTACAGCTCACCACGTAAAAAAAATTGGAAATAACAGGGAGAAAGACAGACAGACAGTATTTATAATTACATATTGCTTTTTAAAAACAATGTATTACTTTGTTCGACATAAACACTTAAATTTTCAATTCACACGGGGTTAGGTATGATGTCTTAATTTATGAACGTATACATTCGATGACTTTTCCAGTTTTTTATATAGATATGTATGGGTTGACTAATAGCACAGATAAATAATAATAATAATATTTTCTTTAAATACTTTTATTAGTCGGGAAATATCGTGCTGAAAGCATATAAATAACCTTTCCTGTTTCGTCGAAACATCTATTAACGTTAATTATAAGCCTATTAATGCCTGAATGCAGAGCAAAGGCGTCTGTCATGGAAATCAAATCATCATTAATTTAGTCAATTTATGTTCTTGCAAAACGCGATTTGGTGATCATATCGTTTTTTTTTAAGCTAGATAGAATTCGTACTTTTTATACCTGTCTGACTGTATAGGTGTTTCAGTTCAACTGTTAAAAGCCAACACACACCGCCACACTAGGTCTGCCAATTAAAAAAAATATTGTATGCATGATGCAAAAAGAAGCGAAAATCAACAGCGGGCATGAAATTTTTGAATGCACGAACACCAAATAGCAGCATTTCAAGTTATGACAAACATGACATAAAATTATTTAAATAAAATGCCCTTAATTCAAGATTCCTAGAACCTGGATTCTATTTGTTAACAACAACAACAAGAACAACGCCTATGTTAATAAAATAGCAATGTTACAACTCATGCTTTGGTGCCCTTTTTAATAAAAAAAAAAAATAAAAATAATGTTTTGTAATGTTTCATTCATCTATCTGTATCTAGGGAAAATATTTGAAACTGATAAAATAACATTAATGTGTATCCACCCTATTTACGTATAGCTTGATATCCGATTAAAGACAGGAATTAGATTTTTTTAAATAGGTACTCCAAATATTTTCAAAAATACACAAACTATTTTCGTTCTATTTTATTTCAGCTTTAAACGTTTTTAAAATTGATTAAATTAGTCATAAAGACATTAGTCTTACAGCGCCATCTATTATCGAGTAGCTTCACTAATCTATAAAAAGATACTTTGTGAGACTTGTGAGGTTATAAAAATCAGATGAAATCCCACAATGCATTTACTTGCATCTAAGATGATTTATCATGGCAGAGTTTTTGTTTTTAATGTGTTACTTATATCAAAGCCTATCAAAGCATTAATCACGGTAACAAAAAATGACTTGTGCACTTAGGGCAAAACCAATATAATCTTTTGTGTGATAAAAAATAAGTTTAGGTCTTCTAAGCTTACCTTTGTAATAATAAAGGCACGTTTGATGTAAATAATATGTGATTTAAAAATATAAAAAACAGTTGGCAGCGGTGGGATTCGAACCCACGCCTCCGAAGAGACTGGTGCCTTAAACCAGCGCCTTAGACCGCTCGGCCACGCTACCACTTATAGCGCTGTTCGAAATTACGTATTCGTTTCTATAAGTACAGTTAGTCTAAAAATAATATTATTTTCTTGTGCAATCAATTTACATTATGGGGCTTACTTACATTACAAAGAAGAATTTTTTCTGGATTACATCTTCTCTGTTCGCAGAATTTGGTGAAGAAAATAATATGTTGTCGTTATATTATAAGTAACATACCTAGGAAGACTTAAAATAAAATCAATAATTACATAGTTGTTATATTTATTATCTGGCTTTTGGTTTTTAAAATCGCTTGCGGAAATCTCCTAAACGCGAAACCCAGCTAGTATAATTATTATAAAAATAATTAAAATTAATATTTTGGACTAAAAAATGTATGTTAATGTGCTTTTTACGCATTGTTGTGCAAAAAATATGAATATAAGCGGATTATCTGAATTTATTATTGTAAACATAGATTTTACGCAGGGCTGTGTCTTATCGTATATCTAGAGTACCTATATTAACATCGCTACAGGTATATACGTAAAGCAAGTACCTACTACGATATTATGTAATGTATACATATAGGTAGGTACATAACCGTTGTCTGATACCCATAGTATCATTGAACCCGAACTTCAATATCCCGTAGGCAGAGGCACTTAAACTTCTACGAACGATGCCAACAATATACTGTCACAAACTAAAGTGTTTTAATAATGCAATGACATTTAAAAACCGTAAGTAGGTACCTACGCACTTTCGAGATATCTATGTATAAAGACCTAGGCCTGGTTTATGAAGTGTCTAGCAAGGATAATAAATAAATATGAACTTCAGACAATTTTAAATACGATAACACTTATTATAATAAGTTTCTAATTTATTTTTACGATAAAGTAGTTGTCTGTAAAATCACATGCGTGAATTCGATGGTACGAATCGGGATACTTTTGAGTGCACATCGAAAAAATACTGAAAAGTACATCAAAATAAAACTGATTGCACACCAAAGGTTAGGTTAGGTTAGCAATTCAGTATTTTTAACCGACTTCAAAAAAGGAGGAGGTTCTATGTTCGACTGTATGTATTTTTTTTTTTTTTTTTTTTTTTTTTTTTTTTATGTATGTCCGTCGATTTCTCCGTCAATTGTGGACCGATTTAAATAATTCTTTTTTTATTTGAAAGAGCATAGTTCCGAGGTGGTCCCATTGTCACCATGTCAGGATCTGATGATGGGATCCCGGGAAAATCAAGGGCAAACCTCAAATTTTATAGGCGCACACTACGCGTTACTTGTTTTTTCTGAAGCCATTTAAGTTTTTGCGTCCTATAGACATCACTTTATGTTGATGAGCTGATGATGGAAGGTACAACTCCTTAACGGTTAGGAGTTAGGGGCTAATTCTTTCAGTATTGTAAGAATATGTGGACCGTTATTTGTATTTCATGTACTTTTGCAGCTAAGCTGATGATGGAAGGTACAACTCCTTAACGGTTAGGAGTTAGGGGATACTTATTTCAGTGTTGTAGGAATATGTGGACCGTTAGTTGTATTTCATGTACTTTTGCAGCTAAGCTGATGATGGAAGGTACAACTATGATGATGGAAGCTAAAGGGTACGACTTCTTAATTCTTATGTCCCTCTTGCGGGCTGCATCTTTAGTTGGTCTACTGAATGGTGCTGAACACTTAATGAATACCTAATATTGTCAAATAATACAATTCTACTATTTTACTCGTATTTTCGTTATCAATATTATGAGAGAGTTTTACTCACTCCTACGTATTATTCACACTAAAAATAGAAAAATAAACAAACTTTTTAAAAAAAAAATTAAACCGACTTCAAAAAAAGAAACAAAAAAAAAAACTACCTAAAAACACTGAAAAGCAAAAAATAATTTTAATAAGACATTCATCAAATGCGCTTATTGTCTAAGCCTATTAATAACATTAAATTGTATTTACGTGCTAGGTAGGTACCTACTAATCTGTTTGAAGTCGGTGCCAAGCCAAAGGTAATGAAAAATGATAGATACATACCTAATAATTTATGTATTATACAGGGTTACAAATAATCCGCGGACGTAGGTACGTAGTCTGGGTACCTACTATTTGGCTTGGCACCGACTTCAAACAGATTAGTAGGTTAGATTACCTACCTAGCACGTAAATACAATTTAATGTTATTAATAGGCTTAGACAATAAGCGCATTTGATGAATGTCTTATTAAAATTATTTTTTGCTTTTCAGTGTTTTTAGGTAGTTTTTTTTTTTTTTGATGCACAGTCAGTATTTTTTGATGCACAATAAGTATTTTTTTGATGTGCGTTCGAATCTCGGCACGTACCTACATAACATGTGTGTATTTACGTGGTATTTACCACTAGCCCATCGTATACGCTAAAAAACTATAGTTCCTTGTTTTGTTTTGTAGTGGCAGAGCCATGCTGTTTTACAGTACGAATCGGCTCGTCCGGGGAAGTACCACCCTCTCACATACGTGAAATAATAGTGACTACTATTGTGTTCCGTCTGGTTTGTGAGAGTGCCGGAGGCCCACAGCCCCATAGGCCGGCAACGCATCAGCGATCCCTCTGGTGTTGCAGATGTTCATGGGCGGCGGTGATTGCTTACCATTAGGCGACCCGCTGGCTCATAAAAAATAAATAATATAATAACTTGACTTGCCGAATATTTGATCATGGTGCAAGCGTAGTACCCTGAATTAATCGAAACAAAACTCTAGGAAAAAAGAACAATTTTCAGTAAAGTTTTGCGTCCTACTTACTTTAGTATTGCGACCCCCAGGGGGCGGCCCACACTTTGAAAAACTTCTCGTCCGAAGTATAAAAGCCTTAAAGTGTTGAGCAAATACAACCTACTTTTGAAGTAGTAAATCTTGACTCCAATTCGCTATCGAACTTGCTAAGTTTGAACGGGAAATCCCTTATCGTTTATCGTACAATACACATCTTAGTGCGTTTTCCTCAACGCATTCAGAATACAAAAATTTTACCTTCAGTGGGAAATCTAGAATAGTGGTTTTAATACAATGCTTTGAATCATAGGATACGTGAGGATCGATTGAGGAAGAAATTACTAAAGTGGGTAATTTTTATGTTGCTTACGCTTTTTGACGTCGTTACAGACCGACAAACTTATCTGTTCCGGTGGCCAAAATTGGAACTACGTTACATGTCAATCTTAAAAAATACTACAGGATAGTACCTATAGTGTTGCCACAAACTAACAGACGCCCATGGACTTAACATTTATTAAACTATTATGTCTATGCAAAGGCCCTAGACAAGTGGCACTTATGACGTTCGATAACGCTCAATTTGCGATAGCGAATGTCAAAACCCGCACTTTCGATATCGATTGACCACGCGACTTTTCTTAGGCACCTGTCAAATTCATACAATTTGAAGTTAGCGAATTTCGCTATCGCTGTCAAAATGTTACTTTGTCTAGGCCCCCTGGTTCGCTTTTACAGCACTCAGTGCAGTTGAAAATAAAACTTTTTTTAATGGCAAGAAGGCTTGAAGTGTTTTGTCAGGCTTAAATGTACTGGCTCCACATTAATATTGCCGGAACACAACCAGTGAGCTGATAGGGGCGGTAGGTTTTACCTGTGTGAATGGTAGCTAGCCAGTTGGACCCAAAAAAGATCTACAGGTTTTATACCCGAGCAACTAATAACCGAGTCTAAAATGTCTCACTACCCACCATACCTGGTTTCCCCTTCACACACCCATAAAGGGACGTGACCGCCTTGTGGCGATACCATACAAATTTTAATACTGTGCAGGAATCGGACTCCGAAATCTTTGAATTTGAATTCGGACGCGTATAAGTAACAAATATATATGTTTAGAATATCAATGAAACATTTTAAGATGAGACTATAGATGAGTCAACTTTAATCACACCTTAAACATAACTCATGTTCTGCACACCGCAATCGGGTAACTTGACCACAACTATACTTCAGTTTTCCTTATCACAAGTATCGTGGTTAACTGAAATTGAATGGATAATGGAGTTTCCTCTCTTTATTCTAATTCGACTTATGTATTTACGTAGGTGAATTACCTCAGAGTATATGGGTTTGTGGCTCTTTGATGAACCGAGCTGTTTAACCTTTAATAACTTATTGGGAACAAATTAAATGACCACCAAAAAACACAATCGTTACCCAAACAGCCTCATCCAAAATAAATATAATATGTACAAATAAACGAAACCTGTACCAAAATATTTCGGGCTATTTAAGTCATGCCTGCACTACAAAAACTTTTCGTAACCCAAAAAGGCCACGCGTGCACCAAATTTTAACTAGCAAAGTTTTGTGTCATTCTTACCCAAATATATCATTACGTTTGCCATAAAATGTATTCATATAACCAAGTATATTAAAGAAGTGGCTAAGAATATAGGTTCGATTTCCGCTTTGAGTCTGCTTGGTGGTATACTGCCTAACTACCACCCCTCTCGTGTCAAATAGCAACAGGTAAAACCTCTAGCATCTTCAGTACAAAAGCCTTTTTAATTAAAACTCCGTTGGCCTCATTAGGCAAGTTCTGGAAACAGCTCACCAAAAACCGAAAAAAAAACCAACTATCACCCCCACCGGTATCAGAATAAACGGAGGATTCAGGCGACTGGGACCACTATATAACTGGGACCGCGGTCCCAGTTGCCTGATTAGTTTTTATTTGTTTATTTTGTCAGGCGAGTGGGACCACCCGTAATTTTAACCACAAATCCATTGTTGAAATACAAGATTTAGTACAGTTAGCAGAAAAGGTGTCACAAATAAAACAAAGTTAATTTTTGCAAAGGTAAGTTAGTTTTTGTATTACCTACTTAAACAGTATAACAGTCTTAATTATGTTTTAAAAATCACGTTGGCTCATATGCCTACTTAACTACTAATTCTAAGTAAACATTCAACAGAAATCTCCTCAAAACAATAATATAAAAATCAGTCTTATTGTCTCTTAACTTTATACACCATAAATTAAGTACTCATTACTCCTATTATATATTTATAATAAAGTCAGAAGATGCACATATCGTGATGTAATATTTATTTGCAATGACAATCATCTCCTCATAACAATGCTAAGTAGCAACCGAATGTCACTTTTATGACAAATCCATACTGACACAACGCCGCACCGGCTGTCTACTCTCCATCCGTCTTACGAATTTTCGATCTACTCTTTGGTGTTTATGGGCTCCTGGTACTTCAAATAGAAGTTTTGCATCACTTCGCTTTTATTTTACATGAATTTTATTCACCACGCTGCCATTTTAGGATGAAATATTCCGTGTGATTTACTCCTCGGTACTTATGGGCGCCTGGTACTTCAAATAGAAGTTTTGCATCACTTCGTTTTATTTCCATGAAGTTCTACTCCGCCATTAGATATTCCGTGTGACTTAAATTCTTTGGTGTTTCTGGGCGCCTATAACTTCGACGAGCATGGCGAATCAATCTTACTAATCTGTCGCGAATTTAACATTTTTTCCCCATAAAAAAAGTGTACAACGCCGCTAAAGAAGTTTTCACTTCAAAAATACTTGACCGTAGGTAATACTAAATAAAATAAAATCCTGAGTTATAACTTGATTTTTCTGTTAACTGTACATTAAAGGAAATTAGGTATATGGTCCCAGTCGACCGATTCAAAAATGTTATCAGGTAACTGGGACCGCGGTCCCAGTTTTATTTGGTCCCAGTCGCCTGAATCCTCAATAAACGAAGCCACCTAAGATAATATATTCAAATACAATAAACATCCATCCAACATCAAACAGAAATGAATCAAGTAAATATTTGTCCTTAGAATTCGAACCCACGACCCCTAAGCAAGACAAGGTCAATATAAATGCACTTCGGACGACACAATCCTCAGAGATCCTTTGACCTTACCCTTGAATACACTTTCTAATTACGTTTGAGTGTATTTTGACCCCCAAGTTACCCTCAATCGGTGTGATTTCCCCTAAGAGCTGTATGCAAATTGGATTTTACCTTAGAACTAATCCCGATTAATTGCAATTCTGAAGGTCGAATCGAATCCTTACCTTACTTCTTACTAATATTATAAATGCGAAAGTCTGGATGTTTGGATGTTTAGATGTTTGGATGTTTGGATGTTTGGATGTTTGGATGTTTGGATGTTTGGATGTTTAGATGTTTGGATGTTTAGATGTTTGGATATTTGGATGTTTAGATGTTTGGATGTTTGTTACTCAATCACGCCTAAACGGCTGATTGATTAAGATGAAATTTGGCACACGTATAGTTTATAACCCGGAATAGGACATAGGCTATAAAATTCCTACGGGAAACGTCTCATTCCTGCAATAACAATTTCGAAACTACTAAACCGATTTGAATAATTCTTTCACTGTTGGAAAGCTACACTATCCCCGGTGAACATAGGGTATTTTTGATCCCTGAAATGTGGGGGGAAGGGGGGATATTTGTAAAAAGAGATTAAACGCGGGTGAAACCGCGGGCGGCAGGCTAGTAGAAAATATCCTAGAGAGAAAATACATTCTATTCTTAAAAAAATGCGAAAGTTACTCTGTTTAAACGCTTTCACGTATAAACCACTTAACCGATTTGAATGAAATTAGGTACAGATAAACTAGACCATGGGTCCTTACCCGAGGTCTAGTTTATATCTTGGGCTGCTCAATAATAAGGCTGGCACCGGCTCGTCCCAATTTGGGTGTGAAGAAGAAACCGGGGGAGTTTAGTGGGTAGTGGACGCTTTAATCTCGAGTCCCACACACGGCCGCAGGTCTAGCTAGCCTGCGATTATGGTGCATAAACGCATTCTCCTCCGAAAAAAAAGGTCTAATTTATATCTGTACCTATTGGCATCTAGCTAAGTTACCACAGGATAGCGGGAATTAATGTTTAAAGTATCAGCCTACTTATGTGCTTATTGTTGGATATAAAATACATTTCTCTTTTACAATAATCGGCGTTATACATTGCAATTTAACCGCGGTAAAATCTCTCTGTCAATCTCTCCGACTAGTGCGGGGCACCGTACGCGGTGCCATAGTATGTCTTAATCAGGTCTTAATCGAGTCAACCAATTTATTCGTCTAACATTATGTTGCAAGGACACAACGAATCGACGTGAATAAAAGCACAGCTTACGGCGAGCATGATCATTAAGCCAGTAGCCATTATTGTGATAATAACTGATTTCAATGATGGAGGTAGTCTTGCAGTGGGCCATTAATAGGTATATCCTTAGCTACCTAACTGTTTAATGAATGGAAGCAGTTGTAAAGCCTTCCAAGAAAAAAGTCAGAAAAAGGAAATTTTAAATCAGTTCCGAACAAAAAAAAATAATGAAATATACTTTAATTTCCGAATTGAAAACGTTTCCGTAAATAATAAAGAAAAATACCTACTATTGCTACGCGCATAGCAATATTTTCCGACCTTCAAGTTAATCTTATAATCTGTTTTCACAACATTGCTAGGAATAAGCGTAACTGTTAGCCAGATAAAAAATAACTAAACAAACATGATAATTGCTAAACGAGGTGATACGTCGATTGCGATAAACACACATTGACATGATTACTATTGAAAACAAAGAGATAGAAAATAACCTTTAGACTGCTATCGACTCAAGTTGTGCTCAAATGGCTTTACAAGAAGTTATTGATTCCGCAGCAGTGGGCTCGCACTTTTTACCAGACTTTAAAAGTAGGAGGTTACCAACTCGGATGGTATTTTTTATCTATACTTCTATACTAATATTATAAAGAGGAAAGATTTTATTGTTTGTTTGTATTAAATAGGCTCCGAAACTACTGAACCGATTTGAATATTTTTTTCACTGTTTTTGTATACGTTGTATAACAATAATGATGGGATGGGAAATAGAGGTTTCAGCGGTGGTTTTACAACTATAAATTTTGTACTGGTTTCATTTGTAATCATCTATATATATAAAACTCAAAGGTGACTGACTGTGACTGACTGACATAGATATCTATCAACGCACAGCCCAAACCACTGGACGGATCGGGCTGAAATTTGGCATGCAGGTAGATGTTATGTCGTAGGCATCCGCTAAGAAAGGATTTTGATCAATGCCCACGGGAACGGGAACCACGCGGGTGAAACCGCGGGCGGCCGCTAGTTGATAATAAAATTAGACCAAAGTTTCAATCTAATTCGAGAAGGAAAGCAAAAGCATACCGCAATTTTTACCGCATACTTTTTATTTATAAATAAATTAAAAAAAAAAAAATTGCCTTGGTTCCAAGTAGAAAAATGCGCTATAATAATTTATTTGCGACAATAATAGCTATATTGACCTCGTCCAAGGACCGTCTCCAAGGTTAGACCAGTTCTCATATACTATGGTTAGACGATGTTTTACTACCTACTTAGATAGTCACGGTCGATATTAGATTTCAAAACAAGATAGAACATTCCTAGATAGGCGATTTTAAGATTAGTGCTAATCTTGATTTTTTTAAATAAACATTTCCTGCCCTAGTTTTCCGAGTAACTATATAATCTCACTCATAAACCAATTCTAGGTCAACAACTAATTATCTTTTCATGGCATATAAGTTGGTGGTTCTTCCCCTGTTGAGCTTATTTCGATTGACAAACATAGAACTAGTCTGAAGCATGGCTCTGTCATCGCATCACATCATCAGCCAAAGCAGTCCACTGCTGGATATAGGCATCTCCAGGCTCTTCTTTCGTGACAGGTACTTCCCCGGTTAGCCCATTTTGCCTGACAGATATAAACTTTCCACTAACTATTTATATTAAAATAAAAAACTTGTCTGCAGCAAAGTTCAATCACACAATGAAATAACGTTCAAAATGTTCATCTATATCTTTCAAACACCGGAACAGACATTAAAACTCAACTTGGCATTTATATTATTAACAGTGATTTTTAAATAATGTCATTTAACCCCAAACTAATCATAGCATGTAGTTACTATGAGAGCCAGACGAGAAACATTAGGACATGAATTAGGTATTTTGAAACAGCCCGTTTTGTTAGTTCTCAATAGATGGCGCCGTTCCACCTATGCACTTACAAGGAACGAAACGTTATAAAGTTTACTTCGACATGACTTTTATTTGATAAAACGAAAGTTTTGTTTATGTCAGATGTAATTTTCATTCCCGAAAAAATTACAATTGGCGGAATTGTTGGTAAAAAACACAAAGCAAGCCATTCATTAAGAAGAAGAAGAAGAATGAGTAAAGATTACGGTTACGGGAGCTTTTGGAAGTCTTTCTTTTTTTTAAATGGCCTGTCAAAAAATCGCCCAATAAGACATAATTCCGCTTTAGCCATAATCGCAAATGCGTAATATTCTGACGCATTTGCTATACCTAATGCTGAATTGTGACGCGGTGATAATTGACGTAATACAAATTGTCACAATAACTATTGTAACAGTATTGTGGTTACGTAGACCACAAACTAATGCTCATAAAGATGCTACACTTGTCGGCTTCTTAAATCTTCGAGTAATTAATTTAAAACTAGCAAAATTGTGAGGAAGTCAGCCAGTTGGAGTCGAAAAATCTACCACCTAGATCCAAGACAGGAATCAAACTCACGACCTTTGGATTTTATATTACGAGCAGCTAAGACACTGTTACATGGTCAAAATAAAGATTGGTATTTCCAGGTATTACAGCTGAGATAGAACTCAAACCCTAAATACTGATAATAATTCCGTAATTAATTAATATTAATAACATAACGTGACTATTCCTTTTAAATCCAGTCTTTTCGGTGTAAGAAATAATAAGAGGAACCAATAAAAAAAAGCGTTTATGAGTTAAGTAATGTTAAATATCAACAAAAACAATTTATGCAAGCATAAATTAAAAGAAGCGTACGTGCTGTCACCATTTCCGATCAAGGCCGTGACGTCAAGATGCGCCTCCATTTATCTGTAGGCCGGGAATTGAACCCGGAACCTGCCGTATTGATGCGTCAACTACAAACTTTATGACGACACTACTGAGTCGCAATGGCGTTGAGCAGAGGTAGACATTTTTTGTTGACGACATGGCACACCATATAGTCACATTGTATGTATAGGTATCGGCAAATTTGTTGATCATCGGTGGACGGAGAAGGGGAAAGTTTGCGCATGTGTAATTGTGCACTTGCGCTTGACCAATAGCGCGCGAATCTTCGAATCTATCGCGAATCTAATGCGAATACGCCCATAGAAAAATCTATAGGTGCGCGCCGAGCAGCGTTACCAGTTTTTTTTCTTGCCAAGTCGGGACTTTCGTACTTTTTAAGTGAAAAAAGCGGGATTTTTCCGTCAAAAGCGGGACATAGTAAAAAAAAACGTAATATAATCAAAAGTTTTCAAATATTTATCTTTTTATTTGACTTAAAATTACGTTTACGTGACAATAGATAGCAAAAGTAGCCATAGAAAATGTACATATTGTAAACTCTTATCTTCATTACGCGCCTTTCTTTCTCAGCACTCTGCACGTACGGTCGAGTTCTCCCCGAAAAGCGGGACTGAGCTGAGCCTGTCCCGCGCGGGACATTTAATTTTGATTTAAAAATCGGGACGTCCCGCCAAAATCGGGACGTCCAACGCTGGCGCCGAGGTAGATTCGAACCATCGACCTCACGCATGTGAATTTAAGTGACGTTTCATATCACTCGACTGCCACATCTAGTCACTTAACTCATTCTTAGTCAAAATAAAATGTGTCCTTTTAGGTCTCTCATGTGTCATTCATATCGATCACTGGTAGGGTTGCCATCTCTAAAATTTGGAAAACAGGACAAGACGCGTGAAAACCCCGGATTTTAGAGTCCGAAAGCCGGACATGTCAACAAGATCTTTTAAATATATTCAATGTTTTTAAAACTCGGTCTACAAAATGAAACCTTCCCCGGACGCTCCCCTGATGCCCTCTAAACTAGGACAAATCCGGGGAAACCCGGACGGATGGCAACCCTAGTCACTGGAAACCATTCTCGTGCATGCACCCGTGCAAGATTTAGCTTATAATTGTTTAAGTCAAACTAATCCTTGTGGTTTATAATGTCATGCTCATGCCAATTGATCTTCGTTTTTGATATCTGGGAGTGGGTCTTTACGTTTTAGATATTGGGTATGTGGACACTTGTCAAGATACGAAAATGTCTGTCTGTTTGACAAGCTTTCATGCCTAAAAACACTCAAAATACAATATGTATTTATCATGAAACTAGCTGACCCGGTGAACTTCGTATCACTTACTTTAGTATTTTCCTCGCAATTTTTCCATATTTTCTCATCGTTTAAACCTTCCCTGGACTTCCACGAATATTTCAAGACTAATATTTGTCAAATCGGATAAACCGTTCTCGAGTACAACCAACACTAACCAACAGCAATTTATTTTTATTTATATAGAAAAGGAAATAGGGTAGTTAATTTTCTGGAATAATTGTCAGTTCCCATGGAATAACAGAAATTAATTAATAAAAAAATATATTTTACAGCAAACTTGAATACTGGATTTTTGGTACGTTGGAGAATGCGTTTATGCACCATAACCGCATGCTATTGCTAGGTACACCTGCGGCCGTGTGTGGGACTCGTGACTAGAGCGTCCTCTACCCACTAAACTCCCCCGGTTTCCCCTTCACACCCGATTGAGACGAGCCGGTGCCAGCTTTGTGGCTAATGACCAGACCACCAAAATATTACATTCCTGCATAATTTCGTTGTATACTCCACAAAAAGTTCAGTAGATGAACCCTAAAAACATACAGACACCTTCGCATTAATATTAAGTATAGATTTGTATGTTTATATTCAAGACTTTAAAAGACGCTCCTTTCTTGTCATATTTCCGGAAATTCTTCGTCTTATTTACATACTTTATTACTGATGATGCTTTGTGTTCAGGGAAAGTACCTTTTTACAGGAAGTACGGTTAAACAGAATCTTATCCGTGTTTGTGCATTTAATAAAGAGATTCTTTCCTTGCTTTGGAAGGCACGTTAAGCCGCTACGTTAAGCGACTACGTTCCAAGTAGGTCTGGTTTCCCTTGTAAGGGTTACGAAGGTCAGATGGCAATCCATCCATCGCTCGCTCTATCGTAATAACCAGGCTTGTCAAATCTAGGATCATAGCCGAAGCGGACCCTGAGCTCCATACTGTATGCAATCGGTAATACGCTGAGATGATGATTCTTTTTAATGATCTATATACATAGAACATTTCGAATTCGTCGATTATGGTCTGGTTCCCCTGTTAAGGGTTACGGAGGTCAGATTATAGCAGTCGCCCAGCGTAATAACGGGACTTGTCAAATCTTGGATTATGGTGCAAGGTTCCTTGAATAAATCAGGACACACGCTAAAGGATTTTTTTGTCTTTTTTTCAGTTATATGACACAGTTAGTTTAAAATTATTTCAGGCCAATGTACCGTTTAAAATATTAAGCATTTTAAAGTAACGGTACATTATGTATGTATTTTTTTTATGTGGTACGAAACTCGTTGGCCCGAAACAGGAACAAATCAAAAAGTACTTATGTCCAAATTTCATTTTTGAAAACGCCTCACATGGCTTTGCTTTTTTGGCTGTGGCCGTCCTGGATTCAATTCTCCGTTCGAGTATTCGGATTTTACGGTTTTGGATCATCAATTTGGCAAGCGTGATGATTATTTATATATGAAGCAAGTAAGTATATGTACAGATGACTTGACTTGAAGATGACGGTAAAAAAGTCATCTTTTGTGTACTGAACCCAAGAAACCGGTTGCTACCCAGTCTTGGCCGTGAAATACAAATGCAAGGGGTCAATGACTTTTATTACCCGCTTATTTGATAGTTAACTGTACCAAACAATTATGTTTTACTGTACCAATAAAACCTATATACCTACTATACATTATTTAAATTAATTGCCAGTAGGCCTTAGAAATCGGAGGCTGGGTGACTGTAAGACTACATTATGGCAGCACATTAATGAACTTTAGGAATCGCCTGTACTCGGGAAGTGTATGGCAGACATAAGCTCGGGAAGAGCTTATGTCTGCCACGGAGAGTGCAATCCGTGTTGCTCAATATTGGAAGTCAAAAATCTAGTGATATGGCCATCGACACGCTAAGAAGAATGAACAAATCAGTTAATAATATTAATTTCGGGTTATACCAGTATCCAATAATGTTCTCAAGTTAACTTAGTTTAGTACATTTAGTGACGCTTCTCGTGAATCAATCCTCCAAAGAGGGCATAAGAATTATTAGACTTATGGGAAACTTAAAAGTCGAACTGTTGTAGTCCAAACTACCCTTAGGCCGCGTGGTCCGATCGGCTTGTCCGATCGATCGGACCACTATGGTAGGTACGTTTTCCAGGAACAATGCTGGGTTTACTTACGCTGTAACAATGATGAACTTTAAATTTTTTATCCTATATTTTTGACATTCACAAAATGTCTCGAGTCACCCTACCTGATACGCTAGAGTGGCCCGTCTCGCCGGGAGGGGGCGCGATCAAAGCCGACCGGTTTAGTCCACTCGCCCGTGGGAACAACTCACGCGCATCCATAGTAAAAAAGTAAACAGTACGATATCTTTATACAAACACACCGAACGAGGTACAGTATTCCAAAGGTCGCCGCATTCACACTCAAACAAAATCTCGATCCGTTTCATCATCATCTTCATCATTTTCCTGCCCTCGTCCCACGCTAAGTAAGGTCGCTGCAACATGTTTTTCCCTTCTACACACTCCTTAGCCGTCAATTTCACATTTGGGTGAATTTCAACAACAGAAAATTTTTTATCATTTCCGCGGACTTTTTTTGTTTCAATGCTATCTTCTTATTTTTAGTGACAAATAAAACTTTAGCCTATTTTTAACATTGTGCGTGAGTGGTCATCCAATATCATCAATACTTATATAAATATTTAAGGATGAATTTTTAAGAGTCCACTGAAATGATAAGTGTCCACCGATATGATATAAATAACCACTGAAATGATAGAAATGAAATAAATCCACCGAAATGATACAGCTAAGAACAACCGTGCCGAGCAGCCAGGGTTCTATACTTTGTTAGGTTTGATTTCCACAAATTTTAGATAAATACTGAGACAGGACAGTACACAGTTATTTTAAATTATAGTTAGATATTACATTTAGCATACTTTCAGGTTACAATAACCTCAAAAAATTATATAAATCTTAATATATAAAACTCAAAGGTGACTGACTGAAATAGATAGATATCAACGCACAGCCCAAACCACTGGACGGATCGGGCTGAAATTTGGCATGCAGGTAGATGTTATGACGTAGGCATCCGCTAAGAAAGGATTTTGATCAATTCCCACGGGAACAGGAACCACGTGGGTGAAACCGCGGGCGCCCGCTAGTGTAATATAATGTTTATTATGATATAAATGAATTGTTATTTTACTTATTTTGCCTAAGGTAGAGTTTGTGAAGTAAGGCCTTGTAGAATTAGGGCGCGTAGAGTAAGAAGCTTGGCTCTTCATGAGATCTGTTAACTTTTTGAGAGTGCGAGTCATATTATGGTCTTTTCTTGCCAACATTTTATTGAAAATGTTTTTGATGGTAATATCTACCTATTGTACTAAGAGAACAATGCTAGGTATAATTTAGTTCAGGTGCATCGAATCCGGGTCGCGGCAAGGAGGAGGGGGGGAACGACCCAGCTTGCAGAAGGTAGCACTGGGTCGTGTCCAGGCCAGGGAAGAGGCTCTGGCCATATGGGCGGAAGCTCTCCAAGCCCCAAGTGCCGGCCACTGGACGATTGAGGCCATTGGTCCAGTGTAGAGGGAGTGGGTGGAACGCCGGCACGGCTGCCTCACCTACCGCCTGTCGCAGGTTTTGTCCGCACACGGAAGTTTCGGACACTACCTGTACGCACCCGACGCACCCGACACGGCCGAGCACACACTCGTCGAGCGCCCGGCCTGGCAACACGAGCGCCGCGAACTCGTCGCGGCGCTAGGCAGTGGACGCCTCCCGTTGGCGACCATGGTTCGTGCCATGGTCGCCAACAGGAGTGCGTGGGAGGCGGCCGCCTCCTTCTGCGAGGAAGTTTTATAGCAGAGGAAGCGGAGCGGGAGCGCGAGGAGGAACCCCCTCGCTGCTCCCCTCCGGCGTAGACGGCCGGACCGGAAAAGGCGAGCTCACTTAGCACGCCTCCTCTGGTCTGAGGGTTGACCTGCGGGCGGGGGTAGCTCCCCAACGTCCGCATTGCACAGGTCGCCCGAGCCAAGTCTGGAGGTCACCTTGTTTCTCGGGTGGCCCTCCCTAGGTGCTACCCCGACTTGAGACCTCTCAAGTCGGGGTCTAGCTAGACCTGCGGCCGTGTGTGGGACTCGAGAATAAAGTGTCCACTACCTACTTAACTTCCCCGGTTTCTTAACTTATTGAATACCATTACGAAATAAATAAGAAATATCCCTGAACATTATTCACACAGCGTCCTCTAGCCATAACTAAACATATTATTAGCTATCAAACATCCATCCATACTTACAAACTTTCGCGTTTATAATATAAGTAGGATATGCTTTTTTTTTTGTTAATACATACTGTATAATAAAAACACCCGGACCGATACAAACAGACATGTTCATGTACACAAAATGTTTGTACCGTGCGGGGATCGAACCCGCGACCTCTGGTGTAATAGCCGACTTCTCTGCCATTACATCAAATTCGTAAAACATTCGCAGGATTTTGCGAATGATTCGCATTCGCGATAATGCAAAAATTTGCGATAATATGCCAATGCGAATACGAATATTCGTAACATCACTAGTACTAACACATACATACATAGATATAATTATGTATATTATATCTTAATGTGATAATTGTTACACAACAAATACACCCGAATAATCACTCTAGGTAAAATTACAAAGTACATTGAAAAACCATTACTTTATATTTGACCCAAGGAACTCTAAAACTTTACGGTTTTATCATTTCGGTGATAAATATCATTTCAGTGGACTGTAATTGGTATAACTGTCCACCGAATCCACCGAAATGATAACACCGAGATGATAAAATAGAGGTTATTTCTACATTAAACTCCGAAATAAAATTATTTAAAAATATTAACACTACTCAAACAAAACAGTACTTACGGCGAAATGAATACATAATTTTGAAACAAATCAAACGAATCTAGCACGAGTTATAACAATCACCGAAATGATAATATTTTTGTCCCCATAACACTGAAATGATAAACTTACTTTTTTGGCGGGAAACCGCAAGACGCTGGGACCCGTGCGATCGCACCAACAGCTTGAGCCGGGCTGATCCGAAGTGAGGAAAGGTGAGAGGGGCGTAATAACGCAGTGTTGTCGTTGCTATTCTACTAAAACTTACTGTCCTCTGAAATGATAACTTTTTTCGGGACAAAAGTTGACTGCCTGTCAAATCCATGAGATAGAAGTTAAACAAACAAAAATAGTTTTATTTGATCGAACATTTTATAATGTAATGATAACTAAATCGATTTATATCCTTAATACGAATGTATTTGCAGGGGAAGGTATTTTATGAGCGGAATGGGGTTGGGGACAAGGCACCGTGATGATAAAATGACCCTTTGTATTTATTTTTCTTTTTCTTGTTGTATTAGAGGGTATAAATCAATGATTTTTTTTGCCAAAGTAGAGAAGTACTTACTTTGTTGAAAAAAAATATATAAAATTAAAAATCAGCACATTGCACTACCGTTCTCAGCTGAGCCGTGTTTTTTTTTGCTTGGGCAATTCACCCATTTACACCTTTCATTCATCATATTTCACGCAATCCATTTATCTCTTTTTTGGCCTTCCTCTGCTTACATCCGTCTACATTCCTTACTTCCACAACTTCCACACAGAGATTTGGTTTGAGTGTGCGACGCATAGATTCTTATATTCCTAATGGCGCACAGACACAAGACGCGCGCGGTGTGGTGTATGACCAACCGGACACGCGTGTCCGGTTCTCGCGTGTCGAGTTGGTGAATAATCCAAGCTAGCGTACTGTGTATGCTTTTTACTATGGCGCGACTCCGGAAGGACTTACGGAAGCCCTAAGTAGCTTCGTGATGAATATTTAATAAATCAATATCAGACGGTTCGATGGTCTAGCACAGGAGTCAGCAGCTACCTTTTGAGTCTAAGGATTTGAAAATTACTCCGAAGATTTTACAGAAAAAATGTTTTAGAATTTACAAGATTTCAATGTTTACTTTATAGATTTATTTAAGATTTTTTGACCGCCTCCGTGGAACAGTGGCTAAGCCGCTCGGGTATAAAACACGTTGGTATGGTCGTGGGTTCGATTCCCGCCTTGGGTCTGGTTGGTGGTAGGGCCTTTTCAGAGTCTGACTGGCTAGCTACCTCGAACATAGCTTGAGTTGTGATCACCAGTCTGTAAACCAAGCAAAGCTGCTACCACAGAGATCAACTCTGTGGCTGCTACCATGGATGCCATACTTTTTTTTTTAAACGAATAAGCATAACTTTAAGTTTATTTTCTGTAGAAACGAATCTACATATCGCACAAATTATTCAAATTAAATCAATCAAAATATTTATCGGTTCAGTACAATCAAATCTTTCCTCTTTATAATATTAGTACAGATTTAGTAGATTCAGTAGGCTCTTAGGCTTCATTTAGACGACGCCGGAACCGGACCGGCGGACCGGATGTTTGTGTATACGAATGAAAACCGCCGGCCGGACACCGCGTGCGCATCGGGCCGCCATGCTTTTCTGAACTAAAATCAGCATCAAAATAGAACACGCGGTTTCAGTCCGGCGCAGGCACGGTTTTCATAACAATATGCGCTCCGGCGCCGGTCCGGTTCCGGCGTCGTCTACATGAAGCCTTATGAATCGTCAATAATCACAATGTTACTAAGCGACTCTACCGCTGGATTCAGTGTTGTTTGTTATCTATCGAGACACAATTTAAAAAAATACTGATATAGGTCTATTATTCATTAATCAATAGAGTTTAAGAACTCCGACATTATAATCTTAGTTTAGCTATATTAATGTATGGATTAACCACGTTTTGACAATTGATTAAGAATAGCTTAATTGACTTTGCACATCATATTGATTTCTACGATGTACTTACGTCATAATATTATACGAGTAACTATATAGAAAATAAGTACACGTCACACTGTCTGTATGGCATAGTATGATGGATTTATTATTAATGTTGTATTTTTTGGCGATTAAAAAGAGAACTCGAGTTTCTTGCCGGTTCTTCTCGACAGATAACGACATTACGAATCCGGTGGTAGAGTCACTCTGTGTAATTGACGATTCATAAATCTATAAATCTATTGTATATAAAACTCAAAGGTGACTGACTGACTTACTGACTGACATAGATATCTATCAACGCACAGCCCAAACCACTGGACGGATCGGGCTGAAATTTGGCATGCAGGTAGATGTTATGACGTAGGCATCCGCTAAGAAAGGATTTTGATCAATTCCCACGGGAACGGGAACCACGCGGGTGAAACCGCGGGCGTCCGCTAGTGTTGTATTTTTTGGCGATTGAAAAGAGCTGTCGAGTTTCATGCCGGTTCTTCTCGACAGATAACGACATTCCGAATTCGGCGGTAGAGTCACTCTTGACTCTGTGTAATTGACGATTCATAAATACTTTATTCAAGTTTACATGAATAAAGAAGATTTTGATTTGATTTTGAGTACACAACATTGGATAACATCACAGCATTGGACTTCTCAAAATTTACACCAAAGCTTCAACTTCTGTAAAGTTAAAGTACTTCTCCAGATAAATAGCTTATTTGACAGGAAGATCCACAATGCTCTACAGGTCCTGGCAATTTATTGAATCGGGTGGAGATTGCGTAGAACACGAATTTTGACACGCCTGCGCCACAGAACGCTATTGGTCAGAAGCATACCTCTGACCAATAGCGCACGCGGGCATTCGGGAGATTCGCGATTCGCGCTTTCCCCCTCTCCGTCGACCGATGTTCAACAAGTTTGTCGGTACCTGTAACTCTCCAAATTTTTATTGCTATTGGGCGTAACCACCATAATCCATATCTATTGTTTATCGTTAACTAACCTAGAATTTGTTCTGTGTCACAGATATAACTCTGTCAACGGAAATGTATGTAATCCGTCATTGTATATGTTACAGTCAAAACCCAAAACCAGTCAATAGACCTTTTGACCGGTCAATAAGCCTTTTGACCGGTCAATATCGATATTGACTGAGGATTCGTTTTGTGGTCGCAGTTCTAACCTAACCTAACCTGACACAAAGGGATGCTCCCCGTGAGATTCGAACCCATTTTTGAAGTTAAAAGTTGCCTTTAACTGACACCCTAAATCAACTAATTTTGACCGGTCAAAAGGTCTATTGACTGGTTATGGGTTTTGACTGTAACATATACAATTCCTAGGAATTTTATGTAATCTAGTCCTAGAAGTCCTATCTAATCCTAGATATTTTATCCTAAAATCGCCCGGAAATGTGTGAAATAAATTATATTACACACATTTTCTAGGAAATCTATACATTTCCTAAATAGCAATCGGAAATGTAAAACATCTATAGATGTCAGTGTTTTGGTAACTGAAATGAATGGTAAATCGTTCATTTGGGCAATAGGGCGCCTAGCCTTTATCCATCCGAGTCGATTTTCGCCTCCGGTCGTTTATACAATGTTTGTTATCTCACTAATATAATATTAGTGGCGACTAAGTAAATAACTAAGTCAATATTTATTACACCTCATCAAACACAGTCTTATTACAGAAAGCCTTCTTTTTTTATACATTACCTAATACAATATTGGAATTATATCCAATTCCTAGGAAATGTGTATATCTCCTAGGATATGTATGAATTAAAGAATTTTTAAAACAATATTTTATACATTTCCTAAATAGGATTTCATACATTTCCGGTAATAACTCTATTACTTTCGTATTACTGTGTGAATCACAGTGATTCATTCTATTTACCTTTATTCAGAGAGTGGAGACACAGGTGTTTGGATGTTTTAGCACGTATTGTTCTTAACATAAATATTGGTATTGCATGAGAAAAAATCTTGTTCAGTCAATTGTGTTCAGTGTGTCTCCTAAGGTCCTAGATTAAATTACTTTTTTTTTTCGTGAAAATAATTTTAGTTCCTCATTACCATTTCCGATAACCGTTGGGGTAGACGGGTTCTAGAGTTGAGACCGCGTCTCGGTAAACGTAGTGTAGGACGCCCTCAGGCCAGGTGGAGCGATGATCTGCGCAAGATGGCTGGCAGGAGCTGGATGCGAGTGGCCGAGGATCTATCAGCGTGGCGAGCATTTGGAGAGGCCTATGTCCAGCAGAGGATTATTACAGGCTGATGATGATGATGAAGATGATAACATTTTACATTTCCCGGGGACAATAATTATGTGGGACTCGATAGGACAGAAGGTCAAAGCCCTACCTACTAACGCTAACCGTCGTTAAAGGTCCCGGTACTAGTTTTAAAATGGGTTTGTGATTATCCTATCCAAGTGTACCAAAATCAAGTGGTGATTTATGTTCGTGCACACAAATTGGTGCCGCGTGGAGATCGAACCTGCGACCACTAGCCGAAATCGGGCATCGTAAAACTTATTGCATTAGAAATACATTATGTAGGCATAGAGGCCCTACTTTACTAGCGACTCTACATAATTTTTTTCTGAAAGTAGAGCCACTTTCGACACAATCTCTCTTGCAAATTGAGAATTATACACATGATTTTTTACTTTGACAGGAGTAATAATGGAAAAGAATAAGTTATGTTACTTTATGTCAAGTTCAATGGCTTGAAATAACAGATTAAAATCAAGGTCAAAATTGTTTTAACCCTTTCCCCGCCACGCTTTTTTCCGAAAATGGTGCCCCACACGCCACGACCATTAAAAAAAAATATCAAAAAATTATTAGGTTATACTCAACTCATTCAGGCAAGTAAAAATACAACGTTTCTTGATCATGTTTTTTTGTCTGATATCACCCTGTTGCAGAAAGCTCCATTAAAGTTAATGCTTCATTAAATCTAATGCTGTCACTTTTCGTTGTCATGAAATAAAAAGTGACAGCAATAGCTTTAATGACACATTAACTTTAATGGACGTTTCTGCAACTGAGTGTATATCAGACATTGGCGTGGTGGGCACGAAAATGGTTTGTCTGATATATCAGACATTGGCGTGGAAAAGGTTAAAACATTAGCGAACCACACATTTATGTCATTTATTGCATTAGTCGATTTAGTGCAATAATAAAATCGTGTATGCTCTATATTATTCAGTTTTGGTATGCAAATATGAGGTCATGACGTGACAAAATAGTTATACCTAAATACACTTTTGTGCAAAATTTTAAACTAAAATATGTACTGTAACTAGCAAATTGACGTTAAATGAATGACATATACTCGTACCTAAAATCTTAAATATTTTTTACAAGCCATATTAAAAAGAAGTGTTCTGCTTTACAAAAAAAAATTATAAAGTGGTATTGTTTTGAGATTACATAATACCGCACATACTACGCGCACATGTACCTGCATATCGACGACTTTAAATATTATAGAGTTTCACAATAAATCAAGGATATTTATTATTTGTAAGCTATTTAAAATAAAAGTCTTGAAATTCAACAATATGCCAGCACAATTTTATAGTTAAAGTTTTTTAAAATATCCCATAGTAGCAGCTTAAAAGTCTAGTAGTAGTAGCCTTTGCCAACTCTTCTGTAAAATTAAAGAATTCGAATTAGTTTGTAAGATTTAAAATATTATTTATTTGTGGTGTTTGAATGTTTCATATAAAAAGAAATAAATATGTTGAAATCCATTGTGAAAAAAATCAAAATACGGATGATAATTTACTGCGAATTTATTTATTATTAATAAATTCTGAATATAATTTTCCTACAAAAACTCTAGCTTGTTTACTTATTAGTTATTAGTTATCTGAATTTAACTTTTTTAATTCACGAATACAATGACATTCTAATAAGACACCTTCCAGCCAGTACAAACAACAAAACTTTTTCTTAAAACTAAATCGTAAAAATAATCACATTATTTTTGAAAAAAAAAACCTGTGAAATCGAAATTCTTAAATTCCGATTTTTAGATATTTTATACTATATTCTCTCTTCTTCTCGGCCTTTTGGCTAAGATCAAAGTGTGATGTTAACTGATGTTAAAAAACACATTCATTCCACATTCCACATTTTTTAATTTCGATTCAATGGGATTCCCTGCCAACAGCTCCGTATGAATGAGTTGTCCACCTAACTGGCAACTGCTATAAGCGATGAAATTATTTACCTGTGCACCAGTCTATCGAGGAACGGTTCGCCGAACGCACGTCTGCCGCGAAACGCATTCGACTGTACGAAAATGTAAATAATTCGCATCGATCTTTTGGAATGTAAATTCAAAAACTTAACAATCCAGTGTAAATATTTTCGTGTATATATCATTTAAAGTGTTAAGTGAGTGTATTTTTTTTTATATTATATACATATTGTTATACAAATTTTGAAAATAAAATCCTGTGATATTAGTAATAAGTATACCAGTGGCTGCACATCAGAAAGTAAGTATTTTTTATTTATGTTCCGATTATTTTAAATGGCGAGTTTATTTGTTTAGTTACAGTTGATAATTATGGACCGTTTGCATGCACGATATATTAATGGTAAAATGCATGTTATTTGTTTGAAAGTAAAATGAACAGGTGTATTTAAATATAAAAGTATAGTTTTAAAGGTGATTATTATAAAATGGACGTCAAAGATGTTTTTATGTTGATTATTTTAATTATGCGACATGACGTGTTTTTAATTTGAATTATCATAAAAAATAGCTTGGAACGCATTATTATTTCTTTACTAATTTTAAGATTACTTCGTTAGTCTGCGATGTCGGGCTTTGAGTTCGATTCCAGCGCAATGTTTTGGAGTTTTAAACTTAGATGAAATTTGATTGATAACCTGAATTTGCAGAGTGTGGGATTTCAAAGCGTTTGTTATCACTGTTATCACTTGATTTCAATGGTAAATGATGACTCTCTAGTAGGACATAATATACGTTTAAGGTACCCAACTGTTTTTCGTAATAAATAAAAATATGACTTTTTTTTAGTCGTAAAATATCAAATTAATTACTTAACAAATCACACTAAATCTGTTCAAGAACTAGGCTAATCACTGTTCTATAATTACACTTACTATTTGGGCCGTCTTCTTCAACACCCAGACGCGAATAAGTTTAGAAAAATAATACATGACCGGGTTTTGAAGCTAGGGTCCTCGCTCTTTCTTTTCAAGATCTTTTAACCACCTCGAGATCGTTATTTGAATATTTGTTTATTTATAGAATACGGACATTGTATGGGCTGCTATTTTACTTTACTTTTTTTATGATATGGACACATGGACAGGTGATTCAAATATCTGGACATAGTCATACTTAGTCGTTCAATTCTTGGAAAATTCAAAAATTTATTTCGGATTTCTTTAACACAGCTCGAATTTGTGGATCACATTTGTTGGCAAACGTGGTGATTAAGTTATTTATCGTTGTAATTAAAACTTGATTAGTAATAATGGAGGGCATTGACCTATAGTAGGATAAAAATAGATTGATCCTTTACTTTATATCTTAATTAATACATTCCATCCAAACTAAATATTATCATAATTTCTGTCTGTCAAAATTCGTAACCATTGAACCGATTTTGATGAAATTTGAAGTACACATAGACTTAATCTGGGGAAAGGATACGTCAGGCTTTTTATTCAGGGAAAATGCTCAGTTCCTATGCGATAACATAATAAGAAGTGTTTTTAGTACGAGTAATATAATAATCTAGTAAGGCATAATACATATTATTTCTAAATATAACTTATTTGTCTAAGTGGTCGATGTTTGAGGATAATAATATAAACAAAATCGAATGACATTTACTAGGAAATTGTGTATTAATAATACAGTATTGATATTGATTCAATTATGAAATGTCATAACAAATTATTATTTCACTTATAAAAATACCTAATAGCTATTAGTTTATTTTCCTTTACATCAAACATCGCATTATGTGAGGAAATATCTTTTCGGTTTAGTAGGTTCACTCCCCCCTCCCCCATTATTGCTTCACTCCCCCCTCCCCCCTGTGATATTTAGTGATTTTTTATGAAACCGCTCCCCCCCCCTTTCGAGCCTCACGTGATTAAAGGACGGCTCTTTTTTAATAAAAAAATTGTGTTTTTGTTATTTTAAACAAAAGTATTTCAAATATTTTACATTATGAGTTTAAAAAATTTTTATTGGTCAATCGTAGTCATCGAAGCACTGAAATGGGTACTAAAACGGTTACCCATCCGACAATGGACACGCAGAATGCTGCTTAGTTTTTGTAATGGAGGCTAAGTTTGCAAGACCGCTATCTTAGATATTTTTAATTATATAAGTGACTTAAAGGCGTCTGAAACACGTCATACATCGTTAGACTATAAAAAATGACCTAAAACGACCCTGCGACCTCTAGTGAATAGCAGAAACAGTTTTTTTATGTCATCAATCAAATCAAATCAAAATCAAAATATTCTTTATTCATGTAGGCCTCAGAGATGCACTTATGAATCGTCAATTATCAAGGTAACAAGTGACTCTACCATCGGATTCGGAATGTGCAGCAGCGTGCAAGAGCACCTAATTACCTACCTTCTTTAAATTATTTTTTATTTTAATTAAAAAATTACGACATAGATTTTATTAAAAATTACTTGTCAGAAAAGGTTTGTGGTGCCAGCGCCGACATTGCACCAGCCTCCACCACTGCCTGTTAGAGACGGCTCGACGCTCTCGGCTGTCCCTATCGTCCCCCCCAGCCCATTCGGGGGGGGGGGCAGTGTCCCGCCCGCCGTGTAGGCGGGTTCCGTCCGGGGAGGACCGCGTAGAAGGTTTCGAGCCGCTTACCGTGGTTCCTCCCCACTATGGACGATGAGGGAGCGTCGCAGGGGTTTTAGTGGGTATGCCTCTGGGTAGCTTCTTCTGTGAAGCATCCCAGACGGAGAGCCCCACATACCCCGTCCGTCCCCCGACGGCGGATATGCAAAAGGGTGTCGGCCCATTGCACCTTGGGCCGGCGGCATTTCCCCTGCGAAACCAAAAAAAAAAATGTATAAGCTACGCATTTTGGTAGATTTAATGTATGTGATGTTGTCCAGTATAGCCATTAGTTAAGTGCATGAAAAACATGCAGCATAAAGCAATTCATACTTGCATGTGTCATATGTAGATAATGGCAATAACGTTGTCACAGTTACGTAGTCTATATTTTCTAAGAGCAAAAGGTTATCTATAGAAATAGAAGTATATTTCTCTCATACAATCGTGACCGTTTTTCTCACGTATAAAACACGTGAGAAAAAGTGTTCAGGTTTGTAATTCTAAGATGTTTAGGTATATCTGTAACTGTAAAAAGTTGGTATCTCCTTTTAATTAAAATGGTCCGCCAACATACTTATGTGTGAGCGCATATAAAAGTACAAAACGATTGTAGCGATTTTTTTTTTTTTGTTGTGTTCATTATTCCTTGCAAGCAAAGAAATAAAATATTTAAAGATGGACTTAATGCAGAGCAAAAATGAATAGGGTGGTGCTATTAAAAAGCACGCAAGAACCTCAGAAATAGTAGCAATAGAAAAACTTACTATTACAAAAATAAATTTGTATTTGAGGTTGTCCAATTTTCAATATATTTTTCTTATTCAGAAGTAGGTATAATGTTGCATTTGCATAAATACTAATATTCAATTTGCATTCGCGAATGATTTTATAAAATATTATAAAATTATATTTTTTTAATAAATTTTATAAAATTCTTATTTACGACACAGCGCGGGATTGGAATTTCTCTGCAGGGATCTGTCTTTCCTACACAATACAACTTGGGGCTCGTCAAGGCCAGAATAAACTGGCTTTTCCTAAGCAAGCGCGCTCCATCATAGACCGCATAGTTGTTTAACATCAGGCAACTTTGTGGTCAAGTGCTGGCTTAGTCCAAATATATTATATAAAAAAAACAGACCAAGGCATTGAACAGATCGACTGGTTGGTATTATAAGATATGCCTTACATTTTGACACTCTCAAGGAAATCAAAGTCAAATTGTTTGTGATGGTGAGGTAAATTATACATTCATAGTAGGGAATGGTCCCGGGAAATCCCGGTCCCGAAATTCCCGGGAAATCCCGGGATTTGGCGACGACTAAAATACCCGGGACTCATGACCTCGTCCCGGGACTTTCGGGACTTTCGGGACTAAGTAAAGAGCTCTATTTTAAGTGAGATTTTTGGCAGATTTGCAAAAATTTGATCCGTGCCTCACCGTTCAAATTAAATTGCAATTAAAATACTGAAAATAATAAACGTTAGATACTATTTTTTTGATTATCTTGCGATTATTCCTCAATTTTGTAAAATGTGTACTATGTGCAGGAAGTTATCGGTTAATTTCGAATTAATGTTATTGTTTACATCATGTTGCGGCTCCATTTATCGAGAGAGGAATTTTAAGGGCAGTAGTAATGCTCCAAGCTGGGGCTGCCCAACAGAGTATTGTTGAGGAGATTGACACAAGACAAAAGTTATGGTTACGTTATCGTGTTACTGGTGAAGTGGCTGAAAGACACCCAGGCGGGAAGCGCATAACTACTCAACGAAAAGATCGATTTTTGCTAGTTGCCGCGAGAAGACAACCAAATGTTACGGCCATGCAATTGGTTCAGAGGCTCCAGCCAGAGCACCAGTTGCTTGTGAGTGACTAAACTGTGAGGAAGAGGTTGCATGAATAGCCTTCATGCCCGCAGACCGTTTCGTACTCCAGCACTACGCAGAAGAAATCGTAGACGGCTAGAGTGGGCTCGTGAACATTTGCTCTGGGAAGATAACTAGTTGTCTGTGGTGCTGTTTACCGATGAGTCCTAGTTCGGTCTCCATCCCGATACACATAGAGTACGTGTTGGCGAATTCCTGGACGTGAGAGCCGCTCCCACCACCCTCAGGAAGTCCATCCACATTACGACGGGACAATTATTATGGTTTGGGCAGGAATTCATGTTGATGGAAGAACAGACTACGTTCGGATCAGAAACACCATGACGGGTGAAAAATGCCGTAACGAGGTGCTAGTACCAATAATCTACCCCATCGACTACAAATGGGCCAAGAATACACGCTCATGGACGATAACGCCCGTCCGTACACAGTGAGAGTGGTGACGAGCTGGGTGCAGGAGCTTGACGAATTGGTCTTAGGTAGGCCCGCTCAATCGCCTGATCTAAACCCCATAGAACACGCGTGGGACATGCTCCAAAGAAGGGCTTTGAGGAATTTCCCTGCAAACATTAGCCAGACCGGAAAAAAAATGAAAAACACTTGCAGGACCGTTATTAACGTCATGGGTGGTTTTACTTACTACTGATTTTTCACACTACTGTTAAAAACAATATTTTTTTCTTATTTTTCACTTTTCTTTGAGAACCACATTCATTGTTAGTTTACCATTATTTCAAATTTTTTCTTTATTTGAAGAATTCTTTTTATGCCAAATAAAACAGTTTTCTTTTATTCTGAAGTGTACTCTAATGGGCTTTATAAAAATATTGTTAATGTTATTTTTAATAAATTTTTAGTTTATTGAGTTTATACAAAATATTTCTAGACAGTCACTGTGTTGATGTGTGTATTAAATTGTAATAAATACTCGTGTAGCGAAAGCGTGTAGAAATCCAGCGTTTTATTGCCTAGAAAACGAATAAATATCACGTTCTGGTAAAAATCCCGAAAGTCCCGAAAATCCCGGGAATCCCGGTTCCTTTATCAGGTCGTCCCGAAATTCCCGGGACTCAAATATGGCACCGGTTCTTCATTCCCTAATTCATAGTATTCACAAACGTGCTCGTAATTATATAACCATGTCTGACAGCATTGTTTTTCAGTTTTAGTTTACAAGACGCGTAGTTCGTCTGGTAAGTAGTTGTCACGCCCTTCTATATAGTAAACGTCGGTCTGTCTGGTCTTTTAGCCTTCGATATTTATCCAGACAGACAGACAGCCACGCAGCCCACCTGATGGTGAGTGGCCACTGCGGCCTATTCCATTGAGAGGCACTTCACCAGGAAGCGTCACTCAATGTGCTGCCAGACTTTATGCTCATCTGATCTTCGAGGCTTTGTTTCAAGTGCACTTTTATATTACTCAACTACTCGTTCTACTACCTCCTTTAGTAACTAGTTTTCACTTACTAAACTCCCCCGGTTTCCCCTTCACTCCCGATTGGGACGAGCCAGTGCCAGCCTTGTGGCTATTGACCAGCCCATCCCGGGTACCACGACTTGAGAGGCCGGTCCTGTTTCATAAATATCCTCCCCAAGAATATCTTCCTCTTCGTAGAAGAGGTAGGATTTGGAGAGGAAATGTAATCTAAGTGGAGTTCACAATAGATCAGAATTGGTCGCAGTGACTGTGAAAACACTAAGCCGCTAATAATAATAAAAAAAGCACATATAAAAATCTATAGGTGCGCCCCGGTATTCAAACAATCGACCTCGCGCATGTGAAGTATCATTTCATACAACTCATCTACCAGTACCACAGCTTTCAAATCATAACCGTTATCTGAACCTTAAATAAATAAAAATTCGAATACAGTCGTTTTCTTGTAAATCTTGTAATTGAAAGCAGGGATGTAACGGAGGTAAATTTATTGGAACCGAAGTCGGAAATTTGATTTATCGGAATCGGAATCGAAATCGGAGTCGAAAGCAGAGGCAAAAGTAGTGGCAATTTTTATTGAAGGACCAATTAAACATTATTCTAGTATTTTTTTTTTTCATTTTAATTACAAAAACAAATTAACACACAATGATGGAAGAAAATTTTTAAAATTTAATCAATCCGGCAACTGGGACCTCGGTCCGAGTTGATTGCGGTACCAGTCGCCGGAAACCTCAAAAAATCAACATGTTTCTAACTAAACAACAAATTAACTCAAATGCATTGACTCGAAAAGTAGTGTATTGCTTTGCTTCGAAGTTTCGGAGCCGAAATCGGATCCGAAAGTGAAATAATAAATCGGACTTAACGGAATCGGAATCAAAGCTCCGTAACATCCCTTAATTGAAAGAAGCTTGCGTGGAAATAAATCTTGCGTAAGCAAATATCACGTTGCCTTCAGATTAATTTCAGAGACCGAGAGCATGAAGTTTCGAAATAATTTCTGTTCACGTTGAAAAGAGGGGAACTTTTGGTAATTTTAGGGCTTTCGTAAGAAAATACAAATACTAAATGTATACTGCCTCCGTTTAACCGGACTTTTTTAGAGTCTGATGGGTTAGCTACCTATCCAGAGACGAAATAGGGCGCCATAATAAGTCTAGTTATGTCCTGGGGATGTTAACGTGCCAGCCAGTACATTGAAATTTATTCTTCTCAGTGCTCCGTAACATAACATATGATCTGGGTGGGGTAGAGAGACTAAAAGTAATACTTATAAATAAATAAATATTGGACATCATCACATACATTGATCTGACCCCAAAGTCAGTACTTCTTTGATGATAGTCATTTATTGTGGACATAGAGAATCGAACTTGAGCATCGTTCGAAGCTGATAAAAAACATTTCCACTCTATACACCTCGAGTCTACGCCAAGGTCAATGACTTCAGGTGCAGTTGGGAACTTTAAGCCCCACGGGGGGCGTAAAAAGAAACTTTGCAAAAAGAAGCGGAATTACACCAATAAATCACTTGACAGTTACAGAAATAAATATCGAAGAGAGTGTGAGTCTGTTAGGATTTAAAAGTTAATCGATCATAAATACTCTTCGATGGTTCGGTAAACTTAGTGTAGGACGCCCTCAGGCCAGGTGGAGCGATGATCTGCGCAAGATGGCTGGCAGGAGCTGGATGCGAGTGGCCGAGGACCGATCGGCGTGGAGAGCATTTGGAGAGGCCTATGTCCAGCAGTGGACTATCACAGGCTGATGATGATGATGATGACTCTTCGATGGTCTAGTGGTTTAATTAAATAGGTACTAGGCCGAGATCTCGGTGTCTTCCAATCCTTCCTGTTTAATTCCTGGGTCGAGCTTACTTTGTGTCGGCTTACACGGACAAAATTCGGGTATATAAAATTAACTAGCGGCCGCATCCACGGTTTATAATTAATATATTATGTAGAGCCATGAACACAAAAAAAAACTATAAAATTAGTTTAATGAATAATTAAGTAAAGTTGAAAAAATCCTGTTAAACTTAAAAAAAGAGTTGGTATAAACGACCGCTAATATCCAATTACATAGGCAGTTAATCACATTTTTACGATTCACCTACAAATGCTTTTAACCTATTGTATAATTAATGTACCTAAGTTTAATTATAATTAAAAAGTAACCATAACACAACAAGTTGCTAATTAATTGTGGTTTATATGCTGATGGCAATATTTACTTAGGAAAGTTTTAAAACAGTTCAGAACCTTCTATTCGGCAGTTACCTAATTGGTTGATTAATTAGGTATCTATTTACCTTACCGCAAAAACCGCTTATTTGGGTGTCATGAATGGCTTAAGTAACGTAGCTTTTACTCGTACTATGAGTGCCAGAGTATAAAATATCAAAATGTCATTAGACAAAATCCCGTAACGGGTCACGTTATAAAGATATAAAAGTAAAACAAAAAAAAGTAAAACTTTGGTTGCTTATATCTTGGAAATGTGACACTTTACGGGTTTTCGTCTTATGACCTTTTAAATGTTTGTATTGTTATTACTTTTTAAAAGAATTTCAAGTGAAAGCTGTTTTGAAAAAAGTCAAAATGGCGGGACTAGTAGGAAAGCCAGCCTCCACACAAAAATCTTCATACCCCTTTCTTATCTACTTTTATTTTGTAAAAAGTAATAATATAATATTTTATCGCGTACCAAAAACTTCGCTGGTTCCTTTCTGTGTCGAACCATAAAGAAGAACTCTGCCGGCTAATCAGGGCCTGATTTACCCATAGGCTAATTAGGCTGCAGCCTAGGGCGCGAGGATCGAGGGGGGCGCTGAAATCGTGTCTTCGTATGCACTAATCTAGCATCATTGCATCTGATTTTAACAATAAATTTTGAAATTCCCATACAAATTAATCTTCAATCTTCACGTGAACGCGCGTTTCTGTGAGGCGAATTCAACAAAAATCGCACCGCACACTACAATAGGCACTCCTCAGCGCAGCAACAGCTCCTTAGCTAATAATGAAATAATTATTACACAATTATTATCCCTACAACATAAAAGCACGAAAAGGGCTTTTGTATAATCTAAAAATAATTACTTAATTACTATAAGATAAGATAAGATAAGATGAAGATTTATTGTTTAACTGTGTTACAAAGGTTCTTGACAAGTTACATTATTGGAATCAACCGTTTGCCCATTTCGGGCGTACAATATTATTTTTGGATAACATAAAATTCAATAAAATATATTTAACATTTGATACAATTTTACAATAATATTGCATTTTTCAATTTTAAAAATATTAATGGAAAACAAATTATACAATTATTATTGGATTACAATTTTAAAATATTATTTAACTAGGTGCTATCGTTAAAATATTCCTCTAAGTTATAAAAACATTTTTTGACAAGCCAGTTTTTCAATGTTTTTTTGAATTGTGGGCCATCCAGACAGACTATAATTTTCCAATAAATTATTAATCAGTTGCAAAAATGTTTCAAATGTTTTCTCTAGAGTAAATATTTAAAAAACTCAAGTCGATTCAATGGCAATGGAAACTAAGTTGTCTATAGCCCTTAGGCCGCGTGGTCCGACCGGCTTGTCCGATCAATCGGACCACTATGGTTTTTATTTCCTGCTGGTTCGATTGATCGGACCATCAGGATTTTTCTAATCCTTGTAGGCCTACTATCGGACTAACGACATTTTAAAAGTTCATCTTGTCCGATCGCTCAAACCACGAGACTTTTAAAATCCTCTTAGTCCGACCACACTTCTTCTATCTTTCCTACTGGTCCGATCGATTTCAAATTGTGAGACCAATTAGCGAATTTGTGAGTACAAACAACTTCAACAACAGTAAAGCAAACAAGAGTTGAGTTTGTGCTTTGTTTTCATTAGGCACGCTGGATTAGTACGACAATATGGGCCGGTTTCACCACCTCCTGATAAGCAGATAGTTTATCTGACAGATTTTTGACATGATATTTTTGTGAAAAACTTGTTACAATATCTGACGGATCGGCTATTTGCCACTTATCAGAAGGTAGTGAAAATGGCCCTACCGTATTTTGGTTCTGAATAATCATTACAATTTTTTATGTTACGTAAATAAATAACAAGACGTAACTAACAAACTTACACGATTTTCAAATAAAAAAAAAATTGCAACTTCATATGGATTTTATGATCTTCCTTAGTTATGAAAAAAATCCCAAAAAAAAATGATTTTAAGAATTTTCCAGACGCATTTATAATTGTTATATTAGTAGGATTAATTTAATTAAAAAAAAAAAAAAAGCCTTTAAACCATCACTACATACTTTCTTTCTTATGTTTTTATAATATTAATTTGTTTTAAAAAAATAATTGACTAAAAAAATACTTTTTACTTTCTTTTGTCTTTATAATATTCATTTTAAATAAAATAACAAATTTTTACTACTTGCTTTCTTTTGTTTTTACAATCTTCTGCTATTTCAAAAAAATAACGAAGACAAATATCGTTGCCAGATCAATCGATTTAACAGGAAAAAAAACGACCTAATTGTTCGATCAATCGGTCTATAAGGAAATGAATAGTCCCAGTAATTCGATAATCGGACCACGAGAACTTTAGAGTTCGATCAATCGAACCAACAGGAAATAAAAAACATGTTGGTCCGATCGATCGGACAAGCCGATCGGACCACGCGGCCTAAGGGGTCTATAGAAACTAAGCCAATACAAGTCATGCTGCCAAACTCGAGATGGATTTGGTTTACTACTTGGTAGCCTGCAGACTGCAGTCACTTGTCATGGTTTTGGTCTTATAATGCGTGAGGTTGCAGATCGATTTGAAAACTTTTATAGGTAGTATGAACCATGTTAAAATTTTCATAATACTACTCTACTCAGTTCCTACTTTTAGACCCGTCCGTAACACACCTGGAGGGGCGCGTCCTCATAATTAGCCTAGGGCGGTCAGAACTCTTAATCAGGGCCTGCGGCTAATGTATTTCCCCCTTTCTGTATCATGTGTTTCTTCAAACGAAGCGTAAAGAAGCAGCTTGCGGGCCAGTAGTCGGTGACATCGGATCAATGACGTTCAATATACAACTAGTACACCCAATCTCTAAGAAAAATTCCTCAAAAAACGTCCGAGCGGCGTTGACACAGATGACATTATTCGTTCAAATTAACACCTTATCTCGTGGCAGTGTTTAATGTCAATTGTATACAACTAAACGAAAACTCTGCCCAATAGTTGCGTGGGCAGACTTTTGCTTCGGACTATATTTGAGCGTGAATGGGTTGTATATTGAACGTCATTGCATCGGATAGAACGTCTCGATGTTGCGTCCGCGTTGTCAAGGCAATTCGAGCTCTTCTTTTGCTTACTATCAGTCTAAGTGGAGCAAATGTACTGAGATTCCATAAAAAAGTGGAGTTTAACTGAGGAAAACTCACCAGAAAGAATAAAAAAGAAAAAAGGGTATTTACAACAAGGGTGGTTGCTTAATAACAGGTGTGCAACTTCTTACATATTTATTATTTATCATTATTCTTTTGTCCGTGTTTGTAAATTTCTTCGATGATTTCATTCAGTTTCGTATTACAGATAAATAAATGATTGAGACATTAAATTGCTTACAATATTTTCATTATTGCACGTTACTTGAATTCTTTGTTGACTCACAATTTGTAATATTTATTGGAGAATTTAATTTTACAACTATTACCTTGTAATCTTAATATACGCTATTGCATATATTAAGATTAGAAAGCAATATTTATGCTGTAAAAATTTATAATGGGATAATAATGAATTTTTTAATCTAAATTTTTCTTCTATACTACACGCACGTTCCAAACATTTGTCTGCATAAACATGTCTGTTTGTATTGGTCTGGGTGTTTCTATTAATAATATGTATGTATTTACAAAAAAAAAATGTTATATATAAGTGTTGTTTACTGTCTGGCTCTGGCCCAAAGCACAAGCTAATGCTAAGTTTGGGGCTAGATGGCGCTGTGTAGATAATGTCCAGAGACATTTATTTATTTTAACGTTACTCTAAGCCCAGGTTTGAACCTCTCACTACCTTAGTTTGCCCTGTAATGTGTTTTTAACAGCAATAATTACATTTAATTATGCATGGGAAATCTAAAAAACTGCAGTTACTCACAAAGGTGTTGCATCTGCAATGTGTTCGGACAATGACCTGCGACAACCGGTTTTCAAAACACCAAGTTGGTAAAAAGGAACTAAAAATGCCATTTATTTATACCGCGACCACATTAATTATAGTTTCTTTAAATAGATAGGGTATTACCCAACTGATGTGCGCATATAAATGTAATCGAAGTGCCTTTTTGGAATGTATAAAAAAGAAATTACGCGGTGAAACCGCGGGCGGAAAGCTTCTTGTTATAGCAAGATTTACTAGTGGTGCGATATGCTTATCGAGTATGGGACAAAAATCCTACTAATATTATAAATGCGAAAGTCTGGATGTTTGGATGTTTGGATGTTTAGATGTGTGGATGTTTGGTACTCAATCACGCCTAACGACTGAACGGATTTAGATGAAATTTGGCACTCGTATAGTTTATAACCCGGAATAGGACATATGTAGGCTATAAAATTCCTACGGGAAACGTCTCATTCCCGCGGGAATAACAATTTTGAAAATACTGAACCGATTTCAATAATTCTTTCACCGTTGGATAGCTACACTATCCCTGGTGTACATAGGGTACTTTTGATCCCGGAAATGTGAGGGGAAGGGGGGGAATTTTTGAAAAAGTGATTACGCGCGGGTGAAACCGCGGGCGGAAGGCTATTATCCTCTAATTTATTATTCTGTCTAAGGTTTGAGCTACCGTCTTGTCTGTTGTCGACCGACTAGGCGTAATGGTTGCGAAGTCCGTTAAAATGCCAGAGATTGCGGGTTCAATTTCCGCACTGTTATTCCCCCTGTTTACCAGGTGGTAGGTTCCTAAGCTGTACTGGGCCGTCTAGGTGGGTACCACCGCATTGCCAGATATTTTCCCGTGAAATAGAAGTGTGTCAAGCACTTCTGTGTTTCGGGGAAAAGGCACTGAAGCTAGTGAAATTACTGGGTATATGAAACCTAATAACTGTCGTCTCGGTGTAGCGGGAGCAGGGGCGGTGCCAGACAGTAACTGCTTAGTTACTGTGCGCACTGAACTGTCTAAGGGCAGACGTGGCGCTTACCATCAGGTGTACGATCTGTACGTGAAATCCTGTGCAGTATTTTCACGTTTACAAGCGCCGCTCCTAAGAAGTTAAGAGACACAAATGTTTGTACCGTGCGGGGATCGAACCCGCGACCTCTCGTGTAATAGCCGACTTCCTGGCCATTACACCAAATGGCTCGACATAAACGCAATATAAATGCTTTCAGCTCAAATCTTGAATTCAAACATTTTTATTGCAATGTGTAACAAGACGAGCAGATCGTACACCTGATGGTAAGCGCCACGTCTGCCCTTAGACAGTTCAGTGCCAAACAGTAACTACGCATTTACTGTCTGGCACCACCCTGCGCCCGCTACACCGAGACGACAGTTTGGTCTCACCCAGTAATATCACTAGCTTCAGTGCCCTTTCCCCGAAACACAGAAGTGTTTTACATATCAGTTGTTAGTTTCGTTAAATGAAAAGCAGTAAATTTTAAAATGTAGTTGTAAAAGTAAAACTTAATAGGTTCTACAGTCTACTGCAATAACATGAAATCCAGACGCCACATAACATTGAGTTATTTCAATGATTTTATCATTTGATTAAGGTTATCAGAATAATAACGTATGTAATTCGAGTAAATTGATATTGCAATGATAGGTATCCACGAGTAACTTCTAGACGGGCCAAAGTAGCTATACACTTGATATTATCAATACACATCGGATAACGTCAAATGCACTTATTACCGAAATAAGAGCTACTTCCCATGTAAACTTGCCATTTGGTAAACCTCAAACTTTACCTACTAAAATTGTTACTTCATACATTTAATTCCATACAGTTTGAGGTTTACCAAATGGGAAGTAGCCGAAATAAGAGACTGAAGCACTTGTGTTATATCTACAAATATAATAAAAATTAAAAACCAAAATCAAAATATTATTTGTTCATAAGGGCTTTATAGATGCACTTATAAATCTTCAACTATACAGAGTAGCTCTACCACCGGTTTCGAATCTATACTAATCTATACAAATATAAAGAAGAAACATTAATTGATTGTTTGTTTGTTTGTGTTGAATAGGCTTCGAAACTACTGAACCGATTTAAAAAATTCTTTCACTGTTGGAAAGCTACACTATCCCCGGGTGACATAGGGTAATTTTTATCCCGGAAATGTGGGGGGAAGGGGGGGATATTTGCAAAAAGAAATTACGCGCGGGTGAAACCGCGAAGGCGACCCGCTAGTAAGCATACCTAATACATATGTTGATCCTTTTACGATGATCGATTCAATGGGCGATTTTCTGACAGCCCGTTTTGTTAGTTCTCAATAGATGGCACCATTCCACCTATGCACGTTTAGTTTATACCAGATGTCATTTTCATTCCCGAAAAAATTACAATTGGCGGAATTGTTAATAAAAAACACAAAGCAAGCCATTCAATAAGAAGAAGAAGAAGAATGAGTAAAGATGATGGCTCCTAGATACAAAACCAGAGGTAACAATAGATGTACATACTTCGTTCAACGCCATCTAGTGAAGCTTTTGAAAGCTTTTTTATTTTTTAAATGGCCTGTCAGAAAATCCCCCATTACAAAATGAAGCGGTGTTGTAAACCGGCTTTTCACTCTGTAACCAATCTCCAATAGTTACCTTAATTAAAATCGTCCTCATCTAAAAATAGAGTAAAACCTTCTAGAAACCTACTTTAAAGTATGCGTGACAGATTTAGTAAGAACTCGTAATTATTTCGGTGATTAGCGGATTGAATGGCCAGAACCAATTAATTGTGTCTATTTAGTGCCATCCATTGTAATTTATGGAGGTTATTGATTAACATTAAGCTATGCGTAACTCGAAAAATAATTAGTGGCTTTCGCAATTTCATTCTACTCGTATATTGGAAACTAGCGACCCGCCCCGGCTTCGCACGGATGCAATGGTGTTTCTCTACAATATTATACATATAAACCTTCCTCTTGAATCACTCTATAAATTTAAAAAAAATCGCATCAAAATCCGTTGCGTGGTTTTAAAGATCTAAGCATACATAAGGACAGACAGCGGGAAGCGACTTTGCTATGTAGTGAGACTCCGGGTCTGCTTCGGTTTCTGTAATTCACCCAGGTGAACCATGGGTCAGAACAAGTGCCCGTAGTCCACCCAGGTGAACTTGCTAGGTGTACTAAGGAGCAGGAACAATTTGATCGAACCATAGAGATCTAATTATCTATGGATCGAACCAAATAAATGTCTAGCTATGCCGCCTCCGCCGGGCCCCTGTGCCCCCCTATGCTGCAGCAATGTGAATGTGGCGGATGACATGCGTGCCAATGGGCTATAGAAGATGCATTAGACCGTCCGAAATGGAGTCGTAAAAGCAGGATAACGGATCCTGGGCCCCGTAAGGACGAACCGGGATAATGCCGAGAGCAGGATCACTAAAAAATTAAATCCAGTAAATCAGCATAACAGTTTCTGGTTTTAAATAGATTTTTTTTTATGTCGTAGGCGGCAAACGAGCCTGACGGGTCGCCTGATATGGTAAGCAATTACCGTGGACATCAGCAACACCACAGGGATCGCTGATGCGTTTAGTGTGGGCCTCCGGCACTCTCACAAACCAGACGAAACACAATAGTAGTCACTATTATTTCACGTTGGTGTTATGTGGGGTGGTACTTTCCCGGACGAGCCGGCCCATTCGTACTGTTAAACAGCGTGGCTCTACCACTACTTTTAGAATGCGTTTAGGCACCATAACCGCAAGCTGAAAAATACTAGTAAATCTTGAGTTACTATTGAAATTTCTCAGAACAAAATGGGTCGCAATGTCAAGCGTTTGTTTCTAAAGCAAGGCTGGTTCTCATAGGTTGACCGGTATCGCAATGTTTTCAAAGCAAGCCGTTCTAAGGAAAACACTATTACTTGGATTTCGAAGCTGTGTTATTAGTGAGAGCGGAACCGTGTGACATTTAAGGGGCACTAAATTTATGTCAACGTAAACTGAAGTTAAGCAGTGGAGAAAGTCGGATGGGTGACCGTGGCTAAGTAAGTGGTGAACCGACTTTAATGTGAGTAATTAACATTTTGGCAGAAAGGTTTCTTAAGCTGTAGACATTCGCTAAGAACGGATTTTACGGAACTTAACCCCAAAGGGGGTAAAATGGGGGTTGAAAGTTTGTATGAAAGTCCATGTTTTAAAAGTAATTTACTTAAAATTTAAAATGTATGCTCGATAGAGGATATAGGTACTAATTATATATCTTTAAACATCAACCCTTTTATTTGGGTAAAAGTGGGTAATGATAGTTTGTATTATGAAGTCCAATTTTCCACACGTACAAAGTCGCGAGCGACCACTAGTATATTAGGTACGTATATATAAAATAATAGGTTTGTATGCCCATCATGTTACAGAGGAAAACGTGACTGCACGTGCCCTAAAGGTCGGTCGAGATAACAGAATTCAACTTGGAACACGTTATGTAATGCCAGCTTATCAGTAGGAATTGTAATAAATCAGGGTCGTGGGTTCGATTTCCTGGTCGGTTAAAGTGTTAAAATTTTTAAATTTTTTTCTGATATTTTTTATTTTTGTGTATGAGGTTTTGTTAAATGCTTTCAAAAAAAACTTCTCTAGGGATCTTGTTTTAGATCATCTCCCATCGTACAATTATAACAGCGTGCAGCGCATAAAGTCTTTTATCTATATAATAAGTATAGGTACTATAATTATGTAGCCAAATTTTGGCTTTGGCTTAGTCTAGGTATATTTGTGATGATGTAGGTACGCAGGATATGTATTATTATAGCCTTCATATTATAGGTTTCACCCGCGCATTCATTTTTCTAATATCCCCCCTTTCCCCTACATTTCCCGGATCAGAGGTACCCCATGTCACCCGGGGATAGTGTAGCTTTGTTTTTTTTTCCATTTATTTTGGCACGAAACAGTCATTACATTACAAATTAATTACATAATGAGAAGTATAATAATGGACATTGAGTGCCCAAACTTATTTCTAAGGTTTCCAACAGTGAAAGAATTATTCAAACTGGTTCAGTAGTTTTGGAGCCTATTCAATACAAAAAAAAAAAAACAAATCAAATCTTTCCTCTTTTTAATATTAGTATCTAGGCAGTGCACAAGTGAGTGCGTGAGTGAGTGTAAAATCACAAGTTTTCAGTCGGACCCGCCGTGATTGGAATCAGAATTAAGGTACCTTTTCCATTACACCAGAAGCAGGCAAGCATACTGCGCAAATAACCCACTAATTATTTGATAATATATAGTTTCAAGTTTCAGCCACAAAAAAAAAACCATAAGGATTCTATCTATGTACCTCTAATTACAGGTTATAGAGTACCTAATATGCTTCGTTCTAGGAAATTCACCATTAAGATAATCATCAGTGTAGTATGCTTCTCATTAAATAATAACATTTTTAATGCACTGAAAATGACTCAACAATTTTAGTGTAATTTTTGGAGTTTGCGGCTATTTATAGCGTGTTTCTTTTTATATAAATACATGCTTTAATTGTTTTTATAAAAACTTTAAGAGCCGTGATAGCCGAGTCGTTTTAAGCATCGCTATAGGTTCTGACTATATGGATCGGGAATAAGCTCGGAGAAAAATATTATGATTCAACAATTAGTAGGTAGGATTAATAAAACCTTGAAAATTGTGCTGTGGGCAACTTGAGTTAAATCTATACTTCTATACTAATACGGCACATAGGTAACTATATACTTACATATTTATAAAGAGAAAAGATTTGATTGTTTGTTTGTTTGTATGGAATAGGCTCCGAAACTACTGAGCCAATTTGAAAAATTCTTTCACTGTTGGGAAGCTACACTATCCTATGAAATGTGAGTAGGGTTGCCAGGTGAGTCGCGAAGGAATACCGGACAGCCCCAAACGGGGGGGGGGGGGGGGAGTGGGTGTGTATGCTAGGTCGCTTTATTTATACTAACAGCTAACTTCGAGAAAGTCTATATTAAACAGTGGCAAGAATTAGTGATGGGCCGACTATAGTATTTGCCGACTAGCCGACTAGCCGACTATTCGGTTTTAAAATTGCCGAATAGTCGGCCGACTATTCGGCAGTGCAGACTATTACTGCGTGACGTTTTAGTCGTTGTTTTCCCGCAGTAAAATGAGTCTTAGTAGTACAATCTTAGTAGTACAATAGAATAATGAAGTTTTTTTTTAGTCAAATCAAAAGTTTTACGATTGTGATAGACGAAAATCGAACCAATAGTACTAGCTGCGTCGCGGACAGTCACCGGGCCGGAATAATTGCCCTTCCCGCTTATCAAAAAGATGATGATTAACTACATATTTAATAACATCTGATTTCCATTTTCCCTTCAAACTTCAAAAAACAAATAAAAAAAATACTTGCATGAATCGATAGTACTATTAAAGGTGAAGCGTTCTGCTGCGGAAAAACATCGACAAAAAAGTCACGCCGTGTACTGGTGTTCGGGATTTCTCGTCATCACTCTGCTCCGCACGGCGGCCGTTGAACATAGCCTGACGTGTTTGTTTAATTTTTTTTTATTTGTTTAGTGTTAATTTAAGTAAAAATTAAAAAAAATAATCGTCAATGATACAAAATGACTCTACCACCGGCTTCAGACAGTTGAGAAGAACCGGCAAGAAACTCAATAATTTCTCTTCTCATCGCTAAAAAAACTATACAACACTGTATCATATGTGATGATATGTGATGACTTTCGGTTGCGTAGACTACACCCTGTAAAACACTATGAAACACGCCTGTACAAAATTTCATTTTCTTAGGTCTTGTATTTTAGGCTGGGCGTTGATTGTCAATCAGTCAGTCAGTCAGTCCATTTCCTGTTTTGTATATTTATATAGATTGGCACCGAGTACGACATTAGATAGGGTATTATCTATTTATTATAAAGTTATAGTTTTCGTGTAGGTATATATTTTAAGAACAGATTGGGTTTAGCAGACCAATTCCTTAAGGTAGCACCTATTCACAAGTTTGACTCTCAATCATCTGCCAGCACCTTAAGCCAATGTAATAACCATAATAGTCACGAAACGTCGAAGAAGAAATCGCGCGTGTGAACATTCTTTATTAATATAGAAGGTGCTGAATAATTTTATAAATATTATATACTATAAATTTTGCCGAATAGTCGGCGAATTTGGCCGACTAGTCGGCGAATGGTGCCGAATAGTCGGCTTTCCCGACTAGTCGGCGAATAGTCGGCACATCTCTAGCAAGAATATTATAATCTACTACTTAACAAAATAAAGGCAGGAAAATTTCATATGCCTACTTTTGTAGGCGCTAGTGACCAGTATTACCGACTTTCCTCAAAATACCGGACATTGTTCTGTCCGGTATGACCATTTATTTTTTACCGGACAGGCCTCGAATATACCGGACTGTACGCTTAAATACCGGACATCTGGCAACCCTAAATGTGAGGGAAGGTTGGGGAAATTGACAGAAGAAATTACGGCGACCGCTAGCTGTAACTAATTTAACTGAAGTTTTAATACAAAGGTTACTAACCATAGTAGATTGTATTGCATTTTCCTTATCATGGTATCTGAAAGAAAACCATCAATTTCGACGTTTCATTTTGATCTTAAATCGTAGGGGATTGCCCAGTGACCTAGAAAAGATCTTGAGTGCAAATTTCCATAAATAGATCTGATTAATTCAAATTAGTATTCAATCTAAGTATAGTTCGCTTAAATAATGGTATACATTTTGAATATATTTGGTTTTAATATACAAGCTCATGACCATGACTTTGTCTTGTTGAATATCTCTATCGGCAATAAAAACTACCCTATTTTTTAATCAGATAGAATTATAAATATAAGAAAGGACAAAGAATTTTGTTAAAAAAATGCAAAAAAATATATTTTGGATATTGTTCACACAATAGAAGCCTCAAATTATGCATAGCTTGTGTAACTATGGCTGCCAGACACGGATAAAAATATCTTTTATACTTTTTTTTGTAAATGTATACATATACATATTATTATGTCATAGAAGCATCCAGACCGATACCAACAGACATGTTCATTGCACACAAATGTTTGAACCGTACGAAAATCGAACTTTGGTATAATAGCCGATATTATCTTAAAAATTACACCAAATCGGTTGTCAATTTTTGTTATAACAGCATGTTTCCTCTCCAAAAAAAGATTAAACCGAATAATAGATTATTTAAAAGTCCATATCGATAACTTTTTCGCTTTTAAAAATAGCGCCAATCGCCAATCGCCAATTCTTTATATATTATTATCTGTGACATTATCGTAATCTATGACAATATTAAAATAAAAACAAGTTCGTTTTCTTTAATGTCAACACGCATTTACTAAATAATGCATTCGAAGAATTGGTATCTTTATTAAAAAGTCCAAATCAATTGCACGTGACTATTGGGCTGGTCAATAGCCACAAGGCCGGCACCGGCTCGTCTCAATCAGGTGTAAAGAGGAAACCGAGGGAGCTTAGTGGGTAGTGGACGCTTTAGTCTCGAGTCTCACACACGGCCGCAGGTTTAGCTAGCCTGCGGTTATGGTGCATAAACGCATTCTCCTCCGAAAAAAAACACGGGCACGTGACTGTAGTCTGTTTATAAATAATCATTTGAGAATGCCTGTTAGTAACGTGTTTCGAGTGGGCTCTCTGGCCACCTTGTACTTTGTGTTGATACCTACTTAGAATTTGACTAAAAAATAGTGCTAATTTTATATTTGACAGGATGGAAACTAAATAAAAGCATAAACATTAAAGAAGCATTCAAAATCAAGTACAAATTGTTGAAACTTTTTGTGCTTGCAATAAATTATTGAAACGTAAACCGCAAAAAATGATGTTTTTATAATGTATAGATGTCGTGGCCATATCGTTGAATTGCTCACTTCATGAAATGCTCGACCATTTCGTGAAATGGTTGCATTTCATGATGTGGCCAACTCAATTTGGCCAGATCGTTAAATCGTCTACGTTTCACGATTTTGTCATCTTTTTGATCGATTGCATTTCATGATGTGGCCAACTCATTTGGCCAGATCGTTAAATCGTCTACGTTTCACGATTTTGTCATCCACGTTTGGCCGGATCGTGAAAAAACAAAGTTGTCGCAAAAATTTCAAAATGAAAAAACCTATCGGAGGCGGAAATCGACTCGGATGGATATAGGTTAGAAGGCTAAGGCGGGAGCTCCGCTCCCGCCTTAGCCTTCGTGGTTATTTTTTTTATAAACCCGAAATGAAATTTTTTGTTTGACTCAAAAATCGATGATGTCCAAATTAACAGTGAAAACATTAAAAATAAAAAGTGTCAATACAGCCACTGTGTCCGAATATAACGTGTCCGAATCTTCAAACAAACATGTCAAGTTACGTATACATTCATTTTTAGTACCTATCCGTCCGCGGCTCAGAACATAATGGTCCGCGGCCGCCATCTTTTACACATAAACAAAGCGCTTGCAGCGTCTCTACCGGCACTTATTGTAACTATTTTACGATATTATCAAAATAATCTTGACCACATCATGAAGTAGTCGCCCGTATAGCTGCCCAAATCGAGAAACGATTTTCAATCATCGATCTGACCAAACCACATCATGATGTGGCCAATAGACAGTTGACCATTTCACGAAATGCAACCATTTCACGAAATGGTCGAGCATTTCATGAAATTATTAATTCTACGATGTGGCCACGGCCCACGACATAGATATGACGTCACAGGTTAAAATACCCATTTTAAATGCAAACTATAGTTTTTGATTTAAAAAGGTATATTGCGATTTGAATTGCCAATCAAGTTTCGAACTTATAATAATGATAATGTCCTCCTAGTCTTTTAGGCTATGGCCAACCTTTACGCAGCATATTATAGTCTACAAGACAGTGAGAGCGCAAGCACACAGTCTGACACAACCGAAGCTCGAAGGGAGATCCGGCGCAGTAGTACTAACGGCTCCATTATAATGGTGAGGTTTAAGACCCCCACCCCCCCTATATCACGTGTACTTTTTAGAACCTACAAAAAATCTTATTTTTTTAATACATACTTAAAAATACAGCTATAATAAGCACGTTTGCCGAAAAAAAATACTCGTGACATATTGCTACACACCCCGCCCTCGTCGTCCTCTTGTAGGGTTGCCATCCGTCCGGGTTTCCCCGGATTTGTCCTAGTTTAGAGGGCATCCGGGGAGCGTCCGGGGAAGGTTTTGATTTGTAGAAGGTGTTATATGACATTTTCAACTGTTTTTATTACATTAAATATGTTTAAAAGATCTTGTTGACATGTCCGGCTTTCGTACTCTAAAATCCGGGGTTTTCACGCGTCTTGTCCTGTTTTCCAAATTTTAGAGATGGCAACCCTATCCTCTTGTGATATTTGGTGATTTTTTATGGATATTTTATATGGTCAAATTTAGTTTTTGTCACGTAATTTAAAGATGCTTATTATACTTGCCAGACAGTACTCAAATAATAATAACACTAGACACCTACAAAAGTTTGTTTTAAAATAAAAACCATTTTAATAATCTATTCAATACAGGTGTAATAAAAAGTCGAAAGCTATTAGTAGAATTTCGCATTCAAAAATCCCCGCACACAACGGTGTGATCTTAATTGTATAATAGGTAATCTGAGTATACTTGTTTCCTATCTAGTTTTTTTACACAGTTTTGGCTAGAGTTGCCCAACTCTCGAGTTTCGATATCGATAGTTGACCTCGAAAACTAGTAACAAAATCGTTAGTGCTATCGATACTATCGAGGGTATCGATAGCTCAAATTAACCAATACAATTGATTGAATGCAATAGTATCGATAATATCGACCGATCATAATACCGATCATAATACCGATCGGAGTATCGATGTATTACGATGAGTATGATCGATGGATAGTATTTATTTATTTTAATACGAGTACTAGTGATCGCCTCCGCGGTCTTACCCGCGCTATATTTACTTTGGTAAATTTTCCCCCTCTCCCCCCACATTTCCGAGATCGAAAGTACCCTATCCCCACTCGGGGAGAGTGTAGCGTTCCAACAGGGAAAGAATTTCCCAAATCGGTTTAGTAGTTTTGAAGCCTATTCAATACAAACAAACAATCAAATTTTTCCTCTTTATAATATTAGTATAGATTGCCTAACAATAGTATAGGTATTGGTCTTAGATAGTATCGATACTATCGATAGTATTGACCTATCGATATGCTAAACTGTTGAAATGACATTAGCTATCGATAGACTATTACTAGTTAGATGGGCAACTCTATTTTTGACTAGTAATGACTATAAATCAGTTAATGACCTCGCGTTTTCTGTCTGTCCGACAGACAAAACTACAAAGTTCAATCTCAATGTGTTTAAAGTATGCAATGACGCGAGAGGTACATATTAAAATAAGTTATTATTAGATTCCTCTTGAGACTGCGCGAAATTGAGATAAAAAGTATTCTAGGTATCAAAACTTTAATCTATGTTAATAAATATGACTTGTCGATTTTTTTAATACCTACTTTTATAATGATCGCCTCCGTGGAACAGTGGCTGAGCCGCTCGGGTATAAAACTGGAGGTCGTGGGTTCGATACCGTCTAGTGGTTTAAGTACCGGGCCGAGATCTCGGGGTCCTGGGTTCAATTCCAGGGTTGAGCTAAAAAAAAAAATTTGGGGAGGTCAATAGCCACAAGGTGGCACCGGCTGGTCCCAATTTGGGTGTGAAGGGGAAACTGGGGGAGTTTAGTGGGTAGTGGACGCTTTAGTCTCGTGTCCCACACAGCCGCAGGTCTAGCTAGCCTGCGGTGCATAAACGCATTCTCCTCCAAAAAATATCATAATAATTATCGAGTATGTCTGTTTTACGGCCACAGCTCGGGTTGCTGGTCACCAATCTTGGCAAGCGTGGTGATTAAGCCAGTGCTCATCATTGTAGCGATGACTTTGATTTCAACGATAAAGGCCTTTGTCCTGCAGTGGGACATGAATTAAGCTGATACGATTTCAGAAAATATTATTAAGTGTAGCGTGAGAAATTGAGAATTGGTCGAAATGTATGTGATCTCGGATAGTGTCAAATTCTTGCTTGTGGCAAAAGCTGAGTCTGATTTATATTGTCGCGTTATTAACTTAGGGTTGTCAACTTCGTGTTTTATTATATAATTATAAAAATAAATAAATAGGCGTTCATAGGCTACGGTAACCGCTTACCATCAGTTGGGTTGGGGCGTATGCTTGATTGCCAACTTTATTGCATAATTTTTTTTGTAATTATTACAAACATTTATTTATTTATTTTTACTGTCTACGTGGAACACTGGTTTTTAGCGACTGCTGCGCCAAAGTTCAAACTAAAATTTTGCGATTGAAAGTTTTTCTTCAGAAAATCTTTCACAATCCGAAGTCTGGAAATTAACGTTTCGAGTCTTGTTTTTTTTGTCAATCTTAAAAAAAAGAAGACATTTTTATTGCTGTCGAGTTTAAAACCCTAAATATCGATTGCAGTTCCGTCACTCTATGATAGATATTTACAAGAATTTATATTATTCATGACATTTATTATTATCTACCGGTGAAAAAATATTGTTCATTCATTTTATTTTACCTGATAAATGTTTATGGTCGGTGACGAATGATTGATTAAATATGAATCCGAATTCTGAATCATTAAAACATGACAATATTAATATAACCGCCTTAGATACATAGTTTATGTAGTAAAGATTAATTTATCACGTTCGTTCGTTGTGCGGTCAACAGCACATCACGGTAAACACTTGCAGTTCGATAAAAGCACTAATGCCCCCGACATAAGAGTGGTACAAAGTCCAAAGGTATTATAGTCTGACGTGCATTTGACTGTACCTAAATATGCAAAAATTAAAAAAAAATACATAATGTCGCTGTAATGATGACATAGAATAAATATTTACACTGAATGTTTACATGTGCAAAGTAATTGTAAAATACATCGGTTCAGGTCATTATTTAAACATTGTTTTCGTATTTTTTGTAGCGCTTTTTTTAGAATTTAGTCAAAAGTTTTGATGTTTCAATCTTTTTCTGGTCTGGTCTGGGTGTTTCTATGTATAATATGTATCTTCTTCTTATGGTGCCGTCTTCTTACGAAGGTTGGCGATCATGATGGCGATCTTAAATTTAGATACCGCCGCTCGGAACAGTGATCGGGTACTCTTGTTGTACCATTGGCGTAAGTTCTTCAGCCATGATGTTGTTCATGATAATATGTATGTGTTTACAAAAAAAAAGTACCTATATAAGTAATGTTTGTGGTCGGCACTCACAGTACAAGCTAATGCTTAGTTTAGGGCTAGATGGAGGCTGTGTAAATAATGTCCAGAGATTTATTTTTTTTGCATAATTTAATTTGTTTCTAGTAACTGTCTTTTCATTTCATTGTTTAGCTGGAAAATTGAAGTCTTCATATATACGAGATCAATGGTACAAATATCGTCGATCATTTTTTTAACCAAGCGGTGACAAAATATTATCGCAAAGAAACTTAACTGTGGAGGCAAACGAGTAAGAATGACACCAGATGGTGAGTGATAATAGGCTTGTTTCCACTAAGAATGAATCGGATGGCTTAGAGTTTCTAATGATTAATCATGATATGTAGTAAACAAAAAAACAACTTTTTTACTAAAATAGTATTATAAGATGACAAATATTTTTGGAAATTAAAATCGGCAAAATTACTTATTTAATCACGTGACATTAAACAACAATCAGAGGACGTGACGTCAGTCCTCGCAAAACACCGGTTGCAGCTGTATAATGATCTCGTCGACTGACATCAACAAACTCGATTGTTTCGTGAGGATAGACGTCATTCAAGACGCCATGACAGTCTTGGCCTTTCCAAAGTTAATTTTAAGTTTATTTCTAAAAAAGCAAAATACTTATGAAAAAGGCCTATTTTTCTAAAAATAATATATATTTGGGGTAAAATAGATACTAAACTATAGTTTTAAACGTATTTCCAAATTTTGTCAACTAGCCTATTACCGCCCATGGGTATCTGTGACATGAGTATGGGAGAGGAAAAGGGGTAGAGGCTTGTACGGTCAACGGCACATCATGGTTAACACTTGAAGTTCGATAATAGCACTTATGCCCCCGACATAAGAGCGGTACAAAGTCCAAAGTGTTACGTCTGACGTGCTTTTGACTGTACCTTTAACAATCAAATTCAACATATGAAACACAATAAATAAGCTATTGCTTGTACGTCAGTCTTCTGTAGGATTCCTGTTTGAGGCATGCCATTTCGACAGACAGACATATTTTGAGGGATCGTTTTTTTTATACCACATCAGTTGGCAGAAAGACACGATGGTAAGCGGTCATTGCGGCCTTGGGCCTATTCCATTGAGGGACACTTCATCATAAATGTGCTGCCAGACTGTAGGCTCATCTGATCTTCGAGCCTTTAATTTCAAATGTCCAGTACATTCCCACCCACACTAATATTGCCGGAATACAGCCAGAGCTAGCCAGTCAGACTCTGAAAAGTCCTACTTACAACCAGATCTAAGGCGGGAATCGAACCCACGACCTCCGGGTTTTTATACTCAAGGGGTTTTTATATCTTCTTGTTTGTATGGCGCTATCACAGACAGTAAACCAATAAAACCAATTTGATACCTCTGGTCTGATGGCTGTCACTCCCCGACTTGATTGGAAGAAAGCGGTCGAAATATCATGACTTATTTTATGTACTAATACTGCATGATGAGTTGGCAACCCTGTACCGCGTATCTTTTCGCTGAATCGCACGATGAGCTGACAACTATCGTATGGATTGTTACTGTAGAAACGTGTTGCCATGCGGTTGTAATTGGTTACACTGGTGCCAAGGTTTTATCATAGAAACAGAGGCTATGTAGCAGAGTCATGTTGCAGATCTGCCTAGTTCCGTTTATTCCCGGTCGTCCCCACTCCTTCGTCCCCACTGGGGACGAGTGGGAAAAAAATTGTAACTTTTTATTTCCCACTCGTTCCGCTTAGACCGAGAGTCAAATAATAGATTCCTTTGGGGTCGACTTGACCGGGGAAAAGATCTCGATTTATTAGTAGTAAAAGTGCCTAGGGTCTGATGGTTGGTGGTAGGACTTTTTCAGAGTCCGACTGGCTAGCTACCATCCCCACAGATAAAGTCTGCCGCCATAATAGCTCTGGCTGTGTTCCGGCAGTATTAATGTGGAAGCCAGTACACTTGAAATCAAAGGCTCGAAGATCAGATGAGTCTACAGTCTGGCAGCACATTGAGCGACGCTTCCTGGCGAAGTCTCCCTTAATGGAATAGGCCGCAGTGGCCGCTTACCATCAGTTCGGCTGCGTGTCTGTCTGCCAACTAGTATAAAAAAACTGATCTGGTATAAAAGAAATAGTAGTGATTTGCTATTGCGATTCGTTTGGTGACTAACAGTGTCTAGTTCCTGCCTGCTTATTCATCCGACATATTCTTTTCTCAAACCTAGGCATCTAACACTCTATAGTCTGTGCTATAGTCGCAAGTGTCCATAGGGGGTAGTGACCTCCCACCATTTTTTCTTTCGGAGGAGAATTTTCTTTGGTACGATAACCCAGTAGCGTAGCGATGGGGGGGCGGTCCACCCCGGGCGGCATTTTTTAGGGGGCGGCAAAATTTACAGGAGGAGCAAAAAAAAAGGGCGGCAGAATTAGAATGGCGTTTTTTTCCTAAAATGGAAAAAAACCGGGTCTACGTGTGTGGGACTTTAAACTAAAGCGAATCCCACTAGCCCGAAACTTCCCTGGTTTCTCCTTTCCACCCGATTGGGACGATCTGGTTCCAGCCTTGTCCACCATTACGAAAAGAAATATTGTGACACTGTCATTACGACTTTTGCGGTGTGCAAGCAACACGTTAATATTGCCGGAACACAGCTAAAGAATACTTCCTTCACATTCATAACGTGGCACTATCGGCCTCCTCTGAAGTTATATCACTACCTTAGATCACTACTATTAACTGTGGATTAATTAAGTTTGTTAATCACTCATCGTGGTGGCTTTCACAGTGACTGTTTATACGTACACAGCACGTTTTATATCCATGTGCTAAATATCAGTGGATAAACTTGTCAATGGTTGGTATGATTACAAACGATTATAAATTAAACCTACGAACTTACTAAAATACGCAAAAATATAAAACGTTTTCTTTAATCCGTGTTATTTGAAATGATTGATTATTTCAAGATAAGATGGATTAAAAAGAGGAACTTCAGAAACTAAGTGGTACCAGTACGAATATTGTCACATTTTTACCGCCTTCAATGAATCTCGTATGGTAAAGTCAACGTCAAAATTATCTGAGCGTGCAAAACTACCAAAAATATCTGAACATTTGACAAAACTCAACCTTACCTTAAGACGTAAAGGTGCATTTTCATTTGTTGTTTGAAAACAAATGACAACAAACAATATACCTTAAAGTCAGATATTTTTGGTAGATTTGAACGCTCAGATAATTTTGGCACTGACTATCCCAGTCAGCTGTGCGCCTGGAAATAGGTCTGAAAGAAGTCACTCCGAGTCGAATAAATGGACTCTCCAATACCTTGATCATGATTCTAGCTTATCCCTAAAGTGGTCGGTGAATGAATGATCTTGATCTTCCTTATTACAATTGGCAATCGGCCGTGATGACCGCTTAACAGCGCTATGACTTTAGTAGTTCCACTGAGCAAATGCTAAGTAGAGCTGATGCCGTATGTTTCCTATAAAGAATCTAATATCAACTTTTTATTTTGTCATTTCTGCAGTTAAAGCACTGAAAATACGAGAAAAATACCGAAATATTATGTTATCCTTGGACAGTATTCACACAGTGCCATCTAGCCCCAAACTTAGCATTAGCTTGTGCTATGGGTGCCGCGCACGCGGTACACTTACTTATATTTTTTTGATTATACATATACATAGAAACACCCAAACCGGTACAAACAGACATGTTCATACACACAAATGTTTACCGTGCGGGGATCGAACCCGCGACCTCTGGTGTACTAGCCGACCATTACACCAAATGACTTGTCAAATGATTTCCCGACCACATTTAAGGAAGGTCTTAGAATAATAACAATTCTAAGAGGAAGGTGGACTTCATTGCACAGACCAACTCTATATAGAATTTGCTCTGTAAGTATTTTTTCTATTCTAGATCAGTTAGCAGACAGGTACGCATCCCATCTGATGGTAAGCGTTCACTACGTCTTATTGAAGAACACTTCACTAGGAAGCGTCGCTCCATTGATGCTGCCACTGTAGGCTCATCTGATCTTCGAGCCTTTGATTTAAAGTGCTCTGAACGACCGGAAGACAACAATAGTTCCGTTATTGTGCGTATTTGATGCGACTGTGAATACCGAGTCATGTTTTGACTGATTTTAAGGACAAGGAGTGCCGACACTGATAAGTTTGATAAAGAATACTTGCACAGATAGTTCAGTTATTGTTATCAATGTTCTAAAATTGTATACCCGTATATAGTGTGGCTATCTAATGTCATTATGAAATTGTTGGTTTATTGCAAGATATATTTATGATATTCCACGCTAAAAGGCACGTGTATGCGTTCATTGCAGCTAATTTAAACAATAATTCGTACTAATGTTATAAATACGAAAGTAACTCAGTCTGTCTGTCGCCGTTGAGCCGATTTTGATAATTTTTTTTAAAGTAGTAGACAAAATTTTCAGAAAGGGCATAGGGTATAATTTATGCCGGGATAACGCCCTGTTCTCATGGGATAACAGGAAAGACGTGTTTTTGTTTGTCCTACTCACACGTCGCAACAGAGCATATTATTATTTCTGTTATCCTTTGGGTAGGTACTAAGCGTTTTTTATGTTCTTTCTCAAGGTCTTATCTATGTAGTAAATAGCCGTGAGATTTGAACCATAGACCTGTAGCCATACCACTGTTCCAAGTAGGTCTGGTTTCCCTTGTAAGGGTTACGGAGGTCATATGGCAATCGCTTCATTGTAATAACCAGGCTTGTCAAATCTAGGATCACAGTTACTGGATGCAATCGGGAATACGCTGGGATGATGATGATGATGATTCGAACTATAGACCTTACGAAAGTGAAGAGACGTTTCATACCACTCAGCTACACAGCTCTCATATTTCTGACGATCCATTTGGTGTAATGGTTAAAAGGTCGGCTACACCAAGAGGTCGCGGTTTCGATCCCCTCACGGCACACACATTCGTGTGCAACAGAACATGTGTTTTTTTTGTATTATAACGGGTGTTTGTACGTTATAAATGTATGTATTTACAAAAAAAAAAGATATTTATAGTAAGTAATGTTTATCCCTTGGTTTCACCTTAGTCACAGATTATTTATTAAATAGTTACAAACGTAGCCTTAGTTTGGGTTTGGGCCTGGACGGCGCTGAGTGAATAGCGTCCTATGTTCTAGTGAGGGAGCACCTCTATTAATCTTAAAGCTGGAATAATGGCAGGCATTGGACCAGGAAGTGCTGCCAATGCGACCTAAAGGGACCCAATGGGGTTTCTAGGGTAGTCCGCACTCTGCGAGAGTCCCACACCCCGCTCAGTCAACCCCGTGGCTGAGGATGTGCGTAAACGATTTATATCTGTTTCGTCCCAAAGTTTTGTCCCACATTCCGAAAAATTCCCATTTCGTCCCACATTCATACGCATTCCCCATCGCATAAGAAAGATTACCAGAGGTTCTTGGTGACTTGAGAGCGTTTAACACTAAGTTTAAGAGAAGTATTTCGACAGATGTCGCAATTGTCGCGACCGCAGCCAAGCGAGACGTTTGCGACACGAAATCATTACTTTTTTTTATCTAAAATGAATGAGAGAAATTAGATTAAAGTAAATATAGTTCTACAGACTTTTATATCAAAAATAGTGCGTACATGCGTTGGTAATTTTACCTACTTGATAATTTTTTTCTTTCTTTCGTATCAGGTATCGAGGTTTCGTATTTTTGGCCATGTAGCCCGGCCGAAATATGAATCCTCGGGTTTAATATTTAACACTGAACCGCCAATTTTTACTCTGTTTAAAGTCAGTTTATTTAATGATATCCAAGGAAAATAATTCATTAAGTTTATTGCAAAAGGAGATGACATACTTTTACTATAAAATATTAAATTATTGCAGGTCCTTCGGTACGTAAAGTTAGAGAAAATATGACATTCATTGCGGAACAACAATAGTAAACACAGATTTATTATTTCATTGTGTTTTCGCTATGACTGGTATGTACGTGCTTGACACTTAATTGAGTTTAAAACACGTGCCATAATAACTAACTTGGTATAAAAGGTTGTAAAAAACGACGACATAACGATAGAATTGTTTCTAACAGAATTCTTACTAAATCGTCAAAAGATAAATTAATGACGAGTGCGCAAGCGCAGGTGTACAGTCAAAAGCACGTCAGACTATACTCTTTGGACTTTGTACCACACTCTTATGTCGGGGGCATAAGTGCTATTATCGAACTGCAAGTGTTTGTGATGTGCCGTTGACTTGATACCTACTCCCTATTTTGCTATGGGCGTAAACGTAACTAAACTAAACGTAGACTAACATTTGAACTAAATTTGGGTTACTAGACCCTACGAAGTGGCAAGAGAGAACTTGTTATTGAGATAGGAGAGTTTTTCTAGGAAAACAAAATTATGCGATCTATTTTATTTTTATGAGGAAATGGAGGAAGTGAAATTGGGAAAAGAGTTAAATAAATAAAAACAATTTTTTCTGGGATTTGAACCCATAACTCCCTAACGCCATTTAAAAATGGTATCGACCGATTGTGTACTAAAATCTTAAAACTTGATTTGGCAGTTGAAAAAATGTTAACATACAACTACAAGACACACGCTTACGAGTTTCAAAACACAAAAAGCAATACAAAATACAACACCATTTTTTTTTGCCTAAACTGGAATTGAACTCAAGACGCCAATCGGCAATAAACCACTCGACCAACGAGACGTCTAGTACTAATGTAATAATTGGCAGGATACTTTGAATTCGCATATCGTCTTACAGGTATTGATAACGCGTGTTGCCATACAATTATAAACCTTATGTGTACGCGATAGAGTCGTTACGGTGAAGAGAGCGAAGGTCACACCTCAGTGGAAGTAATTGTTCTAGAGGTCAAAGTGTACAGTTTTGGAATAAAAATAAGCGATAGAGAAAAATTCCTGATAGTCTAGTGGTTTATGTACCAGGCCATGATGTCGTGGACCTGGGTTTAACTCCCGGGTCGGGAAAAATTTGTGTTGGATTTTTCTAACACAATTAGCATTTGGCAAGCGTGGTGATTAAGCCAGTACTCTCAAACTATCTCTATATCTATTTAATCACGTACGTCGATCCGTTACTCCTTTTTTCGACGTGAAAAAAGGAAAACAAACACTTATCATCATCATCATCCCAGCGTATTCCTGATTGCATCCAGTATGGAGCTCAGAGTCCGCTTCGACTATGATCTTAGATTTGACAAGCCTGGTTATTACAAATGGAGCGATTGCCATCTGACCGCCGTAACCCTTACAAGGGAAACCAGATCTACCTGGAACATAGTCGGGACCAACGGCTTAATGTGTCTTTTGAAGCATCATTTTTTTCAGACATTCAGGTGATTCAAGCCTGCAATGTCCTAACCAAACTGGAAACAATCACAAAATTGATGTTCCCCATAGGATTCGAACCGACGGGCTGGTCAAGAGCCTTGCACCGGCTCGTCCCAATCGGGTGTGAAGGGGAACCGGGGGAGTTTAGTGGGTAGTGGACGCTTTAGTCCCGAGACCCGCACACGGCCGCAGGTGTAGCTAGCCTGCGGTTATGGTGTATAAACGCATTCTCCTCCGAAAAAAAAAAGGATTCGAACCCACGACCGCCAGGTTTTAAAGCCCAGCGCTCTAACCACTGGTACCACGGAGACAGTTATCTAGGGTCTAGTCTATATACTAAATCATCAAAATCGGTTCAGATCAGTCAATGCGTAACACATAGTGAATTTCGCATTTACATAAATAATATGAGTATACTTAAACATAGTATGTATAGATTCTTTGTCTTATTGAACCAAGATTTAAATGGCAAAAAGGTAATTTACTAAGTCAATGGAATTTAGCTATTTCTGTGTTGGCGATCACCGCAGACAATCGAGGTCATTTAATTTATTTGAAATGTCGAAATCACATGAAAACTAGGCCTTTGGTCAAAGAAATTGCTTCACTAAGCGCAGGGCTGGCACACCTTAATTATTTAATTTCTCTAGATATTATTTAAGTATACAGGAAAATTTGAAAAAGTTTTAACTTATTTTTAAGTAAAAATGTACATGGTGCGGTACTAATTGAAATTCTCCGAAATGGCTTGATCGATTAGTAAAAAGAAAAATAATGTATCCTATCACTTTCTATACCTACTAAATTTGTTTGTTTGTATTGAATAGGTTCCAAAACTACTAAACCGATTTGAAAAATTCTTTCACTATTAGTTGGAAAGCTACAATATTCCCGGGTATAAGGTACTTTTGATCCTGGAAATATGGAAGGTGGGATAACTGACAAAAGAAATTGCGCGCGGGTGAAACCGCGGAGGCGACCGCTAGTAGTTAGTAAAAAGGTTCTTTGCATAGCCCTGTGCAAAGGGCTATGAAGCAATAGGAGGTTGTATTAACAGTACAAAAGCCTGGTACGATGGCGGCAATCGATTCGCTTCGGCAATACAAACCGTGGTTACTGCACGGTTAAGTTGCATTTCTGTTTCTAGAGCTACTGGGGCAGATAACACTACTTAATGTACCACAGAGAATAAAATAAGGACATAACAACGGGTTCAAATTAGAACAACCTTGACACTAAGTTGGGGTAAACGGGTTCTAGAGTGGACACCGCGTCTCGGTAAACGTAGAGTAGGACGCCCTCAGGCCAGGTGGAGCGTTGATCTGCGCAAGATGGCTGGCGAGCTGGATGCGAGTGGCCGAGGACCGATCAGCGTGGCGAGCATATGTCCAGCAGTGGACTGTCACAGGCTGATGATGATGATGATGACACTAATTTACGTTGCCGAATGAATTTAAATGTATCCGAAATAAAAAGCCTATGTCATTCTCTAGCTTCCCAACTATCACCATACGCCGAGGAACAGTGGCTAAGCCGCTCGGGTATAAAACCCGGAGGTCGTGGGTTCGATTCCTGCCTAGGGTCTGGTTGGTGGTAGCGCTTTTTCAGAGTCCGACCGGCTAGCTACCGGTGAAATCTGCCACCGTAGCTGCTCTGGCTGTGTATCGGCAGTATAATGTGGGAGTACACTTGAAATTAAAGGATCAAAGATCAGATGAGCCCACAGTCTGGCAGCACATTAGGGGACGCTTTCTGGTGAAATGTCCCTCAGTGGACCCAATGCAACTATAACTCATTTTCCTTCTTCATCATAATAAAAGTTTTTTGATTTTAAAAACACATTTAATATTTACCTTCATGCATGTAAATAATAGTTAATAAATTATATCGACCCATTCATAATATATTATCTGAATAAACTGCGTGCTGACGTCAGTTCTATTGTTTCCCAGATCGATTAGACTGGCTATAATAATAATGCTTAGTGTTAATTCTTATCGGCGGTCTTAACTCTGGTTACGTACTTGTTATGGTACGAGTATTAACGTGTTGCACTAATCACCCCTAGATAGAACCGGAATTTGATCGAAATATCGGGTAAACTTTATTTTTATACTAACTCAGTTGGCAGACAGACACACAGCCTATGATGGTAAGCGGCCACTGCGGCCTATTCCATTGAGGGACGCTTCACCTGGAAGCGTCGCTCAATGTGCTGCCAGACTGAGGCTTATCTGATCTTCGAGCCTCTGATTTCAAGTGTACTGGCTGAACTGGCCCCCACATTAATATTGCCGGAACACAGCCAGAGCTGTTATGGCGGCAGATTTCACCTGTGGGTGCACGTGTGGCCTTTTTGGGTTACGAAAAGTTTTTAGCCCTAAAATATTTTGGTACAGGTTTTTTTTATTTGTACATATTATATATTTTTTTGGATGAGGCTGTTTAGGGTAACGATTGTTTTTTTTTGGTGGTCATTTAATTTGATCCCATTATATTTTCTTGCAAAATTGGTTAATGCTACCATTTGATATAAATAACATAAAAAACAAAACTGAAGAGCTTAATGACTTGATCGATCACACGTGTCACGTAATTAAATATTTGTTTAATTTGATCCGTTTGTTTACACAAACTGCTCTGGTTTGAATATTGATCGCAGGTATTCGGGTCAGCCAGCAATGGTATGACATTATTAAAATATAGGCCACTGATTGGGAACGTATAGTAAAGGTAGGGCTTCGGTGTTTTATTTATTTATTTATTTATTTGTAAGGAACAACAAACAATTACACATTACATGTTTGTAAATTGCTTAAAATAAGTACATCAGTTGTATTGATAAATGTGCAACCAACACCGTTATCCACATATTGTTCAAACACATAATTTTATGCTGCTTAAGCGGGTGCAAAAATTTGCAGTGCTTTGAGATATGACCAAAAATAATAGTAATAAATCCTAATCATAACATAAACAAAATCAAGATCTAACATGTATTGCAATGGGGCTGGAGTAAGTCTTGAACAGATTTTTTGAATCTATGACGGGCCAGGAAAAAAATATCCAAATGATTAAAGCTGTTATTAAAGATTTTCAGCAATCTAGTCATAGGGGCACGTTCCCCTGCGATTGTCCTACACATCTCCGTGTGGAAAGTACGGACTTGTCGCGAGGTTCTGTTGTTGTAATTTCGAGGCACGTTAAGGTTGATGTGATCAAGAAGGCTTATGCAATCAATTTCGTTGTGCAGTATGTTATACAGAAACATAACCGATAGAAGAATGCGCCTTGCTTCAAGGCTCAACATCCTATACTTTGATTGTAGCTGGTTGGGCGATTGATGCGAACGAAAACACCTGTAGCTCATAGATTTCAAAAATTTACGTTGTATCCTCTCAATAATTGAGGTATATTTTGCAAAAAACGGATTCCACACCTGGACAGCATATTCCAACTGAGACCTGATGAGCGTCTTAAATAAAAATAAGTACGATGCGGGGCGACGAAAGTCTTTCGCGGACCTCATAACAAAACCGTACATTCTGTAGGCTTTGTTCGTAATACATTCAATATGTGTATCTAAATGCAGTTTGCTATCTAAAACCACACCTAAGTCGCGTATACGTGTGACTCTTTTTAGCGGGACATTATTTAAGGTATAATTAAAATCAATTATATTTTTGTTTTTTGAGTACGTTATATATTTGCATTTAGGTAAACTAAGAAACAGTTTGTTTTTAATACAATAAACGGTTAGTCGTTGTAGGTCCGCTTGAAGATTCACACAGTCTTCTGTACTAACAATTTTTTTGTAGATTTTTAAATCGTCCGCATAAAGTAAGAATTCTGAGTGTTGAAAACATGTCGGAATGTCATTGATATAGAGAAGGAAAAGGAGCGGGCCCAGTATTGAACCCTGGGGCACGCCAGACGTTACCAAAACTGAATCCGATTCCAGACCATTAATTACCACCTTTTGCGTCCTATTCATAATATACGATGTAAACCAACGAAGCAGATTCCCACGAATTCCATTAAAGGCCAACTTTTCTAATAGCAGCTTGTGGTCTACTTTGTCAAATGCTTTCTGAAAATCCGTGTATATTGCATCGACTTGAATACGTTTATCCATGTTTCGGAAAAGGTAATTCGTGAATAGGATGAGATTGGTGGTAGTGGAACGCTGCTTAACGAACCCGTGTTGCTCTTTAACTAAAAGTCCATGAAGAAGTGGATATATTTCTTTATGCACAAGGCGTTCAAAAGTTTTTGAGAGAACTGAAAGAACGGAAATCGGCCGGTAATTTTCCACATTACGTTACGTTTTGCTTAGAAGTAACCAACCGCCTTTTTGAAACGGTGTTTAAGCCAAAGCCAAGGATAACCCGGGCTATCCCAACGGTCATTGGTTCGATTCCCGTCTAAACTCTGCTTGTAAGTAGAACTTTTTGAGAGCCTGATTGACTAGCTCACATCCCCACAGGTCACATCTGCGTCAGTCAGTTTTTGCTGAGTGTAATTTGAAATCAAAGGCGCGAAGATCAAATGAGTCTACAGAGTGACAGCATTAAGTGTCCATCAATAAAATATGCCTAAGTAGCCACCAACGACCGATAAATAAATTAAAGAGGCTACTTAAGCATTGTTTAAATGAACGCAAACGGTCAACCATCTTATTTATACTATAGGTATATGAATAAATAAACACCCAGACACAGAACAAACCCAAACGTTAATACATGAATCTGTTTTCCCTAGGCGGTATGTGAACCCACTATCCTAGCTGTCACTTCCAATTTACCAAATGCGTCATCGACCTAATCAAAATTATATTAGTTCGGATACATTTAAGTTAAGTCATTGACACCTTACAAATTAATCTGTCTTGATATCGGTAATCTCGGTCGACTTTAATCTATCAAATCATTTATCCACTTGATTCTGTGCCAATATCGATCAAGTCAATTATGTTAATATAATACCTAAGAATATGAATGTTATCTAGATAACTGTGGCTGTTTAATCCTGAAGGCTTTCTTCCGATATAGTTTAGTTTGCTGGAATCATGATTAGTGTATCTGGAGCACTTTGGACCCCCACGAAACCTCCAATATAGTTAATGGTGTTCCATTAAAATAAAATTATGCCCATTTTCTTCAGTCCCACACCCCCAAGCATTCAGGCGGGTAAAGGCTCAAAAGAAAAACTTTGATGTGGTAGTTCGCACTCTGCGTAGGCGCTGCCCAAAACCCCCGATTTTGAGCTCCCAATTCCTTAAAGTATTCGTGGACCGACTGGCAGTCAGACCAATTGCATTGAGGTTTTTCATACAGTGTTTGACAAGCTGTGCAGGTTCTCACATAATAGTATTCCCATATACACATTGTAGAATGAATCTATTTTTGTAAACGATCGAGCCAGGCTGCTTGCACCGTGATCTATGATTTGGCAACTTTAGTTAATTACATTGGAGCAACTGTCATCAGACCTCCGTAACCTTCAACAGGGAAACCAAACTAGCTACAATTAGTCTGGTTCCCCTATTGAGAGTTACGGAATGGCTGTGTAAGTCATTCGAATGTGCAGGTTTCATCACGATGTTTTTTCCGGCACTGCCGAGGGGTAATGGCGCACATAGAAAAATCCACAATAATAATTGCGCGCCGAGGTAGATTCGAACCATCGACCTAACGCATGTGAAGTGACATTTTTGTCACTCGGCTACCACAGCTCTCACATTATAGAATGAATATAAGTGACTTATGCGTGAATATCTCCATTGTTGCAGGCATGGTTGGAGCACCTGATGTCGTCAAACCCTCGGTCGAAGATCATTCCCCACACGTCAACGGCAGTCCAGTATTCACCATTAGCAGTAAGTAATTCTTTTACCTCACGTAGCACGCCTCCTCTAGCCTGAGGGTTGACCTGCGGGTGGGGGTAGCTCCCCAACGCCCGCATTGCACAGGTCACCCGAGCCAAGTCTGGGGGTCACCTCGTTTTTCGGTTGGCCACCCCTAGGCGCCACCCCTACTTGAGGCCACTTAAGTCTGGGTATCCGGGGAGGGGCTAGTCAATAGCCACAAGGCTGGCACCGGCTCGTTCCAATCGAGTGTGAAGGGGAACCGCGGGAGTTTAGTGGGTAGTAGACGCTTTAGTCTCGAGTCCTACACACGGCCGCAGGTTTAGCTAGCCTGCGGTTATGGTGCATAAACGCATTCTCCTCCAAAAAAAGTAAAAAAAAGAGCAGAAGTACCTAAAACCAACGAGCATGTATGATTACATTAATAAAATGTGGAAGAAGCAATAAGTGTGAACCACATTTGTCACTGTGTTGATTTGGTATCTGCCTACACCTTCATTATGCAACAGCCACATAAATAACTATTTGGGAACTCATTAAATAGACCAGGATTTTAGGCGAAAGAAAGAAGTTAGGAGTAGTTGAACACTAGTTTTCCATCTCAGTAGCTGGGACGTATATTCTACTTTTGCCATGAAAATATGATTTTATTAGCTCTCTATAATTGTGATTTTGCTATCGGTTTCTGGCAACACTAAATAAGCCTGTAGTAGCTACTATAGGTAAATAAGGTGGATTGCGACCCTGCAAAAGTTTATGTTGACAGACGGCAGCGTTACCAGATTTTTTTTTTGCCAAGTCGGAACTTTGGTACTTTTTGAGTGAAAATAGCGGGATTCTTCCGTCAAAAGCGGGACATAGTAAAAAAACGTAGTATAAACTTAGGTAATCAAAATTTTCAAATATTTATCGTTTTATTTGAATTAATATTACGTTTACGTGACAAAAGATAGCAAAAGTAGCCAAATAAAATGTGTTTTTTTAATAAACTCCTATCTTCATTACGCGCCTTTCTATCTCAGCACTGCACGAGTGCACGTACGCTCGAGTTCTCCCCGAAAAGCGGGACTGAGCCTGTCCCGCGCGGGACATTTAATTTTGATTTAAAAATCGGGACGTCCCGCCAAAATCGGGACGTCTGGCAACGCTGAGAGACGGCCCTTTTAACTTATACAAAAACGAAAGAACAAAGCAAAAACTTACAAAGGTTCAATCCCCCTACAAACCTACAAAAGTTCAATGCATCATTTCTGTGCATTATCATAATCATTTGTATTTATTTAGGTGTTTTCTGTTTATGTTTAAGATAATACGGACATATTTGTAAATACTCTTAATTATGTCCATTGTTTGGTTCCAATGGTCGAAGCTTTGCTTAGCGACTAAATGTTGGGTTAATTACTCCATTTTTTAGGGTAACCCGGGCAGTTTAGTGGGTAGTTTGACAAACATCTTTATTCCCGTATCCCACACGCGGCTGCAGGTCCCACTGGCCTGAGGTTATGGTGCTTCAAAGCATTTTCTTTCGCAAATCAAGTTGAGATATTCATCCTATTTTAATTTCATTTCATTTCGTTTCGTTTCTTTTCGTTTCGTTTCGTTTCATTTCCTTTTATTTCATTTCATTTCATTTACTTAAAATTTATGCATAATTTGACAGTCTCTATTAAGTACCTACTAATATAGGATATAGGTATCCCACTAAAAACATATGACTCGCAATGTCAAAAAGTTATCAGATCTCATGTAGAGCCAAGCTTCTAACTCTACACGCCCTAACTCTACAAGGCCTAACTTCACAAACTCTACACCTTAGTTAAAATATATGGCTTAGCCATTTCGCTACATTCACATAGGCATAAGGTGAAAAATTAATTTTTTTTTTTACATCTAGCCCCAAACTAAGCATTAGCTTGTGCTATGGGAGCCAGACAACGGATAAACATTACTTATATACTTTTGTTTTGTAAATGCATACATATTATACATAGAAACACCCAGACCGATACAAACAGACATGTTCATGCACACAAATGTTTGTACCGTGGGGGATCGAACCCGCGACCTCTGGTGTACTAGCCGACTTCTCGACCATTAAAGGCTCGTCATTAACTGTTCATCATTACTTTTCTGCTATACAATAGTTCTTGTTGTAAAATAATTTGACATAAAGCATTCTCTATTATATATTTAATTTATATTTGGATAAAGGACTATAGGTATCTATTTGCAAAAACTTATAAGATCATTAAAGAAATCATTAAGTTTAAAGTAAAAATGTTGATGTTAAGAACTTAATAACTGTATCGGAAGTCGGAACGTTTTCCATTTCATGTTAAAATGTTGCCTAATCACTTAAATACTGCGTTGTGGCAGCATTGTCCGTTCACCATATATAAGTTGTCCCCTAGCTGTTATATTGGCAGTATTTTTTTTTTATATTTGGACTAAGCCAGCACTTGACCACAAAGTTGTCTGATGTTAAACAACTATGCGGTCTACGATGGAGCGCGCTTGCTTAGGAAAAGCCCGTTCATTCTGGCCTTGAAGAGCTCCATGTTGTATTGTGTAGGAAAGACAGATCCCGGCAGAGAATTCCACTCCCGCGCAGTCCGTATCAAGAAAGATGAAGCAAATCGCTTAGTTCGTACGCGCGGTATCCCCACTGTATATCATATCATATCATATCATAATTCTTTATTGCGTAATGTGGTTACAATAATTGGTCTTAAATATAAAATAGCACTCACATTTACCCTTTTTTTTTTTTTTTTTTTTTTTCTTCCGGAGGAGAATGCGTTTATGCACCTTAACCGCAGGCTAGCGAGACCTGCGGCCGTGTGTGGGACTCGGGACCCAAGCGTCCCACTACCCACTAAACTCCCCCGGTTCCCCTTTCACCCGTAGAGGACAAGCCGGTGCCCGCTCTGTGTCGATTGACCAGCCCACTCACATTTACCCTGCAAGGGCGCAGCAACAACTTAAAACTAATAATGTTAAACATTAAAAAATATTCAATTAAAACAAGTTAACAAGCCTCGCATTACATAATATTACGTATCATAAAATTCTTTTAAATTGTAATAACATTTTTCAATTAAATAACATTTCAATTTATTGTGGAATAGAGATTGTATACGGATGGATTCCCTGACCGAGTCTAGTAGTTCGATGATGGAACGGATGAGTATTGTCTAAGTGTTGCCCACAATGTATGTTTACTTCTTACCTTACACTAGCGGTTGCCCACGTGGTTTCACCCGCGTGTAATTTCCTTTTTTCAACTATCCCCCCCTATCCGGGATAAAAAGTATCCTATGTCTGTCTCCTGGTTCTAAGCTACATCTCCACCAATTTTCAGCCAAATCGGTTCTTCCGTTCTTGAGTTATAAATATTGTAACTAACACCACTTTCTTTTTTTTTTCTTTATTATATATAGATATAGATAGATAGATATAATACCTGTTACCCTCTATTATCGAAACATATACAAGACAAGCGGCCGCCCGCGGTTTCACCCGCGTGGTTCCAGTTCCCGTGGGAATTGATCAAAATCCTTTCTTAGCGGATGCCTACGTCATAACATCTACCTGCATGCCAAATTTCAGTCCGATCCGTCCAGTAGTTTGGGCTGTGCGTTGATAGCTATCTATGTCAGTCAGTCAGTCAGTCACCTTTGAGTTTTATATATATAGAAGATTAATATATTTACATTGAATATTTTTAAATAATAAGTATAGGTATAATTATAAGACTACGACGTTGTAAATGATGACACAATTTAAATTAAAAATTATTTATTGACTTGAATAATGAAATGAAGTAATTTATTTTATAAATAGATTCTTTAATACCAACTTTAGCACGTCAATCTGTTCTCCCGCCAATCAATAGCCTGTTGAGAAGGTCAGGAGATTTTAGTTTTTGTGACGAACAGACAGAAACTTTACCTTCTTTAGATATTCTACGCACAGTTTTTTCTAACACGCATGAAAGTAAAATTTGCATCCTTCATTTATTGAAACGAAAATCGAAACGAAATCAAAACAAAAAAAATATTATAACGAGATAAATTATATTCACTTCAGTAAATTCTTATTACCCACAACAAAAGCATTGTATCAGAAGTTGGTATCCCTCCTGTTATGGCAGGACGCACAGGGGGCACCACCGCCTGCATTAAACGGATCCCTGCCACAGTCGGATGGAAATGGCTCGGTGCTCCCGGCTATTTCCATCCCCCTCCCGCAAGGGAGGGACTTGTAGGGCGCTGCTAAGCGCTTGCCGGTGGTGTTGTGGACGTAAAGGCTCGTCTATTCCCAGGACACCACCATCAGGCAAGGAGGAGCACCCCGGGGTTTAGTGGGTAAACTCCGCCCTTTTCAGGGCGCGGTAGTCCCACACACCACCCTCCCCCCTCGAAGGAGGGTGACGGTACGTAACGTATTCCCCGGGTAAAAAAAGAAAAAAAATGCAGGACGCACAGGAGGTAGAAAGAATTTCTGTGGCGGGACGCGTGATTGCAGTCGATTGAGTGGCTTGGTTTCATTTAGTTACAAGTTACAAGTGTAATTGTAGTTCAATGCTTGGTTTGCCTTTTCTCTTTCACAAAACCTTCAACACAACCTCTTACACTGATTTTGAACATTATTTTGAATGGCTTTGGCATGATTAATTCGAAAAACGAGCGGAGCACTACACACCATAGAAAAATTTTACTCACAAGGAGCTACACACTGTCAATCTGGCAACTAATTGACAATTTGTCAAACAAGAGTACCAATATAACAGATAGGGGACAACAATGGAATTAATATTTATTTTATAACGTCATGGGGACAACTTATCGTAAACGATCTGTAGAGAATATTGAATATTGCAATTATTTTAATCTGTCATTTTTACCATGACATAAAATCACAGAACGAATTATTTCCATCTTATTTCTATGCATAAAATAAAATATAATGAATTCTGTTTTTCTTTTTATCTATACTTATTCCATCTGTAATTTTTACCATGACATAAAATAAAATATAATGAATTCTGTTTAACTTTTTATCTATAATAATATTATAAAAAGGTAAGATTTGATTGATTGTTTGTTTGTATTGAATAAGCTCCGAAACTACTCAACCGTTTTGGAAAATTCTTTCACTGTTGGAAAGCTTCACTATCCCCGGGTGACATAGGGTACTTTTGATCCTGGAAATGTTGGGGGAAAGGGGGGATAATTCACAAAAGAAATTACGCGCGGGTGAAACCGCGGAGGCGGCCGTTCCATTAGTATGGAAAATAAGAATTGACGGAATTGTAATTAAACTAATTTAGGTCGATTTTATTTGTTTCTCCGTGCCGGTAAAATTCTTATTTTCTTATCTTACACTAAACGGAACGGAACTAAATGAATAAATTCTACATACGTGATTTCGTCCAACTTTTTTTCTATAACACGTTATTTTCCTTTTTCCGTGCACAGACAAAAACAATACTGCTTAATTGTTTTATTGTATGTTTGTGTCGAGACAATTCTTATTTTAAATGCGTAGTATGTCAAATATGTCATTGGGTATGGTGTTATAAACAAAACAGGTACACGGAATTCATAGTGGATCTTTCCGTTATACTTTTGTTTTTATAATTGTTATGGTTAAACATAATAAGCATAAAGGGCAAGTTAGGCAATTTGATTCTGTTGTATTTAGCGTCTCGGTGATCTAGTGGTCTCGGGGACCTGGCCTCGATTCCGGAGTCGACCAAATTTAGTGTCGGTGTTTTCGGATTCAACTCAGGTTTGTGATCACCAATCCGTACTTAGGAAGCGAAGCGGAAGGAATCCGTACTTAGTGATTCAACTAATGTTTGTACATACTTGTCAACTATTATCCAGTTCAAAAGAAGGCGCTCGTGGCGCAGCTGTGACAGTGGTTCGTTAGCGATAACGAAAGTCAAGCTACCTACGCCGCGGTCGGTTAATGGATGGGTGACCATTCTGACCATATTTAGTGACATTAATTTCGAGCGTCTCCGTGCTTCGGAAGGCACGTTAAGCTGTTGGTCCCGGCTGATATTTACTATAATGTATTAGTCGTCAAGCCTAGTCAGAGGCCATTTGGCGGCTTGATAACATCTGACATTAAGGTTGGTCACTTGCCTTACGCCGCCCTTACCCCTCCACCAACCCGCACTAGGCCAGCGTGGTGAAGTATGGCCCACACTATCTCACAATTGAGATAAGGCCTGTGTCCCAGCAGTGGGAACGTATATAGGCTGATGATGATGATCCAGTTCAAATGCTATTAGGGTAATACCTTTTGGAGTTGCGTTACGCGACAGTGATGACTTACACAAACACAGATATTATTATGCGTTGCTTGCTAACGTTACGGACAAGCGCAGTTGACGTCAATTTTCGCTCCATTCCAAAAGGTATTATCCTAGTAAAAGCATTTAAACTGGATAGTAATAAATATTAAACAACACGAATTAAATTGACCTGATCCCAAAGTAAATAGCTTCTTTTCCAAGGTGGGATTCAAACCCACGACTTCTGCCACACAAGGTTCACTATCAACTACGCCATTAACGCCATCAAATGGGTCAATGACCTGATTTCAATAATGAAGGGCACCACTACCCTCCAGTGGGGCATTAACTGGATACTAATCAGCGTTGCCAGACGTCCTGATTATGGCGGGAGACGTCACGATTTTGGCGGGACGTCCCGAAATTTAAATCAAAATTTAATGTCCCGCGCGGGAGTCGGGACAGGCTCAGTCCCGCTTTTCGGGGAGAACTCGACCGTACGTGCAGAGTGCTGAGAAAGAAAGGCGCGTAATAAAGATAGGAGTTTATTGAAATACATTTTCTATGGCTTCTTTTGCTATCTATTGTCACATAAACGTAATTTTAAGTCAAATAAAAAGATAAATATTTGAAAACCTTTGATTATATACGTTTTTTTACTATGTCCCGCTTTTGACGGATGAATTCCGCTATTTTCACTCAAAAGGTACCTAAGTCCCGACTTGGCAAAAAAAAACTGTTAACGCTGATATTAATATACATCTATATATAATAATGCTTCATGAATTTTATTGAGATTACCGATTGACTAATGGTTCCGAAGTCCTTGCAACATTTTTGTTTCTTTGTCAAAATCCTGAATTATGAGGAAAACCTTCAATAACCCATTGTTCGAATCCTTTGTTACTGCCGCATTAATCATTGTATGTATATTTGAAAGCGACGGTTCCGTTTGATGACTCCGTTGATCAATGACTTGGACATTATCCTTTAAATATATTATATAAACAAAAATGAATTGCTGTTCGTTAGTCTCGCTAAAACTCGAAAACGGCTGAACCGATTTGACTAATTATAGTCTTGAAATATTCTTGGAATTCCAGGGAAGGTTTAAACGATGAGAAAATATAAATAAATTGCGAGGAAAAAACTAATTATTCAAACAAACATCCATTCCATTCCATCCATTCATTTTGACCGCCTCCGTGGAACAGTCGCTAAGCTCGGGTATAAAACCCTGAGGTCGTGGGTTCGATTCCCGCTTAGCTAGCTACCACTCCCCACAGGTGAAATCTGCCGCTATAACAGCTCCGGCTGTGTTCCGGCAGAAGCCAGTACACTTGAAACCAAAGGCTCGAAGACCAGATGAGCCTACAGTCTGGCAGCACATTGAGCGACGCTTCTTTGTGAAGTGTCCCTCAATGGAATAGACCGCAGATACAGCTTACTATCAGGTGGGCTGCGTGTCTGTCTGCCAACTGATTTTGAATAAAAAAAATATTATGATATATAACCAGGTAATTTTATAGCTCATACGAAGTAGCACAAGACTTTACAATCAACTGTTGGGCTGCAAATCAGTGCATTAATCAGTAATGGACGTTAATCAAGCTATTTGCATCTTACGCACGGTGTGAGAAATGCAATCATAATCGATCTTTGCACTTTTAATATTTTCTGTGAACTGTGTCGAAACGAGGAGAAATCTTGCTTCGTAAGTAATCTTAACCAGGGCAAAAGTGCCTTTTAAGTCGGGTTACCCGGGGATGGATTGGTCAATAGCCACAAGGCCAACACATTAAGACAAAAAGAAATGGACTTAACATTCGCTTCAAAAATATCTACTGGCTTCTGGAGCGTAACAGCAAACTCTCAACTGATAATAAACTCCTTAACTACAAAGCCATATTAAAGCCTGTGTGGATGTATGGCGTCCAACTGTGGGGTAGCTCTAGCAACACAAACATCAGCATCATACAGCGAATGCAAAATTCAATACTGAGAACCTTAGCAAATGTTCCATGGTTTGTTAAAAACTCAGAGATCCATACACAGCTGCAGATGAAAACAGTTAACGAAGAAATCGTAGCTAAATGCGCATCATACCAGAAGAGATTAATAAACCATCCTAATGATCTTGCTGTCGGGCTAACAACACGATCCTATCAAAACCGCCTAAAAAGGAAGGACATTTTGCCACCACTTACCCGAATATAATGGAAGGAAATTGGGAATTGGAGGAGTTGCCCTCACTGGAGGACACACTCGAACGCCTAATGCCGCTCAAGACATCTGCTAAAAGTTTTTTAACTGATTGTAGATTTCACAAGAAAAAAAAAACAAGGCACATGGTTTGGATTGGTTCTTTTGACCATCTCCTTGGAACAGTGGCTAAGCAGCTCGGGTGTAAACCCAGAGGTCGCGGATTCGACTCCCACTTTTTTTTATAATACGTCAGTTGGCAGACAGGGAAGCAGCGCACCTGATCGTAAGCGACCACTGCGGCCTATTCCATTGAGGGACAAAGCGTCCCTCAATGTGCTGCCAAACTGTAGGCTCATCTGATCTTCGAGCCTCTGATTTCAAGTTTACTGGCTCCTGCATTAATTTTGCCGGCACACAGCCAAGACTGTGTGTGGGTATTACACTTTCGGTTCCGAAACTTTTAAATCGGAGGTTTTAATCGGAGGTCGAAGCATAGCAATACACTACTTTTTGATAAGTGAATGCATTTGATTTTTAATATGTTGTTTAGTTAGAAACATGTTTTTTTTTATTTTCTGTGTTAATTTGTTCTTGTAATTAAAATAAAAAAAATACTGAGTGATGTTTCTTTCTATCAATAAAACTTGCCACTACTACTCTGCATCCGACTCCGGTTCCGATTCCGATAAATCAAATTTAAAAACTCCGATTCCGACGTCGGTTCCGATAAACTTACCTCCGTTACATCCCTGCTTTATAGATATGAACGGTAACGACTTGGGGAAACCCGGATGACGGACAGATAGATAACAGTACATTCATATAGCTAAGATAAAAACTGTATGACTTGCATGCGAATGTCTATTTCCGTTATATTTTGCAATTACTAACGGGTTAGCATCTAACGCGATCTGTCAATCAGGATGGCTTGTAACTATGTCTGTTTGTTGAAGTTAACCTCATGGTAAGCAGACGTTACTGGACGTTACGGTATTTCATTAATAAGTGCCTTGATACGTTGATTCCTAGCTCCTAGGTTTATTTTTCGTGTGGGCTAGATCGCACTGCACGATTCTGCAGTACCTATCTGTTTTTTTGATACAACTAATTTTAAATGAATGTTAAGGAAGTATACAATGAAATAGGGATTGGTTGCCTAAAAAAATTAGCCACAATTACCTGTAATTAATTTTGGTATAATTAATTCGCTGCCATAAATTGCAACTATATGTCGTTAAATTCATTAAAAAACATATAGTTGGAATTTATGGTAGCGAATTAGTTATACCAAAATTAATTACTTAGTAAATAAAGTAATTGCGGCTATTTGTTTTAGGCAACCAATCCCTATTTCATTGAATACTTCCTTAACATTCATTTAAAATTAGTTGTATCAAAAAAACAGATACCTGCAGAATCGAGCAGTGGGATCTTATACTATTATATTAAGTGATACGAATTAATACTGCGTGACATTTTTTAAGTCGTTGTTTTCCGGCAGTATAGTGATTCTATCTAATTAGTACAATAGATTAATAAAGTTTATCATCATTGCCCTTCGCGCTTATCAAAAAGACGGTAATTCACTATATTTACTTACATTTGAGTTTTTTATTTCCTACAAACTTTAAAAAAATAACTAAAAAAAAACAAAAACTAAAACTAAAGGTGAAATGAATCTGTGTAAATGAATACTACGAGTACTTTAGCTTTCTGCTGCGGGAAAAAAAACAATTTAAAAACACGCGGTATACAGTGGTGGTCAAATAATATAATTTAAGACACTGAGGAGATATTTAGTTTTCAGAGTTTACCTACCCTTATACTTTATTATAATAAGTAGATAACTACATAAATTCTCTTGCAATATTACTTAAAATTCTTAGGGTTATCGTAAAATGTTTGAATTAAAATAAAGATACAAAGATGTTTTAAACAAGACCATCTAGGCATTTGACGACGATTATACTCAAGCCTTATTGTAAACAAAGTGCTGCCATCTAGTTAACAATTTATCGAAGTAACGAACGAATCGTGATTTATCCATGCTAATATTATTGACCGCATCCGTGGAACAGTGGCTAAGCCACTGCTCGGGTATAAAAGCACGGAGGTCTAGGGTTCGATTCCCGCCTTGGGTCTTGTTGATAGTAGGGCTTTTCAGAGTCCGACTGGCTAGAGCTACCACCACAGGTAAAATCTGCCGCCATAACAGCTCTGGCTGTGTTCCGGCAATATTAATGATCTATTTATTATACAACAGATACAATCATATTAAACGGGAAGCAATAACATTCGTAAAATTCTAATAGTTTATCACTTTTATTTCTATGCAATAAATGTGGGTATGCACGACCTTTATCAAGAACACGACCAAAACAAATAGACCTTTAAATTAGTGAAAACTTCCAACTGTTATAGTTCTAAATATATTAGACGGTTAGTGTAAGCAATAATTATATTACAACACGTTTACAACAGCTCTGACTAGGTACTAACATTTTGAATGTCAATTGCACGATGAATAGACGTTCGATTTTAAATGTTTATAATAAAATAAGCTTACGAAATCGCACACTGGCAATCAAATTAAAAAAAAGTAATAATGACGTAAGTGTATTGTGATTGTGACGATGTGCTGTTGCGAGATTCCATTTTCGAATTTTGAAATGTTTTTTTGTTCAGTGCCAGTTTTATCGTTTAAAATGTGATTTATCTATAATAGTGATGGACTTAGTCGAACTTTTCACAATGTAGACTGTAGGATTTGTTAAAACAAACCTCTTTTATCATAAAAGATTTGGTTGATTTAGGCGTGAATCGTGATTGATAACGCAGATGTTTTTACTTCGTTACAATAGTTACATCTGACCTAGAATACTTTTTTAATGAGGAAATTGTGGTTTCCTGAAATTCTTGCACAGTTTCGTTGAGTAGTTTGCAATTAGCGTCGGCACAAGTTGAAGTGTTTGTTAGTTGTGTTTTAGTGATGTCGTTAAGTATGCCTGCAAGAATCGAAGTTTTTTTGGAGAAGTTAATGAAGAGGATGCAAGGATATACGGTTTTAGGTGACGTATTTTTTTTTTATTGTTGATATTTTGATGCTAGTGGCATTAGTTTTTTTAACTTTTGTAATTTTGATTTTAAATCATTTTATACAACTTTTAATAAAACATTTTTGGAAATAGAGAGAAATATATGCTAATTTTTATTCTGGGTAAAAACCTATGTAGATAGATTTTTATACAAATATCAGCAAATACAGTAAACATAAGGCATATAGGTTATTAATGGTACCACATTAAGCAATGTTTCGTAGTACAATTCCTTAATGGAATAGGCCATACTCATAGACGTTTACCATAAAATAGGCTACAAATATTATGTTCAAGATGTTTTTATAAAAAGTGTATATTTTCCACTATCCCAGTAGCCTAGTAAGGAGGCAAAATTATAAAAGGAATATTTTTTTAATTACATAAAAATTGGCCTTTACAAAGTAAACATTTAGCTGGCTCCAAAGCGAGTAGTTTGAACACTTGTGTTAACAAAATCAGAATCGACGAAGAAAGGAAAAAAAAATGGTACCGCATTTAATTTAATACAAATAAACATCCAGACACAGGACAGACAAAAATATTCATCACACAAATGTCTTAATTGGAATTCAAACCCACGACCCCTGGAGGGGTCACCACCAAATGTGCCATCGGGTCAGTCATTTAGAAGTCTTGAGTTCAAGTACTTAAAACTAATATTTATGAAATATGTAAATATTAGTGTTTACTGTTTATTGTTGCCAATACGCGAGTAGTTATGTAGACCACGGTCACATTTATCTACTACACATCTTGCACACAAACATTTTCTTTACTATACAGTGTGAGACCATTAAAATTGACCGTGATTAGAACCAGGAGGTCGTAGGTTCGATTCCCGCTTTGGGTCTGATTGGTGCTCTTCTTCAGAGTCCAACTTGCTAACTGCCTAGTTTTCCGGCAATATTAATGTGGGAGGCAGTATGCTTGAAATGAAAGACTCAAAGATCAGATAAGTAAGAACACATTGAGCGAGGCTTCTTGGCAGTGGCGTAGCGTGGGTGTCAGTCGCCCGGAGCGGAAGACAACTCTGCCGCCCTTTTTTTTTGGCAAAGCAGCCCACCCGCCTGGGGCGGAAGACAATTCTGCCGCCTTTTTTTTGCTCCTCCAGGAAATTTTGCCGCCCCCCTAAAAAGTGCCGCATGGGGCGGACTGCCCCCCCAAAAAATAAGTACATATATCTTAATTGAAAAGGCCACAGCTGTCGCTTTTTATTAGGCTGAATTCCTGCCTATTAGTGAACTAACATAAATGGTATTGTCTGTGTGGGTATTCCAGTGAAATGGAAACGCCTCGATGGTTTTCGGACACAGTTCGGATTTGTGATTATCAATCAGCATTTGTATCAAACTCTAACTTGATGGAGGCCTTTGCCCTGCAGTGGGACTTTAATAGGCTGATACTTTTTATCTGTGTCGTAGCAACCAAATACGATACGCCAACTTATGTATTTACATAGGCTATCATTTATCTAGCTATAATATTGTCCGTAGGTATTTTGTCCCACGTGATGACAACTGAGAACACATGTTCAATATAATTAATGAGTCCTGATAATTAATTCATTATTAACGATAAACTATGACCGAACTTCGATTAGACAAATTGAACTGTCTCATCGTTACTTATTTAGAAAGAGTTTTGTTAACAAATATTAAAAAATAGGTAAATCTTGTCTAAAAATAACTTAATATCTTTCGACTAGTTTTGGTCCCAGTCGCCGGAAGAAAAATATCTAAAAGGTGACTGACTGACTGACTGACTGACATAAATAGATATCAACGCACAGCCCAAACCACTGGACGGATCGGGCTGAAATTTGGCGTGGAGGTAGATGTTATGACGTAGGCATCCGCTAAGAAAGGATATTCCCACGGGAACGGGAACCACGTGGGTAAAACCGCGGGCGCCCGCTAGTTAGAAATAAATCAATCCGGCAACTGGGACCACGGTCCGAGTTCAATGTGGTCCCAGTCGCCGAATGCCTCCTTTATTCACACAACGCTATCTAGCCCTAAACTAATTATAGCTTGTACTATGTGCTAGGCAAAGGTTAAACATTACGATATACTTTTTTATTGTAAACTAATCTTCCGCCCGCTTTTTCACCCGCGTGTAATTTATTTTTTCAAGTATCCCCCTTCCCCCGACATTTCCGGGATCAAAAGAACCTACCCTATGTTCACCGGGGATAGTGTAGCTTTTCAACAGTGAAAGAATTATTCAAATCGGTTCAGTAGTTTCGGAGCCTATTCAATACAAACAAACAATCAAATCTTTCCTCTTTATAATATTAGTATAAAATATAATACAAAGTAACATCCAGACCGATACAAATAAATTTATTCATTTAAGTTTGATCCCAGTCACTGGAAGAAAAATATTAAAATTAAATCAATTGTAATTGTAACTGTGTCCTAGTTTTATGTGGTCCCAGTCGCCGGAAAGCCCCATATTAAAAGGAAGATTTTCCATATGGTGGTAGCTTGTAACTAACCGGAAAAAGGTTCAACCGCCAATAAATTCGTTTTCCTACCGTTTATGATTTAGGATTAATTCCCTAAGCCTTCATTGGCACCAACTGCATAATATTGGCTCTTATCACAGTTATCATAAGAAACATTTAATCTAAATTGTCTTTAAATGATACTACACGAATCGACAGTATGTATTTGCTGAATCGAATTACATTGCTCATTGCTTTCCCACTATTTACTAGATAAACAATTATCTACTTTTCGCCGTACTATACAGGTGATGCCTTCTGTTTTTCCTTTTTTATTAAGGCGACTTAAACTTATTTAAAGGTTTAAGGCTTTAGCAATTTTTTTAATATACTCCTTTTTTACGTTGGGGGATTTTGGCATGTCAACACTTTGTGTCGTATCAGCGCTTCGGTATGAATGGCATGCCGCTAGTCTTCTTATTTTAAGGCAAAATTTAGGCAGAGAAAGGTTTTTTTTTTAAATTGCTTTTTTATGTACTTGGATGGATACATCCAGAAAAAATATATGATACAAATTATTATTGTCTGAGGCATGTGCTAATTCGTTCCACAATTCCACAAGGTCTACTTTATTCGATATTAAAAATCTCATGTTCGTTCATAATATGCAGCATGTCCACGAAATATTAATGATTCGTAAGACTTATTAGAGCAAAACAGGTAGACGATGACTAAACTTGCACTTACGAATATAAGCCCTCCCGAAATCCATATTTATATTCGAATCATCCTATATCTATCATAATATATTTTAGTGACGTCACATTACATTTTTAATACCAATCAACAGATACATTAAAATTATCGTGTCTCTGATAATATTATAAAAATATTCAATAAATCTGTGAAAATTATATGATAAGATTATTGATAAATTATTTATTTAAGCAATGGATTTGCGATTCTTAGGCATTCCTTGCCTAAGGGGGAAGGACAGAGGATTGTTTCAAAGTGTTTTAGTTTCGTCTAAATGGAATCTAAAGGTAGGATGTTTGATTTACGTAGATAAGCAGTCAAAAACATTTTACAGTGTTAAAACGAGTGTGTGAGTCAACCATTGGGATAACAGACGCAGGTTGGGCTACCACCCGTACATAGTGGATATACCACCCAGCCGCACGAAACGCTAAGCCAGTAGTTTTTTGATGCAGATGGCTAAGGAATGGAACTCCTTGCCTGCAGAGGTATTTCCAGACCACTATGACTTGGGAATCTTTAAGTCCAGAGTGAATAAGCTATACCTACATATTTAGGTACCACCCTAGGCCGCAACACACTTACCATCAGATGAGATTGTAGCCAAATGCTTACCCTTTTTGCATAAAAAAAATGCAAGAAAAAACTTTTTTGGAAATTGACCGCCTCTGTACCTGCGAAATTAATGTGGGAGCTAGTACACTTGAAATCAGAGACTCGAAGATCAGATGAGCCTACAGTCTGGCAGCACATTGAGCGACGCTTCCAGGAGAAGCGTCACTCAATGGAATAGGCCACAGTGGCCGCTTACCATCAGGTGGGCTGTGAGCCTGTCAGCCAACTGAGCTCGTACAAAAAAAAAACGTTCAATCATACAATGTACCACAAGCTCAGTGATGGAAAACATCGTGACGAAACCTGCACAGTCAAATGGCTGTGTAGCCATGATCCAATTGGAGGGCTCGTGGCGCAGCTGTGACAGTGGTTCGTTAGAAATAACGAAAGTCAAGCTACCTACGCCGCGGTCAGTTAATGGATGGGTGACCGTTCTGACCACATTTAGTGACATTTATTTCGAGCGTCTCCGTGCTTCGGAAGGCACGTTAAGCTGTTGGTCCCGGCTGATATTTACTATATGTAGATATAAGTCGTCAAGCCTAGTCAGAGGCCATTTGGCGGCTTGATAACATCTGACATTAAGGTTGGTCACTTGCCTTACGCACCCCTCCACCAACCCGCACTAGGCCAGCGTGGTGGAGTATGGCCCACACTATCTCACAATTGAGATAAGGCCTGTGTCCCAGCAGTGGGAACGTATATAGGCTGATGATGATGATGATGAATTGGTCTGGTTCCCCTGTCAAGAGTTTCGGAGGTCAAATGGCAGTCGCTCCAATCAATTAACTGGACTTCCCAAATCCTGGATTGTAGTTTTAGTTCGGGACAAATCGCTTGGAGAAAAAGAAAATTCAATCATAATATTATTATGTGTAATGTACTAAAGGATCCTTCCAATCTACACCTTACTTGTGTACTCAACTGTACAAACATCAAAAATAAGATTTTTATTGGTGGTGTCAAATGACGAAGTCGAAAAATGCTTGACACCGCGATATTATTAACAGTGTCAAACGGCCAATTCAAAAAGAGTCCTTGTGCGTTTGACACCCCGGTGTATTCGGGACCGGGGTCAAACGACGAAGCCCCCGTAATTTGGAAAGGTTTTTGACTTCATACCTTATGACATTATTTTAGTATACTTTTTTATCCCGAGATAATACTCATTTCAATATTCAATGGCATACCGTGCAAGTGTAGTAGTGAAATTACTGGGTATAAGAGACCTAATAACTGTCGTCTCGGTGTAGCCGGCGCAAGGCAGTGCCAGACAGTAACTGCTTAGTTACTGTTTGGCACTGAACTGTCTAAATGCAGACGTGGCGCTTACCATGTGTACGATCTGCTCGTCTTGTTACACATTGCAATAAAAAAAGCCGTCAGACATTCCAATTCTAGGTAAAAAACAATGTTTTAGAACCTTTTACTGAATTAAGAGTGGGCTCCCTGTTTGAAGGGTAACTTTGACGAAGTTTATTCAAGCTATCACATAGACTACATATTCCAAATTATGGTACAGTTTTCTTCAAATATTTATCTAAGAAATGGTTTAGCAAAAACATGATACCTTAAATTTAGTACGATACATTATTTTTTTTAAAACAATGCGTTTTTAAGTAATTTTCACGTATTTCTCCTTACTTACCTGAGCTATGTGATTAAAAATCCTCTTACAAGATATTTTTATAGTTTAGTAGTAAATGGTTTAGGGAAATTGCTTAACAGTAAGTATTATCCAAGTTATTTGCGAAAACAGTTTTGCGACTTAAGCCGTTTAGTTCTGAGCTACACTGTATTAAAGTAGGCTAAGCGATATTGAACCTTGTGGCTCGGGCATTGGACTGTCTATAGAAATCAACCAAACGCGAGCTCAGTCTTACGCATTGCGTCGTTGACGTTGGACCTGTGCTCTTCGTGCTCGCGCCCTGCTCCCCCCACCGCTACGGACGACTATCAATACAGATAAATTGTGTTTATTGTTCCATCAATCATGGGAAACAAAAATAATAAAAATTACCGTTCAAAAAAACGTCATATTTCTAATACATACAAAGAGCGTGGTAGAAATTTAAGAAATGCAACGATGTAATTAAACCTACTTAAATAATTTGTTTTTTTTTTTTAATACCTATTTATGTTGTCTGTTACCAGACTGTAGTAGTTTGCTAGTAATATCCATATACTGAAGTATGTTTCGTAAGTGAGTAACTTATTTTTGAACCATATAGGTATCTAAGTTCACGTTATTCTGAACAACTTTTATTTTATTACTGTAAGTACTTTACAAAATAGTTTTCTTGTCGGCATCCCATATAAAAGTGGATCAGCTGATCGGTCAATTTGTATGAGAAACCCAACAACAATGTATGTAAAACACATTGACGATGATTATTTTTAATAAAATACAGACCTAAATGAAATATCAATTTCTCAAATTTTTATATTTATACGAAATTCTCGTAGTATCATAAATACAAAACACAACTAAAAAGATTTTTGCTGTTTTAGAAACAAACGTATTTCGGAACAAAAAGCTGTGGAGTCGCCGACTACACTAATAAATTTACTACCTGTTCCAGTACACTCTAAAGAAAAGTGAGTGTAAATACAGTATTTTAGTACAAACCTACTAGTAAAATTTTTCTGATTATTCTCCATGAAAATTATATTTTTTAGGTTTACATTAGGGATGCATCCGATACCGATACCGATACCGATACCGATATATCGGCGATACTTCGGGTTTGCCGATATATCGGTATCGGCGATATTTTTATGGCCGATTCAACGATACTTTTTATATTTCGCGCTTTAAAAATGCAATGTACACGTGTTGTCCCATCTATTTCGTTGCAGACGAGGCACGAACTAACTATGCTAATGCTATTTAAGTACCTGTAATCCTAGAGTAAGTACCCACTATGTATCAAAATTATGTGAGAGAAATAAAAGTATTATTATTATTATGCTCGTGGAATCCCCGCGCTTTATTCAGTGTTTCGTTTCGCCCGCCCGCTTTGGCCTCGCACTCGCACATCCATCCCATTTCGCTAGGTTGAATGTTGTTGCGCGTAGTATTTTCCCATGCAAATAAGATTAAGAAATGCATATCGTAATAGTTTGTGTATTGTATAACATTTATAATATTATTAATTAATTGCGTTTTATTTATTCTAACTTCCTTTTTGAATTCAATAAGCGTATCGGTATCGGTATCGGTATCGCCGATATTTTTATAAGAGTATCGGTATCGGTATCGTATCGGCAAAAAGACGTATCGAGGCATCCCTAGTTTACATTGCTTGATCAAGGAACTGGCGCTAATAAAGTAAATATCCAAAATGCAATATCTCCGCCACTCTTCACAAGTGCATATTACGTACGTATCACCAACCAAATTTCTACTCTAAAAACTTTTATCTAGTCCTAAAAATTTATAAAATTATTTAGTAATAATTTAGTCTTATAATGGTGGTCAAAATTTATTATTCTAGGATGGGGCGGAAATGGCGGAAAATGAATTAACTCACATATTTTTAGGCATTTTTTTGTCGCATGTTTTTATAAAATGTAATTGTTGCGATTAATTTTTATAAAAAACTAAAGTAATTTTCACATGTAAATAATTACTGTACACTACTGTACATTTGAGGGCAAAATCTGGCCATGTCCTTTGTATTTTATTTTAGGACAACCAAAATCTCTTTTCAACTCATGAGAGTTGGAAAGAGAACTTATCTCCTCTTTCTATTAACATTCAATATAGAGGAGCCATATACACCGTACGTAAAGTTAAAATCTAACATTTTTGTATCTTGTTTTTATTGTAGTAATGCATCAAACTTAATTCTATTAAAATTTGGATTTAATTATATTTCAGGACATACAAAATACAGGAGCTCACAACAAAGAGAACATATCGCCTCCTAGTGAAATAAATAATAAATAAATAATAACGAGAACCGAATACTACCTTGATTCTGTGATTACAAATATTAAACTCTGATTTGACACATACGTTCTTTTAAAAGGGTCCTGTCCGTCGTGATATGGTTAATACAATGAATGCACAGAACGCGTCATGGCTTTTATCTAATAGCATGTAAGCCACGACACAAATTTCGCTATTTGGTCTTTCTTTGATTGCCACAACGCGTCGTGCGCGTTTTCATTAGAGCCATAACACGAATTTCGCTATTTGGTCTTTCTTTGATTGAAACAACGCGTTGTGAGCTATTTTTCCGCTCAATGAGCGTTTTCGATCTTTGAGCGTAACATACATATATAACGAACAAAGTTTACAAAACTTTCCAAAAGAAAAAGACGAGACCAACACGCTACGTACGATATGAAATCATTGACGCGCACTGAGCAAGTAAAGTACGGCCCCATTCCCGCCAAATTATCAAGATAATTATTTTCTCTGATAATTATCTAAACTACATAGTTCCTACTAAGAGGAAAATCGACTCGGATGGATATAGGTTAGAAGACTAAGGCGGCCAAACTATATACTATAAATAAAGTAGGTTGGCCCAACGGTTCAGTGTGACTGGTTGGGAATTTTTTTACAAAGTTGTCCCAACGAGTCACAGTGTTACTCGTTTTAGTGTGACTCGTTGGGAACAAACGGCTGTTACGGGTCCAACAGATCAAATAATACCTGCCGCTGACGTGTTGGTGATGACAACCAGTACAAACATAAGTAATACGGTTCCAGTCATGGAAAGTACACCACCGATAAAGCGCCGCAGAATAGACTTTTCGTAATTTTATATTATTTAATAAACATTATTATTTTATATAATAAACATTATTATTTTTGAGCTATATGAATGTTTTTTATTTGAAACAATCTAGCTGTACTAAAACCAGACTCCTTATAATATTATGGCATTTGACAGTTGCGACTACAGTCGTAGATTGGTAAATGTTTAAGACAATAATTATTTTTCATGCATGAAAATTAAATGATAAGATTCTATCGTAATCGCGATCCATGGTGCAGTTCTTTCAGTTTACAAAAGTAAGTAATGGGTAGGTCTAAAAGGATCAGTTAACATCAATAAAGTAATTTTAAAAGCTTTGCTGAAGATATATTTTTCCTCCACGCTTTTTGTATAACAAAAAAATATTTTCTTATTTAGTTGTATTTTATTATGATTCTCAATAGTGTAGTACGCATTAGATACATTTTTGTTAGTTTATTTAAACGTAAATTAAATAAAAAAAATCTGTTGAAAATTCTCCATTCATTCTATGTTCTTGCGCATCTGAGGTCGTTTAACTCGTCCCTGCGCGAGAGCGTCCCCGCCGTGCGGGGTGGTGCGGGTTATCGGGTGTTTTGCGCGGGGAGCGGGGGCAAATGGGTGGGACTAAACGGGGAATTTTTTAAGGCAGCCCACTCTTAATACAAATCCATTAGTAAAATCTTTGCGCAACGGGCCTTAAGAAATAAAAATGCACTGACAACCTTGGATTTGACACAGTTCGCTTTCACGATACGCTGGCTATGCAATTTTGTGAGCGCACAAGTAAATTAACTATTTATGTCGCGGGTGAACTGTCAAAGCGGACTTATGGCAGTATCACATTGTTTCCAGACATTTACGTGACTACTACTCATCGTAACCGTTAGGGTGGTTAAGTGGCGCCCTTATAAAATAAAAAATATAATCATTATCATAGTATATTGGTTTAAAAAATAACAAATACCATGTCCCATTAAGCCAGAATCCATTATTGTTAAGATAACTTAAACTAAGCATAGTATTTACTTTTTTGAGTGCGAAACAACAGCTGATAAACAATACTTGTATACTTTTTCTTTAAATACATACATATATCGTACATAAAACACCTACATAGTTCGATACAAACAGGTATATTTATACGAGTACGTGTACACAAATGCTTGTACTGTGCGTACATTATTACTTTCCATTTTCCAATGGGAAGTTTACCAAAAGGGAAGTAGCCCATTATTTGTGCAACATCTCAACCAAAACATCAAATTGGTCATCAAAATAAGTCAAAACAATAACAAAACGTCTTAGTCATTTCCATTAAAGTCTTATTTATATAATAACCGTGACATTCACTTTGAACTTACTTCGTACACGTAACGGCTTCGATTCCCAGCATTTATATAATGGAAGTTTGTTTACACGCAACTCGACTATCGAACAATGTCTTACTACCATTACAGATCATGTAATCGAGAGGTGAGCTTCATCTTAGAACTACCTATAAAGTATTGTTGTCCTTTTTTGCAGCTAAGAATGAATTACGCAATTTACGCACCGTTCTTACTTTGTGGGGGACAAAGACATAACTAACTTCTGAAATAAACAAACAATCAAATCTTTCCTCATAAGTAAAGTATAAAAGTATAGATTAGAAAAATAATAATACTCGTAACGTAATAGATAGTTAGATAGTATCGTCAACTTTTTTTTTGTTGCAATTCGTTTGTCGTGAATAGCAAGTATCAATAAGTCATATCTATATATATTAAACTCAAAGGTGACTGACTGACTGACTGACTAACTGACTGACATAGATAGCTATCAACGCACAGCCCAAACCACTGGACGGATTGGGCTGAAATTTGGCATGCAGGTAGATGTTATGACGTAGGCATCCGCTAAGAAAGGATTTTAATCAATTCCCACGGGAACTGGAACCACGCGGGTGAAACCGCGGGCGGCCGCTAGTTTCTAAACAAAACTCACGTTCCGACTATACATTAGCATTAGTTTAATCTAATGCCTAATAAAAAGATATTTCGTACAAATTATTCCACACAACTATGGAATTTTACGATCGCCAAGGTGATATAAGTGATTAAACAATACTTTATTACTTGGGCAATAAACTATAACACGGACACATGATTAGATACCTAATTTAATTAAGCAAATATGTCATCATCATCATCAGCCTATATACGTTCCCACTGCTGGGACAAGTTTTATCTCAATTGTGAGATAGTGTGGGCCATACTCCACCACGCTGCTGGCCTAGTGCGGGTTGGTGGGCGGGTTTAGTGGGTAAACCCCTGGGCCACTTCCATCTTCGGCCCAGGAACAATGTCCCTCTTTAGGGCATCGTGAGTCCCACACACGGCCCTGTCCCTCCCTCAGGACGGGGTTAAGGTGCGTAACGCATTCCCCGCGAAAAAAAAAAAAAAAGGGGTGTGTAAGGCAAGTCTTAGTGACCAACCTTAATGTCAGATGTAATCAAGATGGCTCAAAATCGCTCAAAGGGCAATGGAGATGGCTATGCTTGGGGTATATTTGCATCAGAAATGATGAGATCTGCAGTAGGACCAAGTTCACCGAAATTTCCCGAAGAATTGGAAGCCTTAAGTGGCAGTGGGCAGAACATATTGCGAGAAGGACTGAAGGTCCTCGAGTGGTGGTCACGTACTGGGAGACGAAATCGTGGTATCCCACATGTTGAACGATGACGGGTTGCGCATCTCCGGTCTGTTTGGAGATCCTTGGGGGAGGCCTATGTCCAGAAGTGTTTTTATTGTGAATTATCTTATAGAGGACGCGGGGGAAGGAAATTTTTTTTTAGTTTTAAGTCAACCTGCCGGCCTTTTTTTCGGTGGAATAATTCGCTAAACTGCCCTGGTGCCCGCCTTGTGGCAATTGCCTTAACCTATTCTCTGCCCTAGAAGTTTGGAAACTTTTTTATAATTGGTAAGCGATAATAATATACAGCGTCTTTCTTTCATCGTCCAATGTCGTATTCTCACTTTCTTTGGACATATCACACGTCGAGAAGACACATCTGTGGAGCGACTTGTGGTGCAGAAGAGAGTCGAAGGCACTAGAGCGCGCGGTAGATCACCGATGCGATGGACCGACCAAGTCAAGGCTACACTCAATGGTCCACTCCATGAATGCACAAGAAGAGCTACAGTACGAGATGAGTGGCGGCGGATTGTAAAGGTTGCTACCACCCCTGCTGATGTGACGACCACGACCACTCTGCCAAGAGTGTGACGACAAAGAAGAAGAAGCGATAATATGTAATCGTATTGAGGTCAAACATCTCTTCACTGAATCAATAATTGTCAACAGTAACCGAACCGAAGACAGCAATCTATAAAAGAAAACAATTCGAGTATGCACTCATACCTACTATGCATAGGGCTGTCAATACCATACAGGATTTAATTTTATTGTCTTAATACTTGCTAAGGACCAGTTTTACCAATTCTTGATGGAACGTCTCGATAGTCTAGTGGTTAATAAACTACCAAGCTATGATCTCGGGGTCGTGTGTTCCATTTCTCGATCGGATAAAAAAAAAATTGGCTAGCAAGAAAAATATCGAAAAGTGAAAATGCAAATCGAGAACTTCTTGATTTGATTTTTCCCTTTTTAGGTTAGGAAGTCCAGTAGCGCCACTACGGTGAGTAGTGGGAAACTCAAATATATGTGGTGTCATAAAAAGTGGATAAGAAAAAAAATATTTTTGCACAAATTTAGTAATGAAACAAGAAATAACGAGAAATATTTGCTCCCAGAGAAAAGTTTAAGTGTATGTAATCTTCTTTTTTTCTTTAAAATACCTCAGTAAGCTCAAAATAGGTCAAACAGCACATCAGACCTCAATACTCGCGCCAGCCCTGATGCGTGTGCAACCGGCATGTTTAGTTACACTCAGATTAATGACTATCGTAGATGCCGCGCTAAAATAGCAAGCGAAATCATACATTCATCCTTTACTTTCTTACCACAAAATTACTTACAAGTCTTTTTGTAGGCTCTGTCATTAGTATTTTAATACTAGCAGCATTATAAGAAAGAAACTTTTGGTCGGGTTTGAAGAGGACATTGTAAGTTTTAATAACAGTTTCCCTAAGAGTTTATAGTGATATTTTTAGTGATCGATTTGATCGATGTGATATTTGCATAAAAGTGACGCCAAGAAGTTTGAAGACCGAGTTGGATATGATACCAAAATTTCGCGGGAGTGTATTATCTATGTATTGCCATAAAAAAAGTCTATAAGTAATGTTTTGTCCGTTGTCTCTTATAGTTTGTGATTGGATGGCGCTGTGTAAATAGTGTCGAAGAATATTAATTATTATCATTAAGTACGTAATCTTTTATTCAACTCGCTCACGGTTTTCAAGCGATAACATAGAAAGGGACAAAATGTGTTTAGACAGTTTTTATTTTAACCATATCTCTATGTTACATTACTCTGGGTGTTTACACGAACAACGGTCACGTTCCCTTCCGACAAATTATTATCAATTTCTTTAAACGCACAGATTACTACGAGAACATGACAACTGCTCTATTTGCGGCGATTTTACATAGTTATTGTTGTTATTTCAAGCAAATTATCGAGTTTGCATCTTTTTATAAATGCATTTTAAAACGGTTGTAAATATTAGAGACATTTTAAAATTACGTTCTTGTTTTTTAACGTCCAGACTATAAATGTCAAAGAATATCGACGTAACTTGGCAATGGGGGATTTTCTGACAGGCCATTTAAAAAAAAGAAACCTTCCAAAAGCTTCACTAGATGGCGTTGAACGAAGTATGTACATCTATTGTTACCTCTAATTTTTTCGGGAATGAAAACAACGAATTTAAATACCCTAGAAGCAACATTGCCTATAAAACCGCCTTCAAAAAGTGTCCCGAAAGTACATAGCAACGGTGGGGGGTGCGCTAAGGACGAAAATAATATAAACTCAATTTCAATATTCAAAAGTTGACCTTAATGCACAGGTATACGATCTCACTTTAAATGCAGACGTCCGAGAGTTACGACATTTAGAATGTACGCAGGCAGCAAGCTCGTAAAATTTTTATTGCTTTATTACTGTAAAGACGAATGTAGGCTGTAAATCAATAGAAATAAGGTCTAGTTCAGTTTGCGCTGTTTGAAAATCATAAAATCGTCGCATTTAGAACAGAGTTAGTAGAGGAGTCGTCGTCGATGTTATTTTTTTATTTATAATGTATTAGAATAAAAAACAAATTTATTTGTTAAATGACTAACTAAATTTTATCTACCAAAGGAACGATTTTTTATTAAATATAAACTCATAATGATTTATTATTAGCGACGAGCCATTTGGTGTAATGGTCGAGAAGTCGGCTATTACACCAGAGGTCGCGGGTTCGATCCCCGCACGGTACAAACATTTGTGTGCATGAACATGTCTGTTTGTATCGGTCTGGGTGTTTCTATGTATAATATGTATGTATGTATTTACAAAAAAAAGTATATAAGTAATGTTTATCCGTTGTCTACCTAGCACAAGCTCATGCTTAGTTTGGGGCTAGATGACGCTGTGTGGATAATGTCCAGAGATATTTATTTATTATTTATTTATTATTACTATAGCTTTTTGCCCACTGTTAGATAAAATGTCTGTCTAAAGGTGGAAACTTGTAATTGGCTTTACTATATTATCTTACTTATTATTATAACGATACCTAATAAAAATGAAATATTTATTATAACGATACCTACTAATAAAAATGAATACTTATAATTTTACAAAAAAAAATTCTTTGTTGTCAAATATTGTAAACAATCTTCATATTCTTTTTTAATGAAATTATTCATAAATATATAAGATAAAAACAAAATGGTAATCTACTAGTGTAATTAATCATTAAACACCAAATTCTTTTTTATTCTTACAGTTCTTTGATTGTTATACAGATTTTTTTGTAAAAAGATGTGTAAATATTGGTTGTAATATTGGACAAAATAAAAAAAATACCATAGTAAATTTTAGTACTACGCGACTCCATTCCTCTACAAAACCTACTATGTTCCAAATATTACTCTGTGTGAAAGTGTTAGAAGCATTAATACCGCAGCGCGTGGGAAAGGGACAACTATACAGCCAGCCACGTGTCTGATTTCTTCAGATTTTTTTAGAAAATTACAATTTTAGCACGTTTTAGGATAATTTTTACCATTAATGCATTCTATTATCAAAGATGGATTTATTACTTACCGGAAATACGAAACTCCATCCTTTTTTTGAGCGGTTAAAGTGTTGTTCTTGCACTTTTTTACGGAGCACTTCGGCATAGTGACGCTAGGCCGGTTCGCGCGCCACTGGGAGCGCACAAGTGCTTAAACCGTGTTTAAGCACTTGTTTTGCGGGACATTTTTCGAGCGCTGTCAGTGTATCTAGGGTATTTAATATCGTTGAATGAAAATGACATCAGTCATAAACAAAACGTTCCGTTTTAGTAAACTTTATAACGTTCCGTTCCTTGTGACTGCATAAGTGGAACGGCGCCATCTATTGAGAACTAACAAAATTAGAAAATCGCCCATTGCGCTCCGTTTGGTGAGTGAGAGTCACGGTCCAAGCCACCCCCCCCCCTCCCTTTTTCTTACACTTAACCAGGAAGGTTCGCTCATATAGTGCTGCCTTACTGTAGACTTTCAACAGTAGACTTTCAACTTTTTTACTGGCTCTCACATTAATGTTGCCGGAACACAATCATAGCTATTATGGCGGCCGATTTAACCTGTGGGAGTGGCAGCTAGCCTGTCTTACGCTTAAAAAGTCTTTAACAGACCTACGGGACGAATTAAAGCACTGTTTTTCAACAGAAACGCCAACTTTAATAGGTGTTTATTAGCAACTTTAAAGCAATATATTTTAGGATTAGAATTAGGTATAAGCCGATTACTTACAATCGAAGATTAGTATGTCCGTGTCTCGATTGTTCGGTAAACATACTAATATTTTTACGACCGCTTTTATAGAACAGTTGCCAAGCGTTTTTTTTTATATAAAACTCTTGATCGTGGGTTCAATTCCTTAGGTCTTTTTAGTACTTTTCTGAATCCGATTGGTAAACTACTACCCCTACAGGTAAAATCAGTCGCCATATGATTCTGGCTGTGTTTAATAATGTAATGTTAATGTGAGAGCCAGGAAACTTGAATATAAATAGTGAGGACCAGAAGGTTAAGTTTCCCGTAACAGAATAGGCTACTGTGGCCGCTTATTATCATGTGCTGCATGCCCTTTTAACAACATAAGTTTAAAAAATAGACTACCCTAAGAACTGTACTGTTTAATAAAAAATCGAGCGTATTCTCTCTTAAAAGGTCGGCAACGCATCAGCGATCTCTCCGTTGTCGCAGATGTCCATTGTCCATGGGCAGCGGTGAATGCTTACCATCAGGCGCCTCTAGGTCGATTGCCGCCTCAGGCATAAAAAAATCCTCGAAATGACGTCCAGACCCATAGAGAAATATGTCTAGACCACATTAAAGGAAAGTACAACAATGTAGTACATTATATAGATAGACTATCTCTACCTAGTATATTTTGCTTTGTGCATTTACCAGGCTGCTGATGAGATATAGGTCCTTTGCTTTCATATGCATTCAGGATAAAGCTGTTATTGTTTTGACATTACAAATAGATTATCAAACAATTAAATCTGGTTCATTTGAATTTATGTTTTTGTTAAATGCTAATGTATTGTAATTACCTAGTACATTTGTTAGTGAGGGTCCTCAGATTGTTAAGGAAAATGGACAAAGGTCGGTGTCACAGTACAGAAGACAAAATAAGTTATACATATTATTAGCCACACCACTATCTAGCTCCAAATTAATCATAGCTTGTACTATTCGATAAATAATAAATATGTATTTATATTTGCCGATACAAACCGAAGTGTTTATACGCAGGCTAGAATTAACGGGCTTTTCCTAAGCAAGCGCGCTCCATTGTTGACCTCATAGTTGTTCAACATCAGGCAACTTTGTGGTCAAGTGCTGGCCTAGTACAAATATATGAAAAACACAAAAGTATTAAGTAATTTGTATCCCTTTTTCGGGCACCCAAAATATAAGATTAGGTTGAGGCTAGATGGCGCTGTGTAAATAATGTATAAGGATATTTATATATTTCTATTTCCGGTCAATGACCTAAGTTGATTACTATCTTTAGGACGATCCTACGTGCTCAATAAAATAATATAAAATTACTTATTATAATATTATCAGACACTACTACAAGAAAATAAAATTATCTGATAACTCTTTCAAAATATGTTTGTTTTACTTGTATTTTTGTTTATCTTTTACATTTATCTTTGTAATTAGAATACTGTTCATGAGAATGAGGCGTAATTGGTTTAATTGCGTTTTGACAATTTCGGATGTATGATAGGTACTGTCATAATCACTTGGCACGAGCAGATTAGTGATCATATTGATGACAAGCTGTTTTCGACTAAACTCACAAATTCATCAAATTCGACTTAACTACATTTAATCGACCTATGTCTGACCTATGTCTAATGGTGGACCATTATTTATTAATAAAGCGCTATCTAACCCCATAAACATAGCTTTTACCATATTTTTTTCCGGAGGAGAATGCGTTTATGCACCATAACCGCAGGCTAGCTAGACCTGCGGCCGTGTGTGGGACTCGGGGCTAAAGCGTCCACTACTAACTAAACTCCCCCAATTCCCCTGGCATCTGGCACCGGCTCGTCCCAATCGGATGTAAAGACATCCGATTGGGACGAGCCGGTGCCAGCCTTAAGGCTATTGACCAGCCCAACATAGCCCTTTTACCATGCCAGAAAACATAAAAATTATTTTAATACATACATAGAAGCGCCAACCAATTTAAATACATGCTAATGCACAAAAATGTTTGTATCCCGTGGATTTAATTAGACCAAATCGATCATCCTATCTTGAAATAAAGTTGTTTAATATTAAACTAGCGACCCGCCCCGGCGTCGCACGGATGCAATGGTGTTTCTCTATTATATTTGCATCTATTATACAAATAAACTATCCTCTCGAATCACTCTATCTATTAAAAAAAACCGCATCAAAATCCGTTGCGTAGTTTTGAAGATCTATGCATAAATAGGGACAGACAGCGGAAAGCGACTTGACTTTGTAGTTATGATGCACCCGTACACAACTTTCTGCATGCTATTTTGTACTGTGTCACCTTTTCCTTATTATTCCCCATTACACCGTCTTTGGAAATGCTTAGCGGAAGCGGATTATCTTCTCAATAGAGTACGCAAATAAGCAGTAAGATACCACGCATTATTGCAACGATGCAGATATAATTAGCCATGACATTGGTAATTAAACACCGTGTGATTTCCTTGTTTTTGCCACTAGAATTAAATTGTCAATGCTTAGAACATTAGGTATGTTCTAAGTGTCAATGGGATGGTAAATCAATTATTTTTGGAACTACGATATTGCCTACATTAATGATTTTAGTATTGGTTTACAGTACGTATGGCCACTTGAATGGGCCGGCTCGTCCGGGGAAGTACCACCCTCTCACATAACACCAGCGTGAAATAAAAGTGACTTCTTCCTACTACTAATAGTTATTGTGTTTCGTCTGGTTTGTGAGAGTGCCGGAGGCCCACCACACCCCCCATACCGCCATATGCCAGCAACGCATCAGCGATCCCTCTGGTGTTGCAGATGTCCATGAGCATCGGTGATTGCTTACCATCTGGCTGGCTCATTTGCCGCCTATGACATAAAAAAAAATATAATGATGATGTTTGTTCGTTTGTTCCAGATGACCTTGGTGGCGATTCGACATACAGCATGGCGTCGATAAACTCTAGCGGGGACCTGAAGAGTCCGGGCGACCCCCCGGACAAGAAGATCACCGACGCGGACGCTGAAAAACAACCTCTGTCCGGGGTATGTCTGTTTAATCACCTCTAGTGCCATCTCCAGGTGGTGGGTTCCTGTACTAAGCCGTCTAGGTAGGTACCACCGCATTGCCAGATATTTTCCAATGAAATAGAAGTGTGTCAAGCACTTCTGTGTTTCGGGGAAGCAGCACTGTAGCTAGTGAAATTACTGGGTATATGAGACCTAATAACTGTCGTCTCGGTGTAGCAGGCGCAGGGCGGTGCCAGACAGTAACTGCTTAGTTACTGTTTGGCACTGAACTGTCTAAGGGCAGACGTGGCGCTTACCATCATGTGTACGATCTGTCTCGTTACACATTCCAATAAAAAAAAACTCAAGTCTCCTCGGCTGTATACTCCCTAAACCCAACATTGCCCAACAAAGGCCTTAGTGGTAGTCAAAGTCAAAAGTCAAAGTATTTATTTTGCAATTTGATTTACCATGAAATTATTTTGCACGTCAAAGCTTTTTAGTAGCACTGCACTAACAAAATGGGACATTGGACCCTACTTACTTGACTACTTTTATGGAACATGATCTCCTAGAATTATATTAAGAAATGCTTTACACAAACATAATTTCGCCGTGGCATGATTATGGACACTAAGTCAAGTCATGAAGTAGTTAAATAGGTTTTAAGATAAAGAAGGGTCAAAGGTGACACCAAATGGTTCGTGTAAATAAACACTTTGCGCTGGCTAGCCCGTTCCTTTGCTTGAACTTGGCTTGACACGCTGCCGCGTGTCTAGATGGAGGGATTTCTTGAAGTATAAATGGATATGAAAGGAGTTTTCCTTTTTTTTATACCACATCAGCTGGCATTGTTGGCAGACAGACACGCCTGATGGTTAGCGGTCACTACGGCCTATTCTATTGAGGGACACTTCATCAGGAAGCGTCGCTCAATGTGCTGCCAGACTGTAGGCACATCTGATCTTCGAGCCTTTAATTTCATGTGTACTGACTCCCACATTTATATTGCCGGAACACAGCCAGAACTGTTATGGTGGCAGGATTCACCTGTGGGGGTGGTAGCTAGCCAGTCGGACTCTGAAAAAGTCCTACCACCAACCAGACCCATGGCGGAAATCGAACTCACGACCTCCGAGTTTTATACCCGTGCGGCTTAGCCACTGATCCACGGAGACGGTTAAAATTAATAAATGTAGAATTGACGTCTGATAGCGAGTATTTTATCAGAGTTGATTTTATCAGGAGTTCATTATAGGCTGAAACTTTTAATAATCGAATACAAGTCAGACAGTTTGGAGTAAAAAACAAAAATTTAAACCTTTAACATAAGTTATAAGTTAACTCTTACATTATTGATCAACTAAATACTATTATGACTAAAATCATTAAGGTGATTTAAAAACAAAGCCGGATGAAACCAGTCTTAATCGATAATTAATCGTATCGAACTGGGACGATTGATGGGAAATGCACTTTGGAATATCAAGTGCATATCACTTTATCTTGGGCTTAAAATAATAGCAATTTTGCAAATCTATTAAATTTAATTAATGATATAAGTATTAAGATTGATATATAGCTCGACCATGAAAAAAAAACACCTCGCCATACTACGGAAAAATATTGGAACAATTTTCTTCAAGTGACAACAATCAAATAAAAAAAAAGATGTCATTGAATACTGCTGTCTGTCAACGTGTGGTGTCAATTGTCAACCTTGACTTGTTATTATTGAATATTAATAGTTATTTGTGAGTAAAACCATAGCAACCAATTGTTGCTATAACCGTAGCTTATGTGGCTTTTTTTTATTGCAATGTGTAACAAGACGAGAAGATCGTACACCTGATGGTAAGCGCCACGACTGCCCTTAGGCAGTTCAGTGCCAAACAGTAACTAAGCAGTTACTGTCTGGCACTGCTCTGCGCCCGCTACACCGAGATGACAATTATTAGGCCTCATATACCCAGTAATTTCACTTTCTTGGTCAACATATATTTAAAATAAAGGTGATCATCATCTAGATGATAATATTTTAAGTTATCCGGGGACATTATCTATCACAGCGTCATCCAGCCACAAACTTAGCAAAGCTTGTACTGTGGGTGCTAGACAACGACATTACTTATATACTATTTGATTAATACATAGTATTATGTTTTGGAATAAAATCACTAAATTAATTAATTATGATTTAATTGTCTGACAAAGACCGCGCGCGTACAATTTTACACCAAGAGAGAGTGAGTGAGATGGCGAGACATACTCACTCTATCGGGAATACCACACATAAGGTACTTACATATTCCATTGTACATAAAAACAACCAGACCGATACAAACAGACATATTGATTTGTATAACCACTCAATATATTTAATGAAGTATAGTTCAACAATTAAGCTACCCATGTATTACTTATAGTGGCAACTATTATATTAAATTTTTTTTGTTTATTTATATGCATTATAAATAATACGCTGTCTGTTTTCCAAATAAATAAAAATGAAAATAAAATAAATATAAAAAATATTCACGCACACAAATGTTTGCCTTTGCCTTGCGGAAGTTGCGGGGATCGTATAGGAATACGATGGTTGAAAAGTCAGGAGACTTTTCAACCGTTAAAGATGTAAAGAAGGCAAGAGAGATAAAATAACACGACACAAGCAAGTTTTATACAACCTTTCATTAAAAAATACGGCATATTATGACGTATCTAATAAACTGAATAATCTGACAACTAAGATAAACGTGAAACACTCTCACTAACTACCTAGGTAGCCACTATTATAAATACTTACAGACACTTAATCATTTCTATTGTTTCATTGTTCTATCATAAGTGTTTTCCTTCAGCGTCAGATATGTATTACACATTTAATTTCTATCGTGAAAACCCGATGAATGTACAATTATTTTTACCGGACACGATCTATGTTAGGGGGATAATAAGATAATAATACTTTTACGTAATACAGATTGATGTCATGACAATAAATCAATCTTGATTTCAATACAAACTACAGATTATTACAATTCATTTCATATCCGCTTTTTCTCTATGTTGATGTTAACCTTTTTAACGCCAAGCTACGAACGCACTGGTTGTGTCCTTGTACCATAATTTATGAGTACTGGGCGCACAGGACCCGCTGTGGGGCGCTTGTCACATGACAAGCGCCCCACAGCGGGTTTAGTGATTTTTATAGACGGCTGTGGCGTCCAATAGGTTAAGGAGCATTTTAAAGTTTTAAACCAACTCTGATCTGTTTATTCACAACAATTTTTTTCGCATAGATTTAAATTTTAAATGCGATTTTAAGGCTAAAAAAGGATAAGTTGAGGTTGAATTGAGGGTACCGTTACCTGTGTCGTTTGTGGGAGTCTGCCTATGTATCTATCTACCTAAAGACTTTTTTAATGCCCACTTCACTCCCCCGATTTTTCTTTCACACCTGAAAGGGCCTAATAACGACGGCACACCTGCTGCTTACTGTATTAAAATTGAATAGATTAACTAAAAAAATATATATTGTTTATTTACCGAATTTCGAAGAAACTAGGAAGAATGTTTTTATAATGCGTGTCTTTTTAGTCGTTGTTTTCCCGCAGCAGAACGCTTCACCTTCAGTAGTACTATCGATTTATTCAAGTAGTTTTTTTTAATTTTTATTTGATCTTTTTTAAAACTCTTTCAGATTTTTTTTTTAAGTTTGATGGGAAAATGGAAACCAAATGTTAGTACATAGTAAATTATAATTTTTTTGATAAACGCGAAGGGCAATGATCCCAGCCAGTGACCGCCGCGACGCAGCTACTACTATTGGTTCAAGTTTCGTCTCTAACAATCGTAGAACTTTTGATTTGACTAAAAAAAACTTTATTAATCTATTTTACTACTTAGATAGAATCATTTAACTGCGGAAAAACAACGACTAAAATGCCACGTAGTATAGGTACAGTCAAAAGCACGTCAAACGTAACACTTTGGACTTTGTACCGCTCTTATGTCCGGGGCATAAGTGCTATTATCGATTATCGAACTGCAAGTGTTCACCGTGATGTGCTGTTGACCGTACATAGTATACTTACCGTCGACCGGAAAAATGCACGAGAGGGTACTGCAAATTACTTTCTCAGTTGTAGTACCTGTCTCCATCTAACGATTAATTCTTTTTTCCAGAAAAAAGAAGAAAGATGGTGGAATACGCTGATGCAGGTTGCGATACCGTTCTTCATAGCGGGTTGCGGGACCATCGGAGCCGGGCTGGTACTCGGCACAGTCACGGTATGTATCATAAACCGTCATCACCTATCATCAGACATCATCTAATGTCATCGAACATCATCAATCATGGTCATGCATTCATCATCAAACATCATCAACCGTCAGCACCTATTATCGATCATCATACACTACACACTTGAAATCAGAGGCTCGAAGATCAGATGAGTCTACAGTCTGGCAGCACATTGAGAGACGCTTCCAGGTGAAGCGTCCCTCAATGGAATAGGCCGCAGTGGCCGCTAACCATCAGGTGGGCTGCGTGCCTGTCTGCCAACTAAACTAGTATAAAAAAACATCACACCTCATTAGTATTTTAAATAAAAAAAATCTTCAGCTTCAAACTTCAGCCAGCACTAGGAGAAACTAAGCTTATGTTGGAGTCATCTATCTAATCCGAAAATAAAAATGGACGGGTCAGATGCAATATTGTGAAATATAGCCAGTCAACAGCCGTGCTCTGTCGCTTAAAACCCAGAGGTGGTGGGTTCGAGGATTCAGGCGACTGGGACCATATGAAACTGGGACCGCGGTCCCAGTTATCCGTTAACATTTTTGAATCGGTCGTCTGGGACCATAACTTTGTTTTATTTATGACACCTTTTCTGCTAACTGTACTAAATCTTGTTTTTCAACAATGGATTTGTGGTTAAAATAAACGGGTGGTCCCACTCGCCTGACGAAATAAATAAATAAAAACTGATCAGGCAACTGGAACCGCGGTCCCAGCTATGTAGTGGCCCCAGTCGCCTGAATCCTCGTGGGTTGGGTTCGATTACCGCGTTCGGACTGGTCGGTGGGGGGAATTTTTAAGAGTCCGACTACTAGACTCGGTCAGGGACTCCATCCGTATTTAGTGAAGATACCGCGCGTACGAACTAAGCGATTTGTTTCATGTCGCGGGAGTGGAATTTTGTGCCGGGATCTATCTTTCTTATAAACTATATCTTGGGGCTCATCAAAGCCATAAGCAAGCGCGCCCCATCGTAGATAGACCGCATAGTTGTTTAACATCAGGCAACTTTGTGGTCAAGTGCTAGCTTAGTCCAAATATCTACTAAGCTACTTACACGAAATTGGTCATTATAAAAAATTCAGAATTCTTTCTAATGAAATGTTTTATGCTTGCTGAGTGAACTATATTATGACTTATTATAAATATGTTGTTGCAGCGCTGGGATGTATTCCAGAACGTGTCAGCAATATTAGTATTAGTGCCATCTCTCTCTGGGCTTAAGGGTAAGTTGAATGAAGATGCAATACTTATTTTTATGTTTTTCACATGTTTCACATGTTTTCGAGTTATTTTAAAAGTAAAGTTATGATATTAATGATAATATCACATGTCAATTTGTCAGGATGATAGCCTTCTTAACAAGATAAGAATAGATAATTAGAAATTCTACAACTTATTATAATTAATTCGAACTAAGGCGATTGCCTTAGATCTGAAAGGAGATACTAGATGAGGTATAATTAACAACAACTTTAGGGAACCATTGGCAACCTCCATACAGTACGAATGGGCCGGCTCGTACGGTGAAGTACCACCCCCTCACATAACACCAGCGTGAAATAATACTATGGGCGGCGGTGATTGCTTACCATCAGGCGACCCGCAGGCTCGTTTGCCGCCTCTGACATAAAACAAAAATGGTTGATGGAAAAAATTGGCCGCTTTAGCCAAAAACTCGTCTATCCACATTTGTTTTGATTTGGTTTTCTTCATACCAATGACTCAGTTTCCGGTCGTACCAACTTAAGTACTGACTTAAACATAGTGGATAAGAATCTGTCATTTTCTAAAACTACCAGTCATTGTCAGCATAATTGATGTGGCAATGACAGTGTACTATAGATGGTACTCTTGGAAAATGCGTTTTTGATAGGGCTGAAACAACAACAGATTCTCACTAGTCCTCAAAATTTTTTTTATACTAGTTCAGATGGCAGACAGGCACGCAGCCCACCTGATGGTAAGCGGCCACTACGGCCTATTTCATTGAAAGACGCTTCACCTGGAAGCGTCGCTCAATGTGCTGCCAGACTGTAGGCTCACTTGATCTTCGAGCCTTTAATTTCAAGTGTCCTAGCTCCTACATTAATTTTGCCGAAACACAGCCAGAGCTTTTATGGGGGTGGTAGCTAGCCAGCTGGACTCTAAAAAAGGCCTACCACCAACCAGACCTAAGGTGGGAATCGAACCCACGACCTCCGTGTTTTTATACCCGAGTTTTAGCCACTGTTCCACGGAGGCGGTGTATGTAATGATTGTGTTTAAATGAGACCAGACAATTTAATTGTGCCAGACGCCATGTAAGCTAGAAAATAAAGGTGTATAGTACTCTTTTTTTTTTTGAACTAGTCAGTTAGATCCCGAAATACTGTTAGAGAATTTGGAATTGCCTTTTTGATAGGGCTGACTCAAAAATGTATTCTGGAGATAGAGGAGGCCGCGTGTCTTGGCAAACGCAGTGTAGGACGCCCTCAGGCCGGGTTGAGTGACGATTTGCACAGGATGGCTGGCAGGAGCTGGAAGCGGGTAGCCACGTGACAAGCATTGGGAGAGGCCTATGTCCAGCAATGGTCTGAGACAGATGATAATGATAATATCACCAATTGCCTGTGTGTAAGCCCTGAGCATCTGTACCTTCTTGATTTTTTACATGCAATGTCATTTGTAGTAAGCTCACTATCCATTTGATGGCGAAATAACGCGTTTTACGCTATAATTTTGCTATTTTTTAGCCTCAAATTAAGTCCATTGAAATAATATGCCTACTGGTATATTGCCAAATCTCATCATCATCATCATTTCAGCCGAAAGATGTCCACTGCTAGACATAGGCCTACCCCAAGGATCTCCAAACCGATCTGTCCTGAATTCCTTATAGATAGATAGATACTAATGATAATTTATAATAAAAATATTTGGCGATTTCTTTATTTGAAAATAGAAGTGAAAAATGTAATAATCTGTTGTTGCGCAAACTTATCGTCTGTGACTATTATTGGACAGTGAAACCATAATTAAATTTTCAGTCTGACCGGTATTTGAACTTCGGCCTCCTGGCCCAGCTGTAATCTTCAAGTGCGACCTAACTAATGCGCTATGGAGGCAGTAAAACATGTTTACTTACACATGTAACTTAAATCATTGACTGCCAAAATTATTTATTATTTGGGGGTCACCGGTGACCCCCATGGCCTTCAATGTGTTAAATATCTTAAAAAAATTTGATAGGAGCTATTCACATAAAACTCTTTTAACAACAAACTTACCTATATTTATATTCTACGAATATAAAAATATTTGTCATTCCCATCATTACTCAAACTTATAACAAAAAAAGGTAATTGGTTTATTCTATTCACATTATGTTTATTTTTCACATGCAATTTTTTGGGTTATAATATAAACAATGTGCGATTTAAAGTTTTCAACTCTTAGTCAACTCCATGTAGTTAGACTTAATTTTGTCTGTTTGTAATAAAAATAAACTATCCTTGAATGTTATTCACACAGCGCCCTAGCCCCAAACTTAGCAAACATACCTAATATTGTGTGCCGAAACCTAACTGTCCTTCCGCCCGCGGTTTCACCCGCGCCTAATTTCATTTTTCAATTATCCCCACCTAGCCCCACATTTCCGGGATCAAAACTACCCTATGTCACCCGGTGATAGTGTAGCTTTCCAGTGAAATTTTATTCTCAAATCGGTTTAGTAGTTTCGGAGCCTATTCAATACAACAAAACAAATCTTTCATCTTTAAAATATTAGTATAGATTTTTGTGATTCGCTTCGACTTTGCTTAAATTGCGAGCTTTGCGACCTATGTTTTACTCTGATGTTAACTACATATATTACAATAAGAGCTAAAATTGAGTAAAAAAATAATTGATACCGGATAATTAAATAATTACATTACACTTGAAATCAAAGGCTCGAAGATCAGATGAGTCTACAGTCTGGTAGCACATTGAGCGACGCTTCCTGGTGAAGTGTCCCTCAATGGAATAGGCCGCAGTGACCGCTTACCATCAGGTGGGCTGCGCGTCTGTCTACCAACTGACTTAGTATACAAATAAAATAAAAAATTAAACGTGATAATTCACCATTCTATTTCATAATCTGTTCTAATTTGAAACATAATAGGTATTCCAAGTTATGCGGAAATTTCCTCTACTAAATGCCTAGTTTGTTTACTAACTCCGTCATATTTTGGTTGCGTTATGCACGCGTTGTTCCAATTTTTATTATAAACAAAATGTCTTTATGCTATAAATCTATAGAGTATAGTATAGATAGACTATGATTTTACATATTTAAATAAATAGTATATTATATAGACTTTATTTTATTTATTTAAATATGTAAAATCATAGTCTATACCTACGTTAAAACAAAAAATGTCTTTGCCTTAAGAAATCATTAAAAATTCAAAATTGGAATTCTTGTGACAAAACCACAAGAATAATGTAATTTAAACTCTAATTATTTGTAATTGATGTAGACTAAATTTGACTTTTTTTAAAAATAAGAACTAATTATAAAACTCAAAAATATTATTATGATACTTAAGTACATGCATCATGTTGAAATTGCTTTAATATCTAACTAACTTTCGTAGTTGCGTGGAAGTTTTAACTCATGAGGTGGTCACATTCACACAGATCACATTTATAATTTTTTTCGTATTACCTAATATGACCTTGTTTTTTCTGTTTTGTGAATATGAACGATATGCAAGGATTTTTTTATATTGTCCCGTTTGGCGACATACTGCCACTATATATTTTTTTTCCTAAGATATTTGATTTCAAAACTCCGCAAAGGTTCAAAAACCTCTTTAGTTAGATATTTCATAGCTTCATAAATCCGTGTTAGCAATACTTATTTTATGTTTGTTCGTCGCACACCAATTACACTAAATGTTTTGATAACGATACGAACAATACTCAAAAGATAAGGAGACAAAATGACATTGGCACCTTTGACAGATAAGATTATCATAGATGCATGTGCTACCATATTACATAAGCTTGTAATAATAATAAAATCAGGAAAACGTTCCATGTCAGATTTTAACGAATACGGGCCGCGGCAGAGTTTTCAAGTCAGAAGCATACCTCTGACCTGACCAATAGCGCGCGCGGACGTTCGGGAGATTCGCACGCGCAACGGCGCAAGTGCACATGCGCGAACTTCCCCTTCTCCGACGACCGATGTTCAACAAGTTTGCCGATATCAATACAGTCCCTAAGAGATCATTCACACTGAATCTGATCCGTCAATGACGATTCGTGTTTTTTGAGAATCTTTTTTTTCGATTTGTGTGGACGGCTGTATATTTTAATTTTCCGTGTTTATGTTACGCTCAAAGATCGAAAACGCTCATTGAGCGGAAAAATAGCTCACACACAACGCGTTGTGGTCACAGTAAAACATCCAACGTACTGACAGTCTGACACTGAGAGATATTAATTTAAACAAAAACAACGTCGGAGGCGAAAATCGACTCTGATGGATATAGGTTAGAAGGCTAAGCCTTGGCCTTCGTGGTTTTTTTTTTATAAACCTGAAAAAAACTTCAAAAAATAGGAGGCAAATATTATAATTTATAACAACACTTCAAACAATGATATAATTAGTTAACATTTTTGTTTTTAAATTCCATATGTTATAGCTATGTGTGGCACGTGGTTAACGTAACACAAAAGAATAAATAATTAGTGTCATTGTTAATTACATAATACCTACGAATTTTCGGCCGCGTACGTACCTAGGCTATAAGATTTTGACTGCTTAGTTCTAAATTTTTGTTCTGGCATCTTTTACATTATTCATTGTGACATTACAAAAATTTTAACAAAAAAGAACTGATGTGACAAAGTAGGTATGCTTGGTGATTAAGCCAATCGTTGTAACTTCATTTCAAAGAAGGTCTTTGCCCTGAAGTGGGACATGAATTGGTCAAAGTCAAAGTCAAACGTTTATTTGCTAGAAAACAGTTACAAAATTGTCCTAAATATTTAATCTATATATATAAAACTCAAAGGTGACTGACTGACTGACTGACTGACTGACTGACTGACATAGATATCTATCAACGCACAGCCCAAACCACTGGACGGATCGAGCTGAAATTTGGCATGCAGGTAGATGTTATGACGTAGGCATCCGCTAAGAAAGGATTTGGATCAAGAACGGGAACCACGCGGGTGAAACCGCGGGCGGCCGCTAGTTAGAAACATGTATTCAATCTTTTCTCAGACATGCAAATATAAATATTTTTAAAAGAGTTTGTTCCTTTTTCCCCCCTGCCCTGTTCCCAATTTATTACGGGTCGGCGCAATATGTTCTTCTCTTCCATTCATCCACTTCACTTGTCAACGAGGTATCCACTCCTTTTTCACTCATATCATCTTTCACGCAATCCATCCATCCTCTTCCTCCACTAACATTTTTAAAAGAGTTACATAACAAGAATAATAACAAGAAGCTCGGTTATCTAAGAAAATAAATTGAATTATGATTAAATATTGGCTAAATATAGTATTAGTTGCCATGTAAATACATTATCATTACAAATTGGACGAAAACGCCTATCTCTGAACCAATATGATACGATCCGGTTTCGATGCATTTGATTGCATATCATTCCATTTCCAATCAATAACAGTGCATCCCACTTAATATGATAGGACGACATGATTCAGAAATACCTAACTTGAGTGGGGAAATCTAGATAACAACACAGCTAATAGGTATTCACTTTTTTATGAAATATACCTTCCGGCAGCGGTTTCACCCGCGCGTAATTTCTTTTTCCAAAAATCTCCCTCTTCCCCCCACATTTTCAGGGATAGAGTGTAGCTTTCCAACAGTGAAAGAATTTTTAAAATCGGTTTAGCAGTTGCCAGTTTCCTATTCAATACAAACAAACAAACAATAAAATCTTTCCTATAAATAGTATTATTAGTAAATTATTATCTATATTCTATATGTACTAAAAAGATTTGATTGTTTTTTTGTTTTTTTATACGTGGGTGAAACCGCGGAGGTGGCCGCTAGTCCTACTAATATTATAAATGCGAAAGTCGGATGTTTGGATGTTTGGATATTTGGATGTTTGGATGTTTGTTGCTCAATCACGCCTAAACGGCTGAACGGATTTAAATGAAATTTGGCACACGTATAGTTTATAACCCGGATAAGGACATAGGCTATAAAATTCCTACGGGAAATGTCTCATTCCTGCGGGATATTTAAAAAAAGAAATTAAATTTAAATAAAGTCTTTGTTTGAGTCAATTTTATAAGGGGATTTACTTAAAATAATGGTGCATTCAATTGATACAATGTGATAGTTTCTCAGAACTTGAAAATATGTCCTGGTTTGAATGAATCCCATTGTTCGATCCCGATATTGCCATTATGTGGTGATTCGAGCAACATTGAAATATTTTGTATGAGCACAAACATAACAAGAAAGGTTAGTTGGAAATGAATTATTGAAAAGTTCAATAATGTAAATACAAAAAAAACTTTGGACATTATCTACATTTTGTAGTGCCATTCTGTGTTACAGTACGAATGGGCCGGCTCGTCCGGGGAAGTACTTCCTCTCACAAAACACCAGCGTGAAATAATAGTGACTGTGTTTCGTCTGGTTTGTGAGGCGTGAAGGCCTACACCCCATACCTCCATAGGCCGGAAACGCATCAGTGATCCCTCTGGTGTTGCAGATGTCCAAGGGCGGCGGTGATTGCATTCCATCAGGCGACCGGTGGCTCGTTTGCCACTTCCGACATAAAAAAAAACAGCGCCGTCTAGCTCCATACTAAGCACTGTTTGTACTATGTATATGTGCGTGACATCGAATACATTATAAAATAATATTTGATACATCTTTATTATTATTATAGCGGCCGCCCGCGGTTTTACCCGCGTGGTTCCCGTTCCCGTGGGAATTGATCAAAATCCTTTCTTAGCGGATGCCTACGTCAGTCATAACATCTACCTGAATGCCAAATTTCAGCCCGATCCGTCCAGTGGTTTGGGCTGTGCGTTGATAGATATCTATGTCAGTCAGTCAGTCAGTCACCGTTGAGTTTTATATTTATATAGATTATATTATTAATTCTCTGTAACAATATTTTTATAATCTAAACTTTTCCCATGGACGGAGACCTCGGCCAAATTTTTTATTTATAATTATGTTAAGTTTTTTTTTGTATATATTTTTAATGGTAACAACTAGTTTAAATAATATTTACATATGTATAAACACCCAGACCGTCGCCTTCTCAAATATTACACCAATTTGAAGCGATGCTTTAAATTACTCTGCTACCTTTAAACTACACCTCCGTTGTTGGGCTGGTCAATAGCAACAAGGCTGGCACCGGCTCGTCCCAATCGGGTGTGAAGGGGAAATGTGAAGGAAAAAAGGGGGGAGGGGGAGGTTAGTAGGTAGTGGACGCTTTAGTCTCGAGTTCCACACACGGCCTAGCTAGCCTGCGGTTATGGTGCAAAAAAAGCATAGAGATCTAAAGTTATCTATGGAAAAAAAGAAAAAACCACCTCTGTCGTTAGAACTGCGACATGTAGGTGTAGGTACCTAATTTTGCAAGCATTCGAGACACCGCGGCATTTCAAAGATAACTTAGAACAATATCGTCTCCATTCATAAAGTTTATTGCCGTCTGTGGTAGGTCTGTACACGAAGCAATTACTCGTAAGACTACACTAACTTTGCGATCTGTGTAAATTAATAAAGATAAGAACATGTTGACATTGCAAACTCGACCTTACCGTCTTTCTTAGTCTAAATAATTCCATTTGACCTTTTGCTGGGATTTATTAGGCGCAAATAAAGTCGAAAATTGGATGCAAATATGCGTAACTATTACGAGGCCTGCCTCTGTAATACGCTCTATACCCCGTAGATAAATTTTAAGCTCGGAGCTAAATGGCATTGAGAAAAACGTCCAAAGAATCAGTGGTTTTAATTCAATATTAAAACCCGAAGCATTTTTATGAAAGAGTTCGTAAAACAAGCTGAGATACGAGCCATTTGGTGTAATGGTCGAGAAGTCGGCTATTACACCAGAGGTCGCGGGTTCGATCCCCGCACGGTACAAACATTTGTGTGCATGAACATGTCTGTTTGTATCGGTCTGGGTGTTTCTATGTATAATATGTATATATTTACAAAAAAAAGTATATAAGTAATGTATATCCGTGGTCTGGCACCCATAGCACAAGCTAATGCTTAGTTTAGGGCTAGATGACGCTGTGTGAATAATGTCCAGAGATATTTATATTTATAAATGAATATGGTGGAAAACTAAAGAAAAAGGGCCATCAAGGCGATTACTGTCGTCAAAGTGGCGCCTTGATTGAACAAAAAAACACATATATCCTATAATACCTATTAATACAAAGATTAAGGATTCCTATGTTGCGTTTGTACAAAAGAGGTCAGTTGGAGAGAGGCACGCAGCCCACCCTATGGTTAGCGGCCACTGCGGCCTTTTCCATTGAGGGACGCTTCACCTAGAAGCGCCGCCCAATGTGCTGCCAGACTACAGACTCATCTGATCTTCCAGCTTTCAAGTGTACTGGCTCGCACATTATTTTTTGCCGGAACACACCCAGAGCTGTTATGGCGCCAGATTACACCTGTGGGGGGTAGCTAGCCAGTCGGACTCTGATAAAGTCCTACCACCAGCCAGACCCAAGGCGGGAATTGAACTCCGGGTTTTTATACCCGATCGGCTTAGCCACTGTTCCACGGAGGCGGTCGTTTCTGTCAGTGACGAGACTGAATAAACAAAAAGTGCACCTACTTGTACTCTATAATAAATCCTGCGCAGTTAGTTTAATGATAGAGATTATAATACTCAACGTACGTACTCAAAATTAGGAAAGTAGCTACTTGTAAACAGTCAAGTTAATTATTTTACAGCTGTCTGAAATACTCGTAATATGATTAATGTAAATAACTTTTCATGTTTCCTGTGACTGCTTAATAGCCAGCACGCATCACGCGTTTTTACTACTTACACGACGGATTGATAAAATAGGAATTTTATTTGTTTAGATACTATCTTCGTAAACATAACACATTGTAGTATTACTGAAGATATGATTCTAGATTTTTGTATTAAGGAATTTGGAAGCAAATATAGAAGGCTTTTTTTCTCCTTATTAATAGAAATTGAATAGGCTGGGGCTATTTTTCAAAGAAGTACTTGTAATTTAAGCTTTAATTTAATGATATTAAAATAATAAATAAATTATTAATACAGCGCCATCTAGCCTCTCCCGAACGCCCGCGTGTGCTGGTCAGAGGTAAATTATGCTTCTGAGTCAGAAGCATTCCTCTGACCAATAGCGCTCGCGGGCAATTAGTCAGAAGTTCTGACCAATTAATCATCATCAGCCTATATACGTTCCCACTGCTGGGACACAGGCCTTATCTCAATTGTGAGATAGTGTGGGCCATACTCCACCACGCTGGCCTAGTGCGGGTTGGTGGAGGGGTGCGAAAGGCAAGTGACCAACCTTAATGTCAGATGTTATCAAGCCGCCAAATGGCCTCTGACTAGGCTTGACGACTAATATTTTACATTGTAGTAAATATCAGCCGGGGCTCGTGGCGCAGCTGTGACAGTGGTTCGTTAGCGATAACGAAAGTCAAGCTACCTACGCCGCGGTCGGTTAATGGATGGGTGACCATTCTGACCATATTTTAGTGACATTAATTTCGAGCGTCTCCGTGCTTCGGAAGGCACGTTAAGCTGGTCCCGGCTGACCAATGAATAGGCGTGTCAATTGAAAAGAGTAACTATCGAGTTTCGTGCCAACAACATTCTGCAACCACTCACAGTCACTCTGTTAAATTGATGATTGATAATATTTTGATCTTAGTTACCTACATCTTTAACTATCTTATTATTTGTTTTTTTTTTGTTAACAGGTAATCTAGACATGTGCCTCGCGTCCCGTCTGTCAACACAAGCAAACCTGGGACACATGTCATCGCCGAGAGAAGTTATCGCTATGGTCGTCGGAAACATATCATTAGTTCAGGTCAGTCATCATCATCATCCTTGCAACTTTGCAACAGTTAATATACAAATGCGCGAAGATCATTAAAATATTTGGACAAAAGACAGTCGGATCACTTGAAAATGGCTCCGGCCGTTAGAGCGTTTGTCCACCGCCGCCGTCACCGGGCCGTCACCGAGAACCGATTTTATTTCTAACCAATTTTAAGATGACGGCGCTCGGGTGACGGGCGTGCGGTGGACAAACGACTGTAGGAAATGTATGTACCGCTACCTCGGCGCCGACATCTCTTTCTCGGTGATGACGGCCCGGTGACGGCGGCGGTGGACAAACAGCCTTACGGTTCCAGACCGGTATGCCCCCGGCCGATACGCACCCACATGGAAAAGTAACCGTTTTTTTAAGTCCTACTACCAACCAGACCTAAGGCAGGAATCGAATCTACGACCTCCGGGTTGTATACCTGAGCGGCTTAGCCAGTGTTCCACGAAGGCGGTTAAAAAAATAAAATATACAACGTGACTTTTAGTCGTTGTTTTGTTTTCCCGCAGTAAAATGATTCTATCTTAGTAGTACAATTTATAGATTAATTAAGTTTTTTTTAGTCAAATCAAAACTTTTACGATTGTGATAGACGAAACTCGAACCAGTAGACTAGCTGCATCGCGGACGGTCAGCGGCCGCCGGGATCATTGCCCTTCGCGCTTATCAATTATATGATAGTTCACAATGATACTAAATTATAATATCATTGATAGTTCACTATTTACTAACATTTGGATTTCCATTTTCCCTTTACACTGTAAAAAAAAATTCAAGAAAAAAAAAAGAAGGAAATTACTTCCAAAAATAGAAAACAGCGACTAAAAGACATGCGGTATAGCAACATTCAAATGCAGAGGTATATAGTCACTTCGTAACATAGTTTGACGATTCGTAACGTTGTTGTCTTAGCCTACATGAATAAATAATATTTTATTTTATTTTTCCCCACCAGGTACAAGCGATAGTTGCGTCAACGGTGGTGGCGATGTTCGCGATCGTGGTGAACACAATCACAGAGCGAACTGTGCACGGGCCCCACGTGCTCCTCATCACGGCGTCTGCTGTCTTCACGGCTACCACCACTTGCTTCGTGCTAGGTACGTGAAAGTTCTGCTTCTTCTTTAACTACAAGGGTGGAATGTCTTCGGCTTGCATGATGGTAACCGGTTACCTTCGCTTACGGATGCTTGTGGCCTCACTCCAATTCACTCGCTCGAGATTCACTGACTTGTTGATTCTAATGCCCATAACACAAGCGTTCATTCCCACTTACCTAGATATCAGATCAATGTATGTCATGTTGTCCTTGTCCGATATTTATAATTGTAGTAGGCTGGCCAAGCAGAGTTTTTCAATCAAAATTGTGGGAAAAGGTTTTGTTTGCGGGAAGTCTGTCTCTAACCTGGTTTATACAATTTGATCTGCCTTATATAGTCATTCCAGTATTATAAGTATTGCTCACTCCATCCTTCATCTGACTGAAAAGTGCTACTGTCTGTCACCTCTTATACTCAATTCTGACTAAATTGTTTATGGAGTAAGCAGACCTTATATTCCTAATCGTACTGCTACCGTGATGTAACAAACTAGTGACGCCATCTCTTGAACTAAACTCGAACTACCTTGTCACTTACGGTCCGTGTCAACTTAATTGGCTTGTATGAAGTTAGCTGCGAGAGTCATTTGCGCAGGTGCGGGCGCGGCTGCACCCCTCTGAGTTCTGAAACCTACATTATTTTGTGTTCTGCGCAGGTACTCGTACATTGTTCAAATAAGCCAATTAAGTTGACGCGTTTATTAATAACTTGATTTTCTTCTACAAATTCATTTATCTTGTTCCAGATTTCGTGTTGGTGATGGTGATATACGCGTCGCACAAGTTCAAAGTGAACCCGGACAACGTTGCGACGCCGCTGGCGGCATCTATCGGCGACATCGTGAGCAACTCGGTTCTAGCTGTCACTGCGCAGTACATGTATGAGCAGATACGTGAGTATTTACTAGTATTTTATTAGTATTAATGAAATGTTCGAGAGAAACACCAGTTGCTATGGGACCGTTTATTCACGACTGACATATTGGTCATAGATAAAATACGTCATAGACTACACTACAATTAAAATTTTGGGTTTTGGTAAATTCACTGATCTCCATAGACAACTGGATAGGCGATTGGTACCAAATATTTGATCCGATTTGAAAATCGCCATATTGGCGCTGAGAGCAGTAGTTAGTGTACTTGGAACTAATAATAGTGCTGACTTTCGCAGATAAACTTCGATAAATGCTGTCATTGTCAATGTCAATGGCTGTCCATTTGAAGGCATTTTAGTTCCCAGTACACTATTGAGGGCGCTTCAAATCGACAGAAAAAATAACTGTCATTTCAATGTACCCCATGTATGTTTGTAGTTTGGGAACCCCTGTTTAATTACCTATCTATACAACTCATAATAAGCACAACTATATTGTACCGTCTATTTTTATAACTCCTCTGTATGTACTTCTCTTGTGCAATAAACATTATTATTATTATTATTATAATGTCTATACTTCTATAGCCACTTCAGCGTATACGCCGTATTATAGTGGACCTCAGTGGGTAAATTGTAATTTGAAACCCCTCGGCCTAAAAGGTGATTTTCGGGGGGACCTAACATTTCACCCACTTTTCAAACTAGTGGCAAACTTGCCGATATAGTAAAGTCTAATAGTTACTGTGTCAATTTTGTCAAGTCTAGTTATTTTAAATAATGTATTTTTTGTTTGACAAATTTTCGAAAAGAAAAATTTGTCTGAAAACACTATTTTCTTTTCTCTTTATAATAAATATTATGATGCATTTTTTTACGTTTTAAAATCAAGAACCCGACAGCGGAGACAAATCTGGTAAGTTTGAGTCAGAAATCTAGTTAATTCTGGCAAGTTATTGATTTTGTAGTACAAGAGCTCACTTCATAGAAATTCTTTATTCGTACAGAGACCCCGTAAAAAACTATTCTGATAAAAATAAGTAAAAACAACAGTAATTTGTTGATAGAAATTGAAAACAAAAGTAAATACAAATATGTATTTCACAATATAGTTTTGTACTGGTATTCACCTAATTATCACATAAAATACAATTCTTTAGGGTAAAGTATTTCATTGAAAGAAATACATTTCACAAGAAACGGTTTTTCATTAAAATATAAATTTCATAATACTGACCTATAAATCACTTATTAGCCATAAATTCCTGCCATACTTCCCTACAATATTTTCGAATGTATGTGAACGATTGAACTTAACCATTCTAAATAGTAATCCAATATTTTGATGACCAATTTGGTGTAAGCGTTGAGAAAATAGAAGTTGCTCCAGTACGTGATGGATTCGATCCTCGCATTCTGCAAACATTTGAGCTTATGGCCAAATCTTAGTCTTGTATTTTTTTTTTTTTTTTTTTTTTTTTTTTTTTTTTTTCCTCGTGTGTTCCTCTGACATGGTCAGAGATAGTTCTTTGCTATTATTTATTTACTATTTTAGAAAATCAACATTTATATACAGTAATTCTTGCTCGCGCTAGAGCTTCGTCTTATAAACTATTTTTTTTTTTTTTTTTTTTTTTGTTTTTTTTTTTGTTTTTTTTTTTTTTTGTTTTGTTTTTTTTGTTTTTTTTTTTATATATATATATATATATGTATATATATTTTTTCAATATTATTATTATTATATACCCTTTTTTTATAACTTATTTACATAATTATAGAATATTTATATCCTCTTCAATCAATCAATTCTTACAAATCCTCTTACAGAACCTTTTACACTATAAATATTTATATACATTTTTTGACAATTTGCTTTCTGTGTTAAAGCTTCAAAATTTACTGAAAACCAGATTTAGTGTCCTAGCAAAATTACACAGGTACATAAAGGTAAGAGAATATTATAATTATTATAAATTGTCTACTTCGGATTAGCATCCGTCCTATTTCTTTGGATTACTTTCGAGGCAACATTTATGCAGTACTTTAAAAACTCTTCTTGAGTGTCTTTGAACTTAATCAGATTTTTGATGCTGTCGATCGTAACCTCTACTCCCAGTTTTTGCTCCAGGTTTTGCCGTTCTACAGTATGAACTGGACAATCCACGAGGACATGCGGAATTGTCTCTTCAACATCAGGTTCACAGATACAAGATGGGTTCTCTTTGAGCTTAAACCGATGTAAGTATTGTGAGAACCCTCCGTGACCTGTCATCACCTGAGTGATTATTCCTACCGGATTAATTTTGCGAACGATCCGATATGCCTCATGAACATTCGGGAGAAACAGCTTGGTAATAGATGCTGTGTTTTGTGACGTGTATCGCTCGTTCCATACGTCAAGCGACTTCTCTCGCAAGATGCGCCTGACATATGACACTGGACAAAAGTCATAATCCGGTTTCTTTCGTGAATTTAAGGCAGCCTCCTTTGCCAATTCGTCTGCGCGCTCATTTCCTAGTAACCCTGCATGGGCCCTGACCCAAAAGAAGGAGACCTTCTTATTTTGGGTGAGGGCCAGTGCGAGGTTGCGGCGTACTTCGACGGCTAGTGGGTGAGGTGCTCCCTGATTCACTACAGTCTCCAGTGCAGCGCGTGAGTCACTAAATATCCCGAAGTCATTGGCTTTTATTCGAAGGACTTCATTTATGGCTCTGCTAATGGCTAATAATTCCGCCTGGTAAACCGAACAATAAGACGACAGACAAAGTTTTCTGGATTTTGTCTCGGCTTCGCTGTTCCATATGGACAGCGCGGCTCCGACTTTGTCCTCAATTTTGCTGCCGTCTGTAAGAATCTTTATTTGTAGCGAGTTTTGTTGCTCCACATGTTGTTGGCTTTCCAGGCATTGGAATTCTATAGCCATTTGTTCAGCAGGGTGCGGTAACTCTTCAAAAGCCACCGGCTGTTCAACCTCCCGATCTCCCAGCACCATCCGTGTCGACCCTTTCCTCTTTTCGAAGAGAGTTGCGGCTTCTTGAATTCTCAAGTCTAAAGGTAGTAACCCGGAGAGTGCCAGGGCCGAGTTCAGGGATATAGTTCGGTAGGCTTTACAAAGCTTTTGAGCGAAACCACGCTGAACTGTATTCAACTGCTTTTTAATTCCGATTTTTTCAGTAGCTGGGGCCCAGGCGCTTGCGGCATATGTAATTATTGGTTCGACGGTGGCCACGTAAATAGTTCTTATAACTTCTGGATTTAGTCCCCAGCTAACTTTTGCAGCTCTTGATAACTGTTTGTAGACGTTGAGGGCTTTTTTGCACACATTGGTTACATGCTGTTTGAAATTCAATTTGTCGTCAATGGTAAGCCCTAGCAGCTTAATTTCCTTTGACATTGCTATCGCTACCCCGCCCATGTTCAGACGTGGAACATCGTATTTTAGCTTCCTTGTTAGGACCATAGCGCAGGTCTTGTGCGGTGCGAATTTTAATTTGTTTTTGATGCCCCATTCTTGAACACATGCAAGAGCTGCGTTAGCCTGTTCTTCAATTTGCTGAGCTTCAGTTGCTTCAAATGCCAAGACAACATCGTCAGCAAACGCTTGGCAGTAGTGACCTTTTTCATTCAGGTATTTGAGGAGTGGATCGAGGAGCAAATTCCAAAGTATGGGTCCTCCAATAGAGCCTTGGACACATCCCTTTGTAGTCTCTCGCTCTATCTCATGTCCTGCATATCTAAGTTTTATTATCCTGTCTGATAAGTAGCTTGCGATTATTCTTCTCAAATTACCAGGGCAGCCTTCTTCCGCCAGTCGAGTTTTGATGGCTGGCCACCAAGCACTGTCAAAGGCGCCCTCTATGTCAAGTGATACCAAAGTGACTATCTTCTTTTCTTTCAGCTTGCTATTGATGTATTGGATCAGGTTGTAGAGGGCGTCTTCCGTGCCTCTTTGGGGCATAAACCCATACTGACGGGCGCTGAGTTTGGGAATTAGGTAATATTTCAATCTGCTTACAAGCATCTTCTCCAGGATCTTGCCCATTACAGGTAAAAGGCCTATTGGCCTGTATGACTTTGGATGTTGGTAGTCTTTCTTACCAGGTTTTCGCAGTACTACCACTGTTGCAATTTTCCAGATATTGGGAAAATGTGATAGCTGCAGTGACTTGTTTGCTATGGCGAGGAAAACTTCTAGATCCTGCAGAATCGCTTGCTTACAAATATCTGCTGTCAATCCGTCTTCACCTGGCGCTTTCTTGGGATTAAAACTTTCCATCGCGGTTTTGAGTTCAAGTTTTGTGAACGGGGGATCCTGCTTTTCTGCAGGTGTCCATTCGTTTACGACTTCTGCTGCTTCGCGGATACGTCGATGGTCAGTATTGTCACCTTCTTCCAGGTCAGGTGGGTAAAATGTTTCGGCCAACAATTTTGCGGATTCCATCGGTGTAAGTGGTTTACCGTCTTTTTTCAAAGGTAAGTCTTCCTCTCTCTTCCTTGTTTTCCCTATAACCCGATAAATTCCTTCCCAGACACTTTCCCTATCTTGCCTTTGACAAAAGTCCTTCCAGCTACTTGTTTGGGCAGCCTTGACCTTATTCTCGTAATCAACTTTATGCTTTAAATAGTCTTGCACTACTCTCTCTCGACGATCTGGGGCTGCACATCGGATTCTTCTCCTTCTAGTGGCCACTTCCTTCTTTAAGGCAGCCAATTCATCAGACCACCACGGTAAGTTCAGTTTAACATTGCTCTTAAGTATTGGTATTGCTTCTTTACATGCTGGTGTTATGTTATTAAGCCATGCTTTTATTTTATTCTCTAATTCTAATTTATTTTCTATTTTGCTGATTGTTTCTTTATTTAGGTTGGTGTCTTTATTTAATTGTCCTAACTTTTGTCTAAATTCATCCCATTTTGCTTTCTTAGTGTTGTATATTCTAGTTGTTCTTTTTACATCCAATCCTTTGCTTTTTTGTAGTTTCAATTTAAACATTATTGTGTTGTGATCTGAGCTTGTGATTCCTGTTTCTACCCGCCAGTCGTCTACTATGTCAAGAACATCTTCAGAACAGGTAGTAATATCCACAAAACTGGAATATTCTTTTGTCCCTCTAATTGTATCGAAGGTCGGTGTTTCGCCAACGTTAAGCACATTGAGATCTAGTTCCCATAGGAATTCAGATAATACATCACCTTTATGGTCAATCTTGCTACTACCCCACCACGTGCTTTTTGCGTTAGCATCACCACCCATTATGATCTTTTCATTCTGTAGAGTTCGTCGAATGTTTCTGATCTGCTCCAAATAAGGCTCAATATAGTCTTGTATTTAAATTAGTCTTGGTTAACTACATTAAGATTTTTTAAAGTTTATCCGTTGTCTGGCACCAACAGTAACTGTTCTACTAAAGGGGCTTTGTGAATAAGTCCCAAAAACAAGGTCACGACCTCTTGTACTTTAAACCAATTCTGACTTTTATTCGTAGAAAATAGGTGTCATATTATACGAATTATTCCGATCTGTCACCCTGCTTTGTCCCCCTGGGGCGACAGATCGGACAAAAAAGTTCGATCTGTCCCCCCATTGGCGACGAGGGGACAGATCGAACTGTTTTTATACTATCCATTCAATAATATCATGATAAATCCGTGTTTTTAGATAAAGATTTAAGTGGCGCTTATCGTGTGGTATAACGATATGGCTATTATGTTCAATCGATCATCACATTTTTCATATTAGGATGTGGGTATTTCCCTTTCCACCTGTCCCCAGCGATGTAATGATAACATCGGATATATCTGATGACATGAGTATCCTATGTTAGAATAATGATACGATCAAAGATGTGAAGTACTTTTCGCGTTCATAAGTGTAAATACATTTTGCCACTTTGGTACAGGTACCGGCAAACTTCTTGAACGCGGAGAACAAGAGTTTTTACACGCCTGCGCGCTATTGGTCAGAAGCATACCTCTGACCAATAGAGCGCGCAGGCGTTCGGGAGATTCGCGCACGCGATTGGTCACACGCAAGTGCACATGCTTGAACTTTCCCCCTCACCGTCGACCGTTGTTCAACCAATTTGCCGATACCTATACGACGAATGAATCAGCCATCATTCCAAAATAAATGCAAATTAAATTTTTAAAAGTACCCTTTATCTCTTCCAGAAATATCTCTATGGAAACCCATCGCTCTGATCTGCATCTACTACTGTCTCCTTCCTCTATGGGTCTTCGTGGTTTATAGAAACAAGTACACAAAGAAGGTCCTCACTACTGGCTGGACACCAGTTATAACTGCACTCTTCATCAGTGGGTATGTATCAATTGTACTTAATATTTTGCGACGCGTGAGTAATGCCTCTGGTATTACAAGCCATAGGCGAAGGGGTTACCTTACCTTCTTACTTACCTTCTTGCTTACCGTCAGACGGACCGTGGGCTTGATCGTAACCCTAGTGGTGTAAAAAACAACTATTATAGCCTGACCAAGAAAATAAAAAACCTGCTCTGGAGGCGCCACATTAGCTAAGGCTATAGCAACACTTGATTGCTATGGTTACACTCACAAATAACTCACAATATCCAATAGTAACAAGGCATGGTTGACAATTGACATCACACTTTGACAGGCAGCAATAATTGCCACTTGAAGAAATTAAAATTAAGTTCAAACATTTTCCGCAATATGGCGAGGTTTTTTTTTTAGGTCGGTCTATACAGTAACCGTTATCGAATGAGACCGATGATCTGATGGTTTGACTTCCTGCGTGGTTCAATAGCTATAATAATATACTTGAAAGTGTCAGTCGTATCATGGGTCTTAACCACTCAACGCCGAACCGGCACTCGGGTGCCGCATAACAATAGATTTTCTATTGTGTCTAGTAATCCGGGGCTAGAAGGATTAATCAGAATTCAGACCAAAAACAATTGTGATTTTGTTGTTCAAAAATACCTAGTCATTCACAGCCTACTACTTTGTCATCAGCGATATTATCGAAATCTTTAAGGAAAGAGCGCATTCCTTCCTTAAAGGCCGGCAGCGCATTTGTGATCCTCCGGTGTTGCAGATGTCTATGAGCGGCGGTAGTTACATTTAGGTGTGCCGCATGCTAATGTATAGCCCTACCAAATAAAATAAAAAACCTCGCCATATTGCGGAAAAATATTAGAGATAATTTTCTCAAGTGAAAAAAAAACAATAAGATGTCATTCCTTATTGCTGTCTGTTCTTTGACATCACACTTTTGTAATATCAATTATTGTCAACCGTGCCTTGTTACTATTGGATATTGTAAGTTATTTATGAGTATAACCATAGCAACCAAGTGTTGCTATAATCAGAGCTAATGTGGCGCCTCCAGAGCAGGTTTTTATTTTCTTGGTCAGGCTATACCCGTTTCGTCATTTAAAAATACATAGTATTTGATAGTATCATAGATGAGCAGTGATGATACGTTAATATCCTATAGTTGATATGATTTTATAACCCAGTTTTATCCTAACAGTCCAGTTGACACCAGTCTTCATTCAGAACAGATTATCTGTCGAGATGATTTCCATTGATCATTTTATAGATATTATTGATAAAAATAATATTTTACAAGTGCTTCCTCATACTAAAACATGCAAACAATGTCGGAGGCATTATATTTCACTATACACTTCTTATGACAGTTGGAATTTCTCTATTTATGTTTTTGGGAACTTCGTCAAATTATTTATCAATGTAATTGTTATAATTATATAACGATTTGAATAACTGTCTGAGAATTTTGATCCTATCGGGAATAATTTCCTTCCTCCTATTATCCTGGGCTTTTTAGGCGGGGCGTGAAGCGGCATCTAAGCAGGCCTTCAGGGTGAGGGTGACTGGCTCAATGGGTACTATGTTCTATTGAGCCAGTCAACCTTATATTTGGACCTCACTTCCGCTTACCATCAGGTGGAGTGAGGTCATCCTGACGGCTTCCATATAAAAAATAAATAAATCGACTAATTCGATAGATATTAATCATTTTTATCACATAATTTGGACTTTTAAAAACATATTTCTTTTTAGTTCATATTATTTTGACTATTTTTAAAGTCAAAAAGTGACGTTCCCCGCGCGGCCGCGCGGGATTCGAACACACTGTCATGACCTCCGGGTATTAGAACCAAACGCTCTAACCACTGTACCACGGAGGCAGTTGTCCTATCGACCAACTGATCAAGCATTAAAAGGACCTCTTATGATTAATGGTTTATACTAATTATTTTTTTATCTTCAGAATCGCGGGAATCGTTCTCGACCAAGCAGTGGACAAGTTCGAGGGTTACGAGGTCTTTTCGCCTATCGTCAACGGCATCGGAGGAAACCTGGTCTGCGTGCAATCGTCAAGACTGGCCACCCATCTTCATCAAACAGCTATACCTGGGCAGCTACCGGAGGGCACCAGGCTACTCGAGTGGCCCTGGAAGACGCTGTTCTATGGAAGTAAGTGGCTTATTGTTTAGTATATTTTGTGATCATTATTATGTGAGATTTTGATGTGTCGATTATTATTAATATCAAAAGTTCTGCCAAATTAAAAGATCGGGACAAAGCTTTAGGAATTAGGAAAGGAAAAAATATCCGAACTTTAAAAAAACAATTTTAATGTGGACTTAATTGTTTTATTTTTAACAATATTTTAATACAAAACAAAAATAACAGGAAATAGGAATATTTACTCGAAAGACTTTTAATATAATCAAAACAAGAAGTACCTTTTTTTCCAAATATTGGTTCATGTTGGAGTGGGGAAATCTCGTCATTTCATTTGCCTTACAACCAACTTACAACCAAACAGGCGGCGACATCACAATATGTCACACAGTGCATCTTTTTAGGGTTCCGTAGCCAAATGGCAAAAAACGGAACCCTTATGGATTCGTCATGTCTGTCTGTCTGTCTGTCTGTCCGTCCGTATGTCACAGCCACTTTTTACCGAAACTATAACAGCTATACTGTTGAAAATTAGTAAGTAGATGTATTCTGTGAACCCCATTAAGATTTTCATACAAAAATAGAAAAATAATAATAAATTTTGGGGGCTCTCCATACTCAGAACTGAAACTCAAAAAAAAAAATTTCATCCAATCCTTACGTGTGGGGTATCTATGGATAGGTCTTTTAAAATGATAATAAGGTTTCTTATATCATTTTTTTCTAAACTGAATAGTTTGCGCGAGAGACACTTCCAAAGTGGTAAAATGTTGATCCCCCCCCCCTGTAACTTCTAAAATAAGATAACGGTAAATCTAAAAAAAATATATGATGTACATTATTATTCAAACTTCCATTGAAAATTGATTTGAACGAGATCAAGTAATTAGTTTATAAATTGTTGGGGCTTCCCATACTTAAAACTGAAACTCAAAAATATTTTTTTCTTCAAACCCTTACGTGTGGGGTATCTATAGATAGGTCTTTAAAAATGATAATAAGGTTTCTTATATTATTTTTTTCTAAACGGAATAGTTTGCGCGAGAGACACTTCCAAAGTGGTAAAATGTTGGTCACCCCCCCTCTAACTTCTAAAATAAGAGAACGATAAAACTAAAAAATATATATGATGTACATTACCATGCAAACTTCCATTGAAAATTGGTTTGAACGAGATCAAGTAATTAGTTTTTTTTTAAAACGTCATAAATCGTAAACCGCAATTTTCCTCTCATTCAATCAACTCAAATATAAAAACGTCGATCAAACTTACAAAGAACTACAAGAACTTTTTTATTATGATGATACTTGCTGCTACGGAACCCTTCATGGGCGAGTCCGACTCGCACTTGGCCGGTTTTTTTTTCTGTTACTAAAAAGTTGCTCCTTCCACTTGTATTTAATTCACTTATAATTAAAACTTTAACATTATACTTATTGAGTCATTATTATAAGTAATTTACATAATTTTTGTTCAGATTAACGGAAATATTTTCTGTTTTCGGTAACAGAAAATGTCATTTTAATTAAAAAGTATTCAAAACCTTTTATATCAATTATTAAAAAAATAGTACTCAATTGTAATGATGACGTGAGTTCCCATTTAATCATCGATCGACGATTCATCAGCATTAACGGATGATAGGAATATTTCGGATTTACTGATTCCTATCACGCATCATGACGCACGCTCGTCTATAATGATTTTATGTTGATGACGATGATTTTACACTTATTATACACTAGCTTTCCGCCCGCGGTTTTTACCCGCGCGTAATATCTTTTTTTCAAATATTCCCCCTTCCCCCCACATTTCCGGCATCAAAAGTACCCTATGTTCAACGGGGATAGTGTAGCTTTCTAACAGTGAAAGAATTATTCAAATCGGTTCATTAGTTTCAAAATTGATATTCCCGCGGGAATGAGACGTTTCCCGTAGGAATTTTATAGCCTATGTCCTATTCCGGGTTATAAACTATACGTGTGCCAAATTTCATCTAAATCCGTTCAGCCGTTTAGGCGTGATTGAGGAACAAACATCCAAACATCTAAACATCTAAACATCCAACATCCAAACATCCAAGCACCCAAACATCCAGACTTTCGCATTTATAATATTAGTAGGACTAGCATCTTCCTGCAAGAATGTCAGGAAGTTTTCCTTTAAAAATAATTGAGGCTTGAAGATAGGAGGAGCCTACCAATAAACATCTAGACACAGTACAAACACAAATCACATAATTTTTTGTACCAAGTGGGAATCGAACCCACGTTTTCTGACGCATAGGGTCAACTCAATAATAAAATTATCTCCAGTCGTTACTCGGCTTAAAAAGCATTTATTTATTTCATCAATCATCAAAATCAGTTGTTATCTTTATTAATGAATATAATCCAATTTTAGTAACTTGCAATCATATGAAAACAAAGTATTTCGGTATTTCGATATTGCAATCTTGCATTGTGAAAGTAAAAATATCAAAATGCATATTTTTTTAAAAATGAAATCTTGTAATTGTGATTTCAATTTTATATTAACAAAAAGACATTCGAAAGATAAATAATTAATAAGTACTTAGTACCTATAGTTACTCGTATATTACTAAAACGCCTTTGTCGTGCTAATATGGACTTAAGATAGATTAAATAATAAATAGATATCGTAGAACAACACATTAGTCTGATGTCAAAGTTCTTGACTTAATCGCTTTTGTCACGGATAACAGAATTAGAAGATACTACAAATATATACTCAATGTGGTAGGTCTTGGATTCTGATAAGGTCTTAAAAGGTCTAAAGAATCTGTATAAGATACTTCGTCCGAGGTTTGTGAGAGAGCGAAGAATTTTTATCATTTATTGTGATCTCTACTAATACTACTAATATTACATATTATACTGCGAAAGTAACTAAGACTTCGCCATTAGGTTATGACAACTAAGCCATTAAACCGAACTTACTTACATTTGGAACAGTCTTGGAAAAGGACTTAAACACATTTAGTTCTCATGAGATAACTGAAATAGAAGTTCTCTTGTGCAAAACCGCAGGCAGATTCCAATCGTGTTCTATGATATTTTCAGCACATATTATAATAAACCTAATATTTAGTGCTCACTATATCCTGGGCTGGTCAATAGCCATAAGGCTAGCACCGGCTCGTCCTAATCGGGTGTGAAGGAGAAACCGGGGGAGTTTAGTGGGTAGTGGACGCTCCAGTCTCGAGTCCCACACACGGCCGCGGGTCTAGCTAGCTTGCGGTTATGGTGCATAAACGCATTCTCCTCCGAGAAAAAAAAAAGTGCTCACTATATCCTATTTACCAAAAAACATACCCTCTGTGATTTATCATGTAGCCTCCTCTAATCTCCAAGCATTTTAATGCGATCTTCATGAGATCGACCCACCTTGTAGAAGGCTTACCAAAGCTACAATTATTTGTAGTTAACGCTAACGTAAATTGCAGACATTGCAGGCTTGAATCACCTGAATGTCTGAAAAGAATGATGATTCCGTGCTTCGGAAGGCCCGTTAAGCCGTTGGTCTAGACTATGTTCCAAGTAGGTCTGGTTTCCCTTGTAGAGTTACGAAGGTCAGATGGCAAACGCTCCATTGTAATAACCAGGCTTGTCAAATCTAGGATCATAGTCGAAGCGGACTCTGAGCTCCATACTGGATGCAATCGGGAATACGCTGGGATGATGATGATGAACGCTAACGTAAATTCTTTTTATTTTCAGCTCTTGCAGCTAAAGTGGCTCGGATGTTGCTCGTTCTAGCACTCTTCGGGCACATAATCTTCATGATGGTAGCAGATATCGTCTATCAGGGAATGCTGACGATTGAGACACCTTTCGGCATCACATACATCTTTAGCACCATGTTGCAGGTAAGGGATTGTACTATTTTCTATGACTTGACGTACATATACGGAATAGCCGGCCTATACGCCGTCTTCAAGATAGTAAGAGGCCATTATGGTGTCTTTTATAAAGGAATGTTTCAATTTAATATTGTACGTGCTGCTTGATTTCATAATCGAGGCTTTATTTGTTTTTTTATGTATGTGTGTGTAGTGTAGTGTTTAGTTTCATGAACTCACTTTGCTTTAGCAAAGACCCCAAAAACATTGATCAAAGGATATTTATTTCATGTTACTACACATGTATACAACTTTTGAAATTTAGGTACCACCAGATTTAAACATTCTGAGGCCGCCTCTCATTGCCTCCTTCAAAATTCCTTGGATTGCATGCTCTGTTGCAGAAGCTAAAAGGTTCTCTCTTGTCGATTTTTTATCAATTGTTACATTCTAAAGTTTCATTAAAGTGCTAATCGATCCCGACACAAACCCCTTCATGGATATATTCGGAAGTTAGGAATTTCTTTTTATCACTTTGTAAGTCTGTAATAATTAAAATGTCAAGTGCCACATATTTTCCCGTGAAATGGAAGTGTGTCAAGCACTTCTGTATTTCGGGGAAAGGGCACTGAAGCTTGTGAAATTACTGGGTCATATGAGACCTAATAACTGTCGTCTCGGTGTAGCAGGCGCAGGGCGGTGCCAGACAGTAACTGCTTAGTTACTGTTTGGCACTGAACTGTCTAAGGGCAGACGTGGCGCTTACCATCAGGTGTACGATCTGCTCATCTTGTTACACATAGCAATAAAAAAAAATTGAAAATGTTTGATATATCCTCAATTGAATTCTTTCGTTTCCAGGTAATGGTGCTACTATACCTCGCTTATATCCTCATTCACCTAATGTGGAAGAAGAAGAAGGACCCCGACAACGCAGCCATCCCTTACCTCACCGCGCTCGGTGACGTCATAGGATCAACGTTCCTCTTCATAGTCTTCCTAGTACTGTCCCTCTATGGCCGAGAGTACGGTAACAACGTCCAGTGAACTAACCGACTAGTCTTTGCATGACTTGTTTATGTTATGATTATTTTTTATCATGATCTTAGTGTCTTTGTGGAGGTGATGAGTAGGGTATATGCATGGACGCTTGATGCTATGCTAGTGATATACTCGCTGCGGTCGTATTACCTTCTTTGTCTCAAAAAGGCACAATGACGCACCAGTGTCGTCTCGTTTGTCGTGACGCAACATATGCGTCAAGGAACCAATGAATTATGGAATCTAGTGCTGAATTTTATTCTAAAACTTTTGATAAAATCATGAATTTATGTCGGGTTGAAAACCTGGTTCATGTTAAAAATTCAACATTCTTTGTTTAATTGCTTACAATTTTAAATTAATTGATCATTCGATAGTATTTTAAGATGTCAAAATAGCATATAATCTCGTTTTTCTGACGAAAAAGTTTTTGTGTTTAAAAGCAAGCCTAACTTAGAAAACGTAGGTATAAAAACTTATACAATTTTTTTTTTAAATATTATACGAATTATGTAATCTACTCGTGGCTCATAATCTTAAGTTTATTACGTTATTTGTATACTTTGTAAAGATCTCTATTATCTACGATACCTACACTTTCTTAAATACAACATTTGGCAATTATTTTAGACATTTTGTATATATAAACATTACATGCGTAGGTATGTCACTAATGTATAAACTATATATTTAAACCTATATAACCAATGCATATACCCTATTGTCATTGTTCCAGTGGAAATACAGAAATTGTTTTCGCATCGACATACCTATCTACTTATATATAGATATCGATGATCGATGACACAAAAGCGATTGAATGTTGAATTAGGAAAGATACGATCTTGGTATTTTGTCATTTTAAACCGATAAGTGTTTTGTTTGGAAAAACAAACTAAATAAATCATAAGTATCATGAACTTTTCCGCGTTTTAACTGAAAACAGCTTTATTTAGTTGGTTAGTAGATTCGAATGAGGAGAATATATAGAATACGTACTGAAAGGAATTATAATGCAACTTCAGCAGTATTTAAAATATAAAGTATTAGAGACAATGGTGCCAATTAAGTGTTATTTTGAGAGATTTTCTAATGCAATCTGAACGTTAGTTCATGTGCAGAATCGGTGTCGGTATTTTTAAAAGGGGAAACGTTGATCGTAACATGGACTTACCCTTGTTAAAAATTGGACGTTTATGCATCTTCTTTACGAATTGTACGATGTTTTATTAATGAAATAAAATAATACAATCTTCTCTTAACCAAAACGATATAGTTTGATAACTAAACTAAAGATAAATGATCTTATGAACAAAACAGAAAAAATAATAATTTATTTATGGTTTAATTGATCGATTTTATTACGTAGCATAGATTTTTATAATTAGGACTATTAATTAAAAATTTAAAGTTAACATTCTACACAAACATACTTAAATAGGTTACCAAAACTGAATTTTACTGGTAAACCAAGACGGAAGGTCCATGTTAAGATCTCAAAATTGCCTAAAATGCCTACAAAAAGATTTTTACCTACCTATTCCGATGTCTGTCCATGAGGTAACTAACAACCACGTTTAATGACCACCGTTGGGAGTGGGCAATACAACGAAAGCACGTGGCGTAAAATCTTGCTCTCTCGCTGTTATTTTAAGAGTACTTGTGTAGTACTCAAAGGATGAGAGTAGCCTTAGACTGTGATATGTTCCAAAAATGTGATTAAGCAGGTTATATTGTAAAACACCCTGCTTAAATTGAGGACGAAAATTGACGGTTGGGATTTTTTAAAGAAATTTTTATTCGCATTGACGTTTTTATATGTTTTTTTTTACAATAATTTCATCGTCGTATTTGTAATTGTTACTTGATTTTTTTCATATTTAGACGAATTTATTTCAATTTTTCCATTGGCATGTTATTTTTAGTGGTGTTTTTCAATGTTTAAAGATAACGCTTATGAAACGAATGCAGTCCTCATATTTTTTGGTAGATTTTTGAGTAGTTAGCATATCGAAGTGTAAGTTGCAATTTAAATATATTGCGATTATCCTAGTAAATTTGTAGATATTGTTGTAAATAGTTTTGTGTAATAGATATTATTGATATTAGTGTTTAATTGCTACTACTATACGCTATTGTGATAATGCAGTAAGATTTGGCCATTCCACTAAATTCCTGGACTTACTAATCTAATTTTACTAACTTTATTTTTAAACGTTTTAGCATTGGACTTTAATCGCTCAAAATTATGAGATTTTAATTTTTTTTATTATTTTTTATTCAGTGGTCACGTCAAAAGTTACCTATAGAAGTAGAGTTAGTTTAAAAAATGAGTACAATAAAGCAATTACTTAGTTAAGTTCTGAGGCCTAAATTATTGTGTAATTTATTCTTATGATCAGATATCAGATGGATTAACTTTATTATTTGCAATTTTATGAATATTCTTTTCAACACAAATCAATTTAGTTTTTATATTTTTTAAGCATCATGGATACTTATATTTATTTTAAATAACTAGTGCCTTTATTATATTAACAATTTAAAAAAAACTGTGTAAACATTCGTAAAAAAGGTTTTTGTATGTATATTAATGACGTGATTTATTAATAAAACGCATATCCATACTATTGCTAATAATTGCACTGTCCATCTGATCTCTGCCTAATATTTATAAAATAATTACTAGTTCTAAGTAAGGGAGTTGTTTATGAATGGATTTTTATTTTTAAGGAGATATTTTGTGAACGACTGGGTGTTGAGATCTCAACAAAACAAAATAAAAAATACAAAAACCAATAAAACGAAATATTTTAACCTTTTGGACCTATCATTTGTATCTACCTCCAAAAAAAACCTAATAGAGTTATTTTTGCTATTAAAAATGTTGGGATAATGATGCTTGGGCAGAATAAAGCAGAGGATGCCAATCCTGGTCCACCCCTTCAATAGCTATGTGTGTTACATCGCTGGATAGGTATTTTTGAGCTGAATAAAAGTTACTATGACGCCAAGTTCCAAATCTTAGTCATCAGAGCGTTAGAACCATAGTGATCCAAGTAACATTTTCAACTTTTTGAGAAAACGAGGGAAACGCGTTTGGATTTGTTCCTGAAATTGTCCTATTCCAAAGTGACCGATATGAGTTTCCTTATGAAAATTGCTATAATAAGCACTTGGATCAGTGTGGCATGAAAAATATGTCTTTTTTTGGGATGTTAATAACAAAATATCGATTTTGACAAAAATGTCACTTGGATCACTATGGTTCTAACGTCGTCTATTCTTTATTAAACATTGTAATTTTAGTAGCAACCAATTAATTATATTTACTTGCATTTCTGCGCTATATGCACGTTATGTAAATACTAACATACAGATCGTTGCGTTACAATCCTTTTTAACGGTCTCACTCGCACTCATTAGATATTATCAAGACAATGAAACTGGTTAGCGGTACGGACAGGATTTGGAACTTGGCACCATAGTAACTTTTATTCAGCTCAAAAGTATCTATCCAGCGATTTAATACACATAGCTATTGGAAGGTGGGACCAGATTTCATAGAAACTCTGGCATCATCATTAATTAATTCTGGGAACCTAAAATAAATATTATAATTTTGAGGGAAAACTTTTCGTAATTTTCTATTAAGCCTTTTTTATTTTGTTCACCTCAATGCATCACTGTTGTTGCCCTGGTGTTGTACTAGAAGGCTAGAGCGTTTTTAATGAAAGATAGTTCGAGGTAAAAAGTTAAGTACTTATATTATTTTCTTGATTACAACGACCAGGACAACCGATCGGAACTTCTTATTAAATTTTTCTTCTATACGCTTTGTTCGTCATAATAATCAACTCGTATAAAAATGCTTGACAAATTAGGTAATATATCTCCAATAAAGTCACGTTGTCCTAGTACATTTGTAAATAGGTAATTCTTTTAAAATTATCTTTATTCAGCTCGGGTGGACAGTGTCACAATTTTTGCAATTTAGTTTCGTTATCCACCCCCGGGGGACAGTGCGACATATTATTTGCAAAAGTTGTCACTGTCCGACGGCGGGGGCAGAGCTGGGGTTGGACAGCGGGAATGAGCCGACAGCGGGAAACAAATAGGTGATCCATTTTAAGTTGTGTAGATGGGGATAAATTTGAATTAAAAAAATATTCCTATCAGACCAACTAAAACGTAGTATCATTGGAAAAGAAAAATTGTTGATACGTTTCAGTTGGTCAGAGTTGAAAAACAGAAAAATATACATATATGAGTATTTGAGGCAAAAAAGACAGCATCAATTTGCGTAGGAAAAGGAGGGACATTCCTATCCTATATCTACTTAGTACACGCTATATTACATTATTAATGTGATGTAACGCTATATCAACAACGAAAGTACCACAAGTATATACTTAAATAAAGTAAACATCCAGATGTGTCTGGATGTTGATGATGTGATGAAAAACAAAAAATGTTCATCACCAATTCATCACATATATTTTTTGTATGACCGACCCCTGAGCGTAAGGTGGGGTCATTACAATTTGCCGTCGGGCCAGACAAAAGTTAATGAGTTGTGAAAGCCTAAAGCCTTCTCCATGTTTTGTGACTGATCTTTGAACTAAATGAAATAAGGCTCAGTGGCCACTTTCAATCAGGTGGGCTGCTTGCCTGTCTGACAACTGATATTGTATACCTACAACGTGTTATGTTAAATGCGCAAAACTTAAGACACCCCAAATGATTTTTAATACAATTGACCGTGAAGGAAAAATACAACATGAAAAAAAATTAAAAGGTTTTTAGAGCTGTTTTAGTTTTACTGGCAATTCTGATCGTTTCTTGCGTCTGCGACGACGCTTCGTTTAGGGACGAGTCGTTAGGTATGGTTTGCGCACTTGACGGCATGACCTATTTAATAGACAGGGCCACATTGTAACGAATATTTTTTGAAAAATGTGACCTATATTAAAAAATGGTTTAATGGATTCTACTCGTTGTTCTGATCAAACTATTTTCAGGTTTTGCGCATTTAACTTAACACGTTGTATACCATCGGTCTATGAGAGTGAGAGAATAGGGAGTGCCAGTGCGCCTCCGTTTTACATTCATTGATACCTAAATATATTCACTGTAGCTGAAATTAGACTTGTTATACTTATAATGTTAAAAACATTTTTTAAAAAGCATAATGGAAAATTACGAAAACTCCCCAATTAGGTACCTTCAAATTAGAAAACTGCATCACGATTCCCAAGCTAAAATAACCACTATTATAACTGTAAAAAAACTATATTTCAATGCATTTGATCAAATGTGTATGACACATTCCCAAAAACGTCGCAAGCGAATTGTGACCAAAACTTAGTAAAATTAGAGATATATTTTTGAATGAATGATGTGATATAAGAAGATTTTATGTGTATATAAAGAATTGTTATGTAGTACGTAAATTGCTGTTGATAGTTTTGTAGAGCTGACAATCATTAATTTAACTATATTTAATAGTAAACGTACCATCTACACATACTTACAATTTCTATTCTATTTCCATCTGGCATCTATATTTCTATTATTTTATTTTAACTAAAATAACTGTGGAACTTGCCATTAAATAATATATTATAGTAATTTAATGTAAATAAAACAACTTAAACGGATTCAAATGTTCAATATGCATAATTTTTTAGTCATTTTGTAATCACGATTTCAGTATAGTATCATATGATTGATCAAAAAATATGTCAAAAAGTAATTTTTATGGCGCTAAAATAGAAAAAAAATGCTTTATCTAAATATTATAATATGCGAATTATCACTGATCCGTTCATTTTGTAATTATGTACTATTATAATAATGCAATACATATACAAACAGAAACAAATGGCCGCATGTATATGACATCATAAATCACATAATAAAGTGAGTTGTAAAAATCAATTAAATATTATCAGTTCTCAAATATTTTGTGGCCGATTGTACTTGAGAAAAAAAGGGGAAATTTAAGTTTTTCGTGGCTTTTTAGTAGGTACTAAGACTTCATAAAAAGAGAAACTCATATCAATGGGGATTAGTGAACTAAAAGTTCAGAAATCCCCATTGATGGGGATTTCCGATGGGGATTTGTGGAATAACCCCATTTCTTCATAAGTAAACTTAACTCAAGGATGAGTCTCTTATTTGTGATAGCATCTACTAATACTTATTAGCTTAAAAGAGAACGGAATTGTGGGAAGTACTGGGTATTAACCCAAGTTAAGTCAATTCATGGAGTTTCATTGGATGGTCTTGATGTTGTGGCGAAATGAGGGTGTCTCAATTTAAAACATCTGCTGGATGATGTAATATAGGGTCTAACTAGAGTACCATTGGTTCAATCTTATTCATGAAGTGTGACGTCTTCTGTCAAACAATATTTTGGACAGTCAGTGCCAAAATTATCTGAGCGTTCAAACCTACGAAAAATATCTGAAAATTTGACAAAAATCAATCTTAACACAATACTTTTAGATGTAAATATATCGTTTGTTGTCATTTGTTCTCAAAAAATAAATAAAAATGCACCTTTACGTCTTGACGTAAGATTTGATTTTGTCTAATGTTCAGATATTTTTAGTGGTTTTGAACGCTCAGATCATTTTGATTCTGACTGGACCAAACACACTCTACTTGCATAAACAAGCACACGTCATCTATACTTTCGTGCAAAAATATGGGTTCACACCTTTTTCTCTCAATCTATTTTCAGCATAGAAGCAATTTAAGTAATGATTTATTGGTATCGTTTTAAAGCCTTTTTCTTGATCTTTATAATGATGAAGATAACAGGTTTTAACCTCATTTAATTCTATGCTAAAAATAAGTTAAAGAAACAGGGGTTATCATTATCATTCCTATTTTTGCCCAGCCATTGTTTTATTTTGAAACACCCTTCCATTTTATAAAGTTTGAGACAATGATTATTTAAAATTAAAAACGTTAGACTAACGACAATGTATTAGGTAACTACTAAACTTTATTATTTTGTATTTTTCTGATCTCGTTGGTTTAATAGATGGCCTAGACCGCGGGGTCGTAGGTTCAATAGTCCCGGGTATGTTTTTTTTTGGGATTTTTACAAGTTGGTTTTTGGTTTTGCTATCACTAACTTAGCAAAATTGGTGATATAGTAAGTACAGGTCCCGGCAAACGTCTTCACTATCGGGTGGGGATTGCGTAGAACACGAATTTTGACATGCCCCTTAGCGCGCGCGGGGCGTCCGGAAGATTCGCGCTGTTGGTCATGCGCAATGGGCGATTTTCTGACAGGCCTTTTAAAAAAAAAGGCTTCCAAAAGCTTCACCAGATGGCGTTGAATGAAGTATATACATCTATTGTTACCTCTGGTTTTGTTATAGGAGCCTTAATCTTGACTCATTCTTCTTCTTCTTCATAATGAATGGCTTGCTTTGTGTTTTTTATTAACAATTCCGCCAATTGTAATTTTTTCGGGAATGAAAATGTCATCTGACATAAACAAAACGCATAGGTGGTATGGCGCCATCTATTGAGAACTAACAAAACGGGCTGTCAGAAAATCGCACATTAGTGCACATGCGCGAACTTTCCCCCTCTACGTCGACCGATGGTTAACAAGTTTGCCGGTACCAATATCTTATAATTGTGACGACTACTTGATTTCAATTACGGCCTTTGCCCTAAAGAAGAACATAAATAGCCTTATAATTTGTTTTGTATTAGCAATTACAGTCAAAATAATTTAAAAGGTTCGCTAAGACAGTGCTCAAGGTTTTGTTTCCATAGAAATAAGATTCATGAAGGGTTGCCATCTCTAAAATTTGGAAAACAGGACAAGACGCGTGAAAACCCCGGATTTTAGAGTCCGAAAGCCGGACATGTCAACAAGATCTTTTAAACATATTCAATGTATTATAAAAACAGTTGAAAATGTCATAAATCACCTTTTTTTTTAAAACTCGGTCTACAAATGAAACCTTCCCCGGACGCTCCCCGGATGCCCTCTAACCTAGAACAAATCCGGGGAAACCCGGACGGATGGCAACCCTATTCATGAGTTGTATCTATGCTGTTGAGCCTGAGGTCGTTTTCTCACTACGCGAAACCAACACAACATCAACACAACATAATGTTGTGACAACTCCAACCGCCATACTCGTACTGTATGCGCCGTTTTCTCACACACGAGGTCAACACTACACCAACTTAGTATGGCGGTTGGAGTTGTCACAACATTATGTTGTGTTGATGCTGTGTTGGTTTCGCTTAGTGAGAAAACGGCCTGACAGAACACTTAAGCATTCTTGCCATTGAATGAAGTTTAATGTTAAGTCCAATGGCACTGAGAGTTTCCATAACGAATAATTATATTAAATTATTTTGACTGTAGGTCCGATGTGTTGGCATGGCAACATTCTTATTTATTTATTACCTATACAGCTTAGAAGTTGCTTTAATAAGCGTTTGGATTTATTTATTATAAGCGATCGGATTTATTTAGTGTTGCCCAAATGCAAGAACAAGACGAGACTTAGCCAGTCTTGGTCTTGGTCTTGCGCCAATACACCTGGTCTTGGTCTTGGTCTTGGTCTTGCGCTCCCAGTCTTGGTCTTGGTCTTGGTCTTGCAGCAAGAGTCTTGCAAGTCTTGCAATTACCTATTAGTCTATTACTATTTATTAAAGTTTACTTTAAATCTTAGAAAAACGTATTAGAATTGGAACATTGTGAGCTTGAATTAACATAGCCATAGTAAAGATCAAGCAGATTAATAAATAACTGAAGATTTGATAAGAAATTCGAAAAATCAACTGACCTATATTACTTTAGTATATATTCTGTGCCTATATGTCGTTTTCCATGGAAGTAACTGTTTCTTAATAAACACGTGCGCGTGTATCATAACCATGTACTTCCGAAAAGCGGCAAATTTCTTTGAGAAGTAAGTACAAAACCTTTGATGCCGCATTATCAAAGTGCCGATGGTTAAAACATAACTATGCATGCACTCAGTTTGATTTTAATAGATATTTTTTTATTCGCTATGTTTATGGTATTAGTCGTAATGCGCATAGGTCCAGTTTTTCATATTCTTTGATACAGTTTTTTGCGTCTCATAGAATTCCTAAGCGTACCTACCTATTCACCAAACTGTTACACCTAACTACTCAGTGAAATAGCGCTAAGTCCTAGCTGCAAGACGCAAGAGTCTTGCAGGCTATGTCTTGTTCTTGCTCAAGTCTTGCACGGTCAGTCTTGGTCTTGGTCTTGCTAAAAATACGCGGTCTTGTTCTTGGTCTTGGTCTTGCAAAAACGCAAGAACAAGACCAAGACTGCAAGACCAAGACTGAATTTGGGCAACACTAGATTTATTTATTATACAGCTTAGAAGTTGCTTTAATAAGCGATGTCTAAGCTGCGTCGTACGATATTTAAGGATTAATTTAGTAAAATATTGCAAAACATATTCCTGTCATTGTGATGTCCATAACTAGTATTAATTGTACATTTTAATTTGGAAATAAAATGAGTTATTATAAATTATTTGTTTCATTTGGCCGCCTCCGCGGTTTTACCCGCGCGTACTTTCTTTTGTCAGTTATCCCCCCCTTCCCCCCACTTTTCCCGTATCAAAAGTAGGTACCCTATGTCACCAGGGGATAGTGCAGCTTTCCAACAGTGAAAGAATTTTCTAAATCGGTTTAGTAGTTTTGGAGGCTATTCAATACAAACAAACTTACTTTATAATATTAGTATAGATAGCTGGAGCTGGAGATATTTTTTTTTAAATAGAAAATTGCACATAATTCAAAGTAGCAAAGATTAGCAATCAACTAATATAGACAGCTACATCTATTGATAGAATTGTGAAATAATTAAATACCGGAAAACACCGAAAGATGGCGCTCGATAGTGTCGGCGACGTTAGAAAGCTCGTGACTTAGTTATGAAAATCGACACTAGATGGCAGTAAAAGGAAATTCTTTTAGCACCTTTTTATATTCATTTCAGTGTTGCCCGGTAATTGGGTAATGTGTATTAAACAACATTAACACGACATGTTTTTTTACCTAAAACTTTTATAATGCGAATGAAACATATAACATTTTAAATATATTTTCGTCAATTCGTTGTAAAGTTCGATAATTCTTAGTGCGGCCGACTGTAATTTCCAATATGGCGGGCCGAGCTTTTACTTTAGTTCCATTTTCCGCCACCGTGGCGCTCTCGTCTAGAATTACTATGATTAATTGCTACCTGGTAATTTTAAATCGAATTACTATAAATTTTTTTTCTATTTTAATTCGGATATTTAGGGTATGATTTAATTTTTTTTGGGTTGCTTTAGGGTAAGGATGGAGTGTATGTAGGAAAACCCGGGTAAACCAGGTCCACCTGTTTTTGGGTCGGATCGTTAGGCTAAGTGGACAGGGCGCAAGCGCGTGGCCGATACAGGCGGCAGTCACCCGTTGGGCGCGTACTCGAGCGAACTTCTCAACTCAAGCTGCCCATTAAATCCATCGCGCATGCGAATATCGATCGCACCACGAAATGGTCTCTGTAACTAGGTTATTCTGCTATAATTAAAGGTGTGTACCAATTTCAAGGTTGCTACAGTAGCTGACGCAAAAATAGCTAGCGTACACGGAAAACTGTGTATGCTTAACTCGTATGCGTAAGGGCGAAAATCCCGTGCTCCTAATCGAATGGCGGCCGACAATTATGTAAGAACCGTACGTTATTGTTTCGTACGGAAAAATCGTCTTTTTTGTGTGTGTTAGCTCAAAGATAAGTTGCGGTTAAAGTTTCTTGTGTTGTTTGTAAGGTGTCGGCTAACTCTGGACCGTGGTCAGTAAGTAGAAGGAATGTTGCAGTTCAGATATATATAAACCCAGCTCAGACTAAGGCCTAGTGCTCTCTTTTGAGCCTAAACTACGGCCTATACATTGGTTTGAGCGTAAACCATATTGACTTATGAACTCGATTTATAACCTAAAAAATTTTGAGGAAGTCTCAATTTCCTATCCATTTACCTCAAAAGTTCTGAAAAAAGTGTTCCTTTATCCAAAAACAACGATTTTTCATACTCAAACTTAAAAAAATCGATTTTATTCGACAGACCATTCATCTTTCCAAATAGTTTTATTTTCGTCTCAAATCATAAGGATTTTTATCAAAGAAATGAAAATCAAAAGTTATTCTCTTCTTCTTCTTCGTCCTAGCGTTTTCCCAGCCTAGTGCCGGGGTCCGCTTTCCTGCTTAACTTAAAATCAAAAGCTATTCTATAACCTAAAAATTCAACAGTTGTAGCCTATCAAATTCCATAGCTCCCATTTTTAATATTTTATTGAAGCTAGCATATGTTAAATTAATTTTAGCCGTAAGCTATGGCAATGAAAGCTCTAGTTTGATTCCCAAAACCGCCGCTAGATGTCGCTAGCAGTCAATATCGACTAACCTATTGATACTGGAAAAATAACTATGTTTATACTTCAATTTTTCCTTGAATTACTCCATCTTTTTTGTAGTATTATTTCGTATAAGTTCATATAATATTCTCTACTTGCGGCGTTGCTCATGACATTTAATTTATTCTTTCCTTAAAAATTTACTTTATTTCCTACCATATTTCACTTATTCACAAAAAAGTTTACACCACTTTTATTATTTGCTTTTATCCTTAACACAATTCTAAATCTTAAGTCTCTAAAATTTTAAGTGACGTACTTTAATATTATAGGATCTGTGTATTCAGTACAGTGGACGTCTGTGCAAATTTTTAAATTCCTAAACCCAGTTCACAATTCTAAATCTTAAGTCTCTAAAATTTTAAGTGACGTACTTTAATATTATAGGAACTGTGTATTCAGTACAATGGACGTCTGTGCAAATTTTTAAATTCCTAAACCCAGTAATATAGATAGACCGTGCAATTGTGAATGGATCGATAATATGAGTATGTGGATTTTTTTTGAACTAAATGAAACTTAGACTTTTGTAAATTTTCAAAATGTTTGAGTACGAATAGACATTGCAGTAATTGGCTTGACTTTCAAGCGATTTGAATAATTTTGCGACTTTATAAAAAGTTATACACTGTATTTAAACTATTTACTTTGTCTAAACGACGTTACCCCGCAGAAATTTCATATTTTCTCGAGATAAAAAGTAGCCTATTACTCTCCAGCTAACGAAGCTAAGAGAAGTGCAAACAAATTCACTACTATTCCTGTTTTTTTTGGCAAATACCCACTAAACTCCCCCTGATTCCCTTTCACATCCGACAGGGATGGGCTGGTGCCCACCTTTTAGCGATTTTACAGCCCTTTCACGGTTACGGAGTAGAGTAAAAGGGACTAATGGGAGCATATCTGCTTTAAACTAAGAGCTAGCAATGAAAATAGTATTTAAAAATAATATTGTCACAATGATCTAACTGGCATCATGCCGTTTATCCCAGTTAGGTTGAAATCATCATCATCAGCCTATATACGTGCCCACTGCTGGGACACAGGCCTTATCACAGTTGTGAGATAGTGTGGGCCATACTCCACCACGCTGGCCTACATTACATTATAGCAAACATCTGTCGGGACCTTATGGTCGGGACCAACAGCTGAACGTGCCTTCCGAAGCACGGAGACGCTGGAAATAAGTGTCACTAAATCGGGCCTGAATGGTCACCCATCCATTAACCGACCGTGGCGTGGGTAGCTTGACTTTCGTTATCGCTAACGAACCACGTCTTAGCTGCGCCACGAGCGCCTCAGATTCAGGTTCAGGTCAGGTCATGTTAGAATCATTAGACAGAAATTTTACTCCATTCGGGAGTCGCCTCCTACCCAAGATCTCGATGACAATCACAAGACAATTAAGTAGATTTAGTAGTTACAAATTTTATCAAAATTGTTGATTAGGCCACTAACTAAAATGTGGTGGATTTGCCACATACCCGGGCAATATTCTGCCAAAATCTGGAAATCTGGAAACCAAACAAAAATTGGCATAAAATATGTGCCATAATAATATCAGCTTTCGTGGAAATAAAATCGATAGTTCGGAAGGCAGTGTGCCTTGCATGCCTTTTTGCCAACTTGAATAGGCCGCAGTAACCGCTTACCATTAGGTGGGCTGCGTGTCTGTCTGCCAACAAATGACTATGGTTAAAAAAAAAACTGGATAGCAAAATAAAAAGGTGTCAAAGGAATCTCCTACCGTCTTGATATCTATCAATACGGTCTTTTAAGACCCTTTAGTAGACACTTTAGTAAAAGTTGTATCGTGTAAAGTTAAAGGTAAAACAAAAAAGTGTAGTTACATTAATTTTAAAATATGTATTAGATACAAAACTTTTCTTGGAATCTTTGAAATCTGCCACTTTTGTAAAGCGTCATCTAGCCCCAAACTAATCAGAGCTTAAACTATGGGTGCCATAAAATCTATATCTATATAAATTAAATGTTGCTGTTCGTTAGTCTCGTTAACTCGAGAACGGCTGAACCGATTTGACTAATTTTAGTCTTGAAATATTCGTGGAAGTCCAGGAAAAGTTTAAACGATGAGAAAATACGGAAAAATTGCGAGGAAAATACTAAAGTGAGTGATACGAAGTTCACCGGGTCAGCTAGTTAAAGATAAATATTACTTACATCCTGTGTGAATATGATCATAATTTTGTTTAACAACAGCTGATGACTAGGATTATATGTATAGGAAACCCCTAGACCGATGCAAATCAGCAGAATGTACAAAAATCGCATTCATTTCTTAAATAGAAAATTGTGGCGTTTTTCAATATAATAAAAATTAATAGAAATGCATACATTTGAAGTTCATTCACAGCAGATTACATATAAGAAACTCCTGAATGAGGTTGTTAAACCTTTTAATACAGCGAAATTAAAGTTTATGCAGAAATAATTGAGAGACGCGAACGCGAAACTTCATCGGGGAAACTCTTAAATGCCAAAGGTGGGCCACACCTTTGTCTTGTAATTTGATTATTATAATATGGAATCTTATTTTACCAGGACCAGAATCTACCCAGGGTAGTTATTTTAAGAAATCCTCTTTTATATCCACTTAAAATATTTAAAACAAGCCTTCCGTCCGTGGTTTCACCCGCGCGTGATTTCTTTTTTCAAATATCCCCCCCTTCCCCCACATTTCCGGGATCAATACTGTACCCTATGTCAACCGGGGATAGTGTAGCTTTCCAACAGTGAAAGAATTATTCAAATCGGTTCAGTAGTTGCAGAGCCTATTCAATACAAACAAACAAACAATCAAATCTTTCCTCTCTAAAATGTTAGATAGTGTATAGAAAGTCCTGAACGAAAAAAGAAAAAAATTTATGCCTTCTTTTAAAAGTTTTTAAGAACAAAATTGCACAGAAATGTGCAATAAAAATACACTATTGCTTAAATACAATAAACGTTAATAGTGGTCGTTTCTAAATGCATTACCTAATATGTTATTTTTAAGAAGTTCAATGCAAAAATTGTTGGATTTTTCTTTATTGAAACAATACAATACAAGCAAGTGTCACATTTGATAGACTTAGATTATAAAAATAATAAACACTATAAAGGAGGTATGATACATCACAACATCCCCCCGTAATCTAAATACTAATCAAATGTGTATCTACTTACAAAAGAAAGAACAAGCACACACGCCCATATTAGTTATACACCTTTTAAATTTAATCGGACCTAAAGGTTTTGTTAAAACATCAGCCGGTAGGTCCTCGCTGGGCATGTACTTTAAATCAATAACTTTATCACCTAATTTTTCTCGAATAAAGTGGAACCTTACATCGATGTGCTTGGTCCTATTGTGGTGGACAGGGTTAAGTGCAAGCTCTCGTGCACTTTGACTGTCTGTGTTAATGACTACAGTTTCTAAATTACCTGTTAATTCATTAATAAGGCGCCGCAGGAATATTACATCTTTCGTTACAGATGTTAGCGACAAGTACTCGGCTTCGGTGGATGACAACGCAACTGTTTGCTGCTTTTTACTTTCCCACGATACTGGCCCTCCACCATACGTAACATAAAAGCCTGTGTAGGAACGTCGATCTAAGCTATTTGCAAAATCAGCGTCAGCAAAAGCCTCCAAGTACTTTCCAGTCTTCCTGTATGTGATGCTGTAATCAATAGTACCTTTTAGGTAACTAAGAACCCTTTTCGCGGAGTTCCAATGTGACTTATCATAGCACGTTAGGAATTGGCTTAAGAAACTCACCGTGTACGCAATGTCCGGTCGAGTATTTATAGCGAGGAACATCAGACAACCCATAAGTCTTTGATAAGGAATATTCTCATCTACATTGTCCAACGCCTTCACTAACTTTAGTTTTTGAAGCGGCGTTTGAGTAGCCTTGCAATTCTCCATATTAAACATTTTGAGGATTTTATTAATATACGACCTTTGGTTTATACTGATTTTATCACCATATTGTGACACATTTAAACCTAAATAAAAATTTAGCATCCCCAAATCTTTTATGGAAAAATATTTTTCAATGTCCCTTTTGACACTTTCAAAACTTTTGACATGTTTATAAAAAATAATTATGTCATCTACGTAAACAGCCAAGATGATAGTTTCCGAACCACAGAGTTTTGTAAAAATACAAGGTTCTGATGGTGTTCGATTAAAACCTATTTTCGATAAAGTTTCAACGAGCTTTTTATTCCATGCTCTCGGCGCTTGCTTAAGTCCATAAAGGGACTTTTGAAGCAAACAAACCTTACTCTCCTGGCCTTTGGTTACAAATCCTTCAGGTTGGGACATGAAGACCTCCTCCTCTAAGTCTCCGTTGAGGAAGGCAGTATCTACGTCAATGTGTCGCATTTTAAGACCATTTTCTGCAGCAATAGCAAAAAGCGTTCGCAAAGAAGAGTTTCGTATCACAGGAGCAAATGTTTCAAAGTAATCAACGCCAGCAACTTGATTGAAACCTTTGACAACTAAACGGGCCTTGTATTTAAGTATTGCACCGTCAGCGTCCCTCTTAATCTTGAACACCCATTTACACGGAATTACCTTTTTATTTGGCTTATCCACTAATGTCCAAGTATGTTTATTCATTAGGGAATTATATTCATCCTTCATTGCGGAGATCCAATTATCTTTATCAACACTATCGATAGCTTCGCGATAAGTTTTTGGATCATCACACAGTACATCATCATCGAGAGTGCCGTATGAATAATATTCAGGAGGTTTACGAATTCGTTCGGGATACCTTCTTTCAGGACAAACATCACTAGATTCATTTGAGGGAACCAGAGACTGAACAGTTTGTTCATCTGAGTGTGTAGACACCGTCACGTCATCATCGCCTTCAGTCGCGACCACAAAATTGTCACCTTGCTCTACCGGAACCATCTCCACATCTTCTGAACTAGGTGAAGAAGTAGGTGAAGAAGAAGTAGAAGGGAATGAGATAGGAATCTCCTGTGGCAATGTGGCATCTGATGAAGTTTGCGACAATAGATTAATGACATTGGGGCTGACAACAAATTCAGGCTGACTAGGTTTATCCTTCAATCCTGAAAAGTTATTTTCAAAGAAAGTAACATCCCGTGATTTAAGTAATCGCCGCGGATTTTCCGCACTACGGAAATAATAACTTCTTGGATCATCTGAATATCCAACGAATATATATTCAGTTGCTCTCATATCAAGTTTAGTTCTCAAACATGAAGGCACGTGAACTAAGGCTCGGCAACCAAACACTTTTAAATGAGACAGGTCAGGTTTACTGCCACACCACATTTCATATGGCGTCTTACCGTTAAGTGCACGATGAGGTGACCTATTCTTTAAATAAACACTGGTCTCAACAGCATCTTGCCAAAAAGCCTTGGACAAGAAACTATGTGCCAGCATAGAACGGGCCTTCTCTACAATACTTCGATTGGATCGTTCACTTACCCCATTTTGTTGAGGGCTGTACGGTACTGAAGTTTCGTGCCGAATACCTTGTGACCGGAAATAGTCGGTCAACTCTTTGTTGACATACTCGGTGCCATTGTCCGATCGAATAGTCCGAATTTTAGTGCCAGTATGTCTCTCAACTAGTGATTGGAAAGCACAAAAACATTTCTTGACTTCCGTCTTAGATGATATACAATAAAGATATATAAAGCGTGTATAATCATCTATAAAAATAATAAAGTACTTATTACCTTTAAAAGAAGTAGTGGACATGGGTCCACAAACATCCGTATGGACCAATTCTAATGGTGACGAAGCCTTTTTACATTTGACTCTTTTAAATGGTTTCCGGGCCTGCTTACCCTCCACACAAGGTACGCACGGTTCTTTGTCAACTTCACCATACTCCACGCCAATAGCTAGACCTTTTCTGAGTAGATCCATACCAATACGGCAGAGATGTCCTAGACGCTTATGCCAAAGCTGAAACTGGGACAAATTAGTGTGAACATTGTAAGCTGAAATACTTTGCGGCTTTACAGTACAATCTAAAGTATACAATCCACCACAAATAGAACCATGCACAACGGGATCGTTTTTAAAAGATACATCATTAGAATAATAAAAATTACAACCATTTGCATCAAAAATAATAGAAAAACCTTTCTCTACTGCTTTCTTAACCGAAAGTAAATTACAGTCTAGTCCAGGAACATGCACGACGTCACCAATCTTATTAACAATTGTATTTGTGTCAATCAAAACATCACCTACTCCCACAGCTGGCAGAATCTTGCCATTTGCAATAGTTATCTTCCCATCATGGGGTCGGTATCTATTAAGCCATTCAGCATGTGGAGTCATGTGAGTCGTTGCACCAGAATCGATAATCCACTTCTCGGAAATCTTAATATTAGGTGCAGACAAAGCCAGTTCTGTGACACCATCCGTCAAGTTCTCTGAATATTTACTCGTATTTGAAACAAGTAGTCCATTATCCACAGAGCAACTTCCTGTAGAACAGCTCGCCTTTGCCTTTTTCTCCTTCTTTTCGAGAGGGCAATTGGGGCTCTTGTGCCCAGGCTTTTTACATCTATAGCAAATAACCTTTTTGTGTGTATGTAATGCAGTCACATCATCTTCAGTCTCCTTCGTCATTTCGCTCAACAGCTTACTCCTAACTAAATCAGTTGTGACCTCAACACTGCCGTGCTCCAGTGCCATAATCATTGGCTCATACCGAGACGTCAGACCTCCCAATATAATAGCTGCCAAGGAACTATCTTCAATAGTTTTTCCAATGTCGGCCAAGTCTTGGGCGGTGGTGGTTATTGCCGTTAAGTAAGCCTCTAAATCAGAAAAATCACACAAAGAGTACCTATATAGCTTTCGTTCCAGTGACAGTTTACGACCCAAACTTCGATCCTCGTAGGACTTTTGAAGTGCATCCCATGCTTGTTTTGCTGTCGTAGCGGTTCGAACAAGTGTAATGGCAGCTCCATCTACAGTAAGGCATATTTTTGAAAGAGCCTTTTGGTCATTTCTCACATCGTCGGGCGTCTTTTCCCCTTCGACAACCTTTCCGCTTACGGTTTCCCATAATCCTTCATGGATTAGCAACATGCGCATTTTAAACTTCCAGACGGTGTATCCTTCTCTATTACAGAGTAACGGAATACCATTAAGGGACATACCAGAATTAGCGGACATGGTAACAATATTTTTCACCGTTTCTTGAAAAATATATTTTTGACCACAAACATTCGTGCTGATAACGTGTTGGATTTTTCTTTATTGAAACAATACAATACAAGCAAGTGTCACATTTGATAGACTTAGATTATAAAAATAATAAACACTATAAAGGAGGTATGATACATCACAACAAAAATGTATACAGTTTTTAAGATAACATCGTATAATACAAATATATTAGAAAAAATTCACTTTGTCCAGGTATCAGGCGGAACTCGAACCCACGTCCCTCGCTGTCCGGGCGAGTGCACTACCAACTATGCTACCGAGACCATAGCGGACCCGTTGAATTTCTTCTAGTATTGATTTATGCTACGTAATATATTTGTATTAATATCGCCATTAAGGAGGCAATATGCTTTAAATAATTATAAAAAATAACATCGTATAACTAGTCCACGGAAGGCATGCTGTAAAATTTTAACTAGTTACTGAAGTCATCAATAGTTTTTGTGTAAAAGAGTAACAAACATTCTTTCACCCTCTCCAACTTTCGCATATGTAAGTAGTTAACGTTCCTACTTTAACTACTCTTATCTAACTATAAGACTACATACTTTTATCAAATTATAAGACGAAGGTGTGGCCAACCTTGGCAAGTTTACAGGAAACACCTGATACGAACAGAAATTAAATTAAGTAAAACAACCAAACCATTGTTTTAATCAAAAGCACGACCACCCTCATAAAGTTTGTTTTAAAAGAAAACTACAATTAAGTTAGCTAAATAGTTTCAGTTCAAACGTAGAATCGCACCCGCTGAATAAACTCCATCTTGGCGAGCCCTGACCTCCTTAAATGTCAGGGGTCGACAACTCGCGCCGCTTTAACCGGGATCTGTGTTACTGTGCTAGCTCTAAATGTTCATATTTATATACAATTCTCTTTATAAGTAAACTCTATTAATTATATAGAAGTGATTAGTAAAACTAGAATATTTTATTTTTATAACACAAATCTTATTGCTTGTTAAATAAATGGGTTAAAATAAAAAATAAAAACTACTGACTGGAAGAGATCGCTGTTTAGCGATAAGTCCGCCTATATTGTACAGCTATTATATGTTACATGTTTGTCCTAAAGTGTTTTGTGCAATAAAGAGTATCTATCTATCTATCTATTTCAACTCCATGCTAAGTAATTTTATAAATGAGGAACTAAACTATCTGGCAAGCAATCGGTATATTTGCTACCATTTGCAACCGCCATTAAGCCACCAGATTTATAATAAATAGTATTTTATCCCGCATAACGTATTTAAGGGAAACCTTTATAGGAACCTTGCAATATTTCCTATTGTAGCTGGATCAATTACGATTCTTGTTGCATTGTGCATTGAGGTTTGACTCACTCAAGATAAAATATAATAAATATAAAAATAAACACACACCGCGCCGTCTAGCTAGCCCCCACATTAAAAAAGCTTCTTCTATGGGTGCCAGACAACAAATTTACATACTTTTTTTGTAAACACATAATATACGGTATAGAGTTAGACGTGTAAAAATCATAATTTTAAAAAAAAATCACTATCTTTTCTTATCACTTAAGTTATGCTTGTTATCAAACACAGCCAAAAAATATTTGTTTCGATGCAATCGTCTTAAAGTTATCCACGCACATGCATTTTCGATGAATAGATTCTGTAAAAATTATACTTGCTCAGAGAGTTGTTAGAATTTTCCCCACGTTGGCCTGCCCTGACCTCCTAAATGTCAGGGGTTAACCACTTGCACCCGCTTTAACCAGAAATTGTTAAGGTGTGCTATTTATACGTTACTTTAATTAAATGCATGAGTCTTACGTAATATTATTATATCAATTAATTTATGAAGACGGAAGAATGTTAGCTATTAATTGCAAGCTAAGTTTGTATAGGTTTCTGATCGGAGGAGGCCATGGACGCTTATTATCAAGTAAAAGTTAAAAAAAAAAGAGATTGTAAGTAAGTTGCTACAGTTGGAAGACTTGCAGGCAGCTAAACTCAACTGAGTAACTGCGGCCTTCCAATGAGCGACACTGCACAAATAAGCATCAAAATCAAAGTCAAAGTATTTATTTTGCAATTTGATTTGCCATGAAATTCTTTTGCACGATGTGCTGCCATACTGTAGACTCTGATCTCCAGAATTCATAATCCCACAACACACCCACAACTGTTATGTCGGCAGATTTTCACCTGGTCGTAGCTAGCCAGTCGAACTCTGAAAAAGCCCTCTACCAAGCTGACTAAATGCGGGAATTGAACCCACGACATGTGGGATTCTAGACACGAGAAGCTTAACCAACGTTCCACAGTGACGGTAAAATTGTGTTTATTTTGTTTTATTCTGCACGTTTATTAAAAGACATACCACGAGTATTCACCTTTTTGTTCATATCAATGTTCGTAATGTCAGAAAAATGAATTATTCTACGGCCTATTTCGTGCACTATTTGCATTTTGTGGAAACAGATAAAAACCGCTGCTCTCTCACAAATGCAACGGAAATGGGTTGCATGTTGACGACCCCTGACATTTAGCGAGGTCAGGTCGTCAGGATGTAGATTATTCTGAAACGACTGAAGTAACAATATAGGTACAGTAACAACTTCCTATCACCTATCATCTCTGTGTACAATTTTAGAATGCTATTGCATTTTTCTTTATTAATAATTTATAACATTAGTAGGACTAGCTGACCCGGTGAACTTCGTATCACCTACTTAAGTATTTTCCTCGCAATTTTTGCCATATTTTCTCATCGTTTAAATCTTCCCTGAACTTCCACAAATATTTCAAGACTAAAAGTCAAATCGGTTCAGCCGTTCTCGAGTCTTAGCGAGACTAACGAACAGTAATGCATTTTTATATAAAAGATTATTAAAGACAGTGAATCATTTACAAGATGAGAAAGATGACTACAATCAATTGGATTAAAGATCACTTCTCTGTTACGTAATTTCTTACTGTATATTATCGAAAAACAAATGCAAGTAAAAAATAATAATAATTATTTAAAAAGATAAAATTGTTATTCTTTAAACAGATCTAAGGTTTTGTTTAAGCCGCTCGGGTCTTAAAACCCGGAGGAAGTAGGTTCGATTCCCGCCTTGATTCTGTTTGCTAGTAGGACATTTACAGAGATAGATGTAACTTACATCCCCCCACAGCTGCCAGCTGACCAGTCCAGCAAATTCTATCTAGGCCAAATTATTAAGACACGTTAAAAGTTAGTTAACTTAAAAAATAACCCTAGTTTAAAAACTACCTAGACGTTTTCTAAACTTTAAATCGCAATTAAATACACACATTCGTTACCTTTACGCATACCTAGTTAATCTAATTGATGTAACTGCCCAAGTAATAAAATCGGATATATTTCCTCCAGCAGATGGCGCTGAGAAACAAGATGGCGGAATATTTATTTGTCCAGACGAAATTAACGGTTTTATGTCTTTCACTTGCATTGTCTTACGCGGGGCTGTTTTATTTAAAGTGCCTGCGTTCAGAATTATGGGAGGTCGTAGCGCTAATAAAATGTTTTCGTTTTCTTGCTATCAGATCAGTGGTTTTAAACAGTTTTCATGGGCTTGTCGCGTATACATTTTTTGTTTGGAGATCCTTGTGAGAGGCCTATTTCCAGTAGTGAGTGTTTTTGAAATTGTACCCAATTCAAAACTTAGATATAGTTACTTAGCCAAAATTTTCAAGAATCTATTCTTGGCTAAAAAAGGAAGCATAGTGCCAATAATGCAAAATTTTAAGTTTCTGATCCTAGAGATCTAGGCGTTGATGACACGTTGATGTGAATGCAAGATTCAGTATGTTGAGAAGGCTTTTATATGTGCCAGTTTAGTGTAAAGTTTGTATTTAAGCAATTTCTATGCGATCTATGACCGTTGGGTGAAATAGAAATTTTACTTCCGCTTTTCATAAATCTTATTTTGTTTGATAATCGTCAGTTGCAGACAGAAACAAACAGACGTGTAACCAAACCCGCGACCTAGGTATGTATGTTATGTTAAATAGAAGACTTCTCAACCATACACCAAATCGATCGTCATTTTAATATGTAATTTTTTTTTTGTTTCCGGTGAGTTTTGCCCAGATTGTACTCTTGTGGATGCATTTAAGTGGTTCATGGAGAGACAGGTAAGAGTTACATTGGGGTAGCTTGTCGCGAATTGATACGACGAGTCTTTAATCTTATTATTTTAAGTGAAATTTAAGACGGTCTGTTGTTATTAGTCGTCTGTACGATCCTTGCACAAAGTTGCGAAGGATCTTCATTTGGAATCAGCTCAAGCAAGCTGAAAGGTGAGATATTTCAGTAGGTAACATGTAATTTGATTTTGATAAATAGCTATTTTACTTTTATTCAGCGTTTAGCATAAAACGAAACTAATTCCATTTTCTCACTAAAAATTTTTGACGACTGTCAAATAAAATCAATAATAAGAATAGTTAAATCTCGTTTATTTATCATCTTTATAAACAAACATTATCCGGAATTTAATTAAACAAGGGATGTGACAAGGGTTGAGACAAACCCTTTTCTGACACTATTCATTGTGTTTTAAAATCCTGTATCCGTTCCTATACATAGTTAAATGCTTATAAAATATTTGCAATAATAAAAATCTCTCAATAACAACTGTTAGGTACTAAGTTCCGCGGCTTCTCCAGTGTGGTGTGTTGGTAAAAAAAAACCTATGTCGTAGCCACATCGTTGAATTGCTCACTTCATGAAATGCTCGAACAGTTCATGAAACGGTCGAATTTCATGATGTGGGTTCGTAGTGATTTTTTTATAAACACGAAAAAACTTTTATATTTCACTAAAAAATCAATGGTCTGAATTTACAGTGAAAATAATAAAAATGATAAGTGTCAATTCGGCATGATCAAATAATCTTGACCACATCATGACGTGGCCAATAGACAGTCGATTATTTCATGAAATGCAACCGTTTCGTGAAATACTCAAGCATTTCGTGAAATTATCAAAGGGGCCGTTCAAATATTACGTAAGCAGATTTATTGCAAATTTTTACCCCCCCACCCCCCTTGTCAGCAAAAGTAAGCAAAGCTCTTACCCCCTCCCCCTATGCTTACGTAATCATTTTTCAATTATAATTTTTTTATATACTATAATTATAATGTTATAATTATAACGTTATAAATAAGAAAATAGATTTAGGATAGAGATTAGATTTTACTTATACAGTATTCAACATAGAGTAAGGGACAAAAATATTATAATGTTACGAACATAACAAACTTATTTTAAAGTTTTAGTACACATCATCATCATCATCAGCCTGTGATAGTCCACTGCTGGACATAGGCCTCTCCAAATGCTCGCCACGCTGATCGATCCTCGGCCACTCGCATCCAGCTCCTGCCAGCCATCTTGCGCAGATCATCGCTCCACCTGGCCTGAGGGTGTCCTACACTACGTTTACCGAGACGCGGTCTCCACTCTAGAACCCGTTTACCCCAACGGCTATCGGTTCTGCGGCTGATATGGCCAGCCCACTGTCACTTCTATAGACGTGGCTTAGGAAATGGTTCGATAGTTCTTCAACAGGCTTTTGTCACTTTTTAAAGAACAGGACGACCACACTCCTACTCCGCGCCAGTAGTAACGCCGTCCTCTCCAGGGGCTTTTCCATTTTTAAGCTGCCCAAGAGCAATCTCGATTTCGCCAACGCTCACTTTTGGCAGGTCTTCAGTGTAATAGGGATTTAACGTGGCTCTAGAGTCCTCATTTTCGGGATCAGGTCGACATGCATGCGAAGCGTATAACCGGCCATAAAAGTCCTCTACCTCCGAACGGACTGCCGGCTTTGAGGCAACAACTTCTCCACTTGCTGTGGTCAGCTTCGTCAGGTGGCTTCTTCCGAGAGATTGTACGAACACCTTAGACCCCCGATTTTGCTCTATAGCTCTTTCGATCGAAAAAGTATTAAAGCACCGGACACATATTAAACATTGGTACACATATTAAATAAAATTTAACAGTCTTCAGTCCATGAAACCCGAATCCATGATTCTAAGTTTTCGCTGACATTGGATTGCTTAGATTGCTGCTCAGTGTTGTAAGTCTGCTAACTTTCATCCGATTTTGGAATGTCTACGTCTTCTCACATCATGGTGCTCTAACTAAAATGTAATCTTGCTTTGGTATACTTACAATACGTCTACTCGCTATAGTATCCAAACGAAACAATACACTGCCAGAGGAAATTTAGACAACTGAGTAGCGCACGTTAATTCCCCTAATCGGTTCTAAAGCGAGTGCCTAAACGTATGCATTATTTGCGGGAATCCCCGAAAATGGGTTTCGTTTTCAAGCATAGGCAATGTGAGGGTTGCCATTGGTGTAAAAAAGTAAATAACTACCGATGACGTAATCATCATCTGGAGCCCCCTACCCCCCATGTCATCCAAAATAAGCAAAACAAAGACCCCCCCACCCCCCCATAGTGCTTACGTAATACTTGAACGGCCCCAAATCTGCGATATGGCAACGACATATTCATACTAATAATGAAAATATTCGGAAGTTAGTCGGTCTGTCTGAATTGAATATTTCTTTCTAACTGTTGCGCTTTTACGACTATTTTGATGATAGGCTGGCACCAGCTCGTCTCAATTGGGTGTGAAGGGGAAACCGGGGGAGTTTAGTGAGTAGTGTACGCTTTAGTCTAGAGTCCTACGCACGGTCGCAGAGGTCTAGCTAGTCAGCAGTTATTGCATAAACGCATTCTCCTCCGAAAACATAAAATAAAAAAGACCTTAGGCAGGCTTATAAGGCTACTTTTTACTACTCCAAAAGCATAACAGAAATTTACATATAAACTAAGTGCTTTTGATTGTCCTTCGTTTATATCGCAAGTTCGCAACAGAAAATCGGATTGACCGGATTTTACGGTATAGAGATAGTTTGGGAGCTAAAGAGTAACATCGTAACATTTTTATCCTATAAATATAAGTATTATTATTTCTACGCGGGCAAAGCCGCGGGCGAAAGGCTATTTAATTGAACAACGGAGTCAGTCAACAGAAATTTAACGTGTAAATCACAAAACAGCTAATTTAACATAAACAAAACGCTACAAAATTGACGATCAACTTCAACCCGTCAGTGTAGATGGCGCCACTGGGCGATAAGCCCATTGTGTCCCAGCCATTGTGCACGACCGCCGTAAAATGGCCCCTAGTGGGCGGGCGATCAGTTAGCGATTGTGCGCAGAGATACGGCCCGAGGGGTCTTTGTTCGCTGGTCGGAGTGACAGGTGCGAGGAATGTCAGGTTGCATTGAATGTCTATGGCAACTGAAAGCTCATAGCAATATGGAATATTATACTTTATTTACACCCGCGCGTACTTTCTTTTGTCACTTATCCCCTCTTCCCCCAACATTTCCGGGATAAAAAGTACCCTTGGTCACCCGGGGATAGTGTAGCCAATATTCAAATACTCTATGAGTGTAGCTTTCCAACAGTAAAGGAATTTTTCAAATCAGTTAAGTAGTTTCGGAGCCTATTCAATACAAACAAACAAACAATCAAATCTTTCCTTTTTATTACATTAGTATAGATTCATTTAAATTTTTAACTAATTAATATTTTCCTTTTACAGGTATGCATCGTTTTATTACATGTTCCTTGTGTTGAAAAGTCCAGTTACGACCCCCTTTGAGAGTAAGTCAATATTTTTTACTTCTAGCAAAGTAAAGACCGACAAACTTATCTGTTCCGGTGGCGGCGTCGCTACTGTCTATTTAGAACTGTCATTAAATATCGTTTTTGCATTGCATTTAACGTAGTTCCAATTTTGGCCACCGGAACAGATAAGTTTGTAGGTCTTTAGGCAGCACATCAGCCTACCCTATTCGTAAAATACCTTCAACCATTTTCAGCGAAATGCTTATCGCATAGAGCTCTATTTCAATTATGTATTGAAACTTTTTAACAGAGTTGGTTGATCTTCCGCCTACTGTAAATTTTGTTTTTAAAGATAACAGTTTCTTTTATATTATATGTAGGTAAATGAAGTTAAGCCTATTCCATTTTTATTCTATTTAAAACCACAAAGTAAATACAAAATAAAAAGGGCCACTACGACGTATTCTATTGAAGAACTTCACTTCGAAGCATCGCTGAATGGGCCCAATTTTATCTAATAATTTTAAGGCCTACCGTATCTAAAATCCACGCGTTAGTCTCAAAAAAGGAACAAAATTAAAAAAAAAGTCTAACAAACATGGCTGCCTATTCAAAATGGCGTCGACCGCGTCAAGAAGAAATCCAGCCAAATACGATTTTGTAGGTCGGCACGCAAGGATTGGCACAATTCTTATTGCCTAGAGAAATCCCCATCAAATAATAGAGCTATGAAAATAAATTACTCCTCCGAAATCACATGCACTCAAAGTCGTAAAATACGATAGCTACGCTATGCCAAAAATGACGTCAGAAAGTTCAGAACGCGACATTATGGCGTTTCAGTGACGTTATGAGTCTGCTGTTATGATTTAGTGTTATCTGTGACGATATTTACAGTCTGTGGGTTTTACAATATTTAAAAATTAGCTTTTTTAAATATAGTAAAATCCACAGACTGTAAATATCGTCAGAGATGAAACGTCTTGTAACCTAATTTTATTCAGGATCACAATCGGAACTTGTGTGATAATACGTAGGTATAATAATAATAACCTAGTTTGTTTCGAAAAAAAAACAACTGAAATGATGAATTCGTAGTTTATTTAATTATTTTTAAATATTTGTCGTTCTAGTTGTAAGTTTGTATTTATTCCAGTTAGAAACATAGTTAGAAAGTTTTGATAAAAAATTCTGTAGTTACATGAAATTAACTTGACTAAACAATTAAATAAACAGCCCAACACTACTTATGGGTTAAGTGGTCTTATGTTTAAGCTATTAAACTTATTCGGATATAGAAAATTTTAATTTCAATGCAAGTTGTCTTTTAATAACTGGGTTAAGAAATTAAAAATGGAGGCAAAAGCAGAGGAAAACAAAATGGAGTTGGATGGATTGCGAGAAATATAATATCTATCATGAAGGGAATGAAATTTAGAATAGACAAATGATCTTATTAGTAGGTTGGAATATGATATTGACGATAAGGAAAAACTGGCTAGCTACCACCCCCACAGGTGAAATCTGCCGCCATAACAGTTCTGTCTGTGTTCCGGCAGTATGTATGTGGGAGCCAGTACACTTGAAATCAAAGGCTCGAACATCAGATGAGCCTACAGTCTGGCAGCACATTGAAAGACGTTCCTAATGAGGCGTCGCTCAATGGAATAGGCCGCAGTGACCGCTTACCATCAGGTGGGCTGCGTGTCTGTCTGCCAACTGATTTGGTATTAAAAAAAAGAAAAAGTGTGCACAGTTTTCAGACGAATAAATAACCTACTCTTTCAGAAGTCGGTTAAAAAAATCTTTCTGCCAGAGCACATGATCAGTACAACATCCATTTCTAAAACACATTCACTGTCATACTGTGGTCATAGGCACAGATGCTATACTTAGACAATTCCTCAAATAAACGCCATACGTTTGTGCTGCCATCTACAGTTATCTAGAACAGCTTGCCAAATACACAGTGCCAAGCTACGTCACGCAGCATCATTCAACGTCATTTGTCTGACATTTCGTGATGATAATTTAAGCCTCATGATGAGGTAGTGATGATGAAAATATTACATTTAGATTTGTGTAATGTAACAACATTGTTTAGTAGCATGGAAACGTTCGGTTGGAATTATAGAAATGATACTATTTATATATGTATACTTAAATGGCGACTGAGTTATTTCTTTATGAATTATGAATGATGAAAGAGTTATTTCGCCTTTTTTTTTTTATTGTGGGGAATACGTTACGCATACCCTCGGCCAGGTGGTGCTGGCGAGAAGCGACAACACCACCCGTCAGAGGGTTATGTGGGACTCTCCTACTCGAGGGGTAGGTATACCCACTAAACCCCACAGTGCCCAACAGGCGCCTTAATGGTAGTGTCACAGGAATCGGCATAGCCTTGCATCTGTGACACTACCAGCGGATCCCTCGCACCCTCCGCTTTGGAGGGTGGGGAGCAGCACTTGGCAGCTACCGCCCGACACGGGGGGCCTACTGGCCCCCTGTACCTCCGCCATGCCACAACCTGCTGCAAAAATACTTCAAACACCATGCACTCCCCATGCAAGTATATATTTTTTTAATGTCAAAAGCGGTAAACGAGCGTGTCGCCTGATGGTAAGCAGTCACCGCCGCCCATGGACATCTGCAACACCAGAGAGATCGCTGATGCGATGCCGGTCTTTTAAGGGGGATATCCGGCACTCTCACAAACCAGACGAAACACAATAATAGTCACTATTATTTCACGCTGGTGTTATGTGAGACGGTGGTACTTCCCCGGACGAGCCAGCTCATTCGTACTTTTTTTTTTCGGAGGAGAATGCGTTTATGCACCATAACCGCAGGCTAGCTAGACCCGCGGCCGTGTGTGGGACTCGAGACTTAAATGTCCACTACCCACTAAACTCCCCCGGTTTCCCCTTCACACCCAATTGGGACGAGCCGGTGCCAGCCTTGTGGCTATTGACCAGCCCATCCCTGGGTACCCCGACTTGAGAGGCCTCACTACCACATTATAAATATGTATACAAACAGTATTATTTTAATCTAACGCTTAGCAGTTAACACTGATCCCATCTTTCATAGGCGCCGACTCCGTCGTTAAATTATTTACTGTCGCTCGAAGGAGCCATTCGGTAAAGTTATTTTCCCTAGTCATCCAGATGCAAAGGTGAAAAGAATCATCTTACAACAATCAATCTGTTCTCATTTTTATTTGTGTTATAGTTATAATAGAACGATAGACACTTTTGATTTCAACAGATTAGTGTTTGTGAGAATAACGAGATCGATATGCATCAAAAAGGAGATTTTTCAAGTCCGGCCTGCACTTTTACAAAATTGAGGAAAAATCTAGATTATCTCTATTTTTATTTATTTATTTATTTCAGCTTCATTGCACAAATCAAGTACAAATGCTATTTTTCGTGTTAAGTTTATTTAATACTTTGTCACCAATTTATTATTTAAGCCATAACGGGCCGAAATGTTAGCGCTTTTATTCAATAATTTAGTTTATAAAAATTATACAATGTAGGTACAATCTCGGATCTCCAGTTCCATACATTCGTAAAACGTCTCCTTTCGGAAACAATCGTAAAACATAAAATAAAAACAATTTTAAAAATCACTTCTAATTAAATATCAATGTCATAAGAAAATAATGGTAATGCATGAACACGAAGTTAGTCGATGCCAATTATTTACTTTGAAGCACCTGTACGTAGTTGTATAAGTACCTAGTCGTCAAGATTAGCCCTGTATCCATCAACACTATTATTAACACCCTTTTATAGAATAGAAACCACATAACGTGTCGGGAGCTACCTCTAGATGCATATAAATAACTTTTAATCAACGCGTATACGCCAAAAATAGCGCACACATATTTTACGTAACGCTACTTGGTCGTCTTTTGCGGCCGAGTGGCGATTAACACTTCCTTATTGCGTGGTGTTAAGGTGCAAAATAGCGTGGAAATTGGTATACAGGATTTAAATACAGGATGTGTGATTGGCCGCGCTTGGAGGTGCCAAGAAAATGTAAACGTGCTCGCCAAGCTTCAGAGCGAATGCACTCCGATATTTCTTCTTAAGAATGTGACGTCGGAAACGTCATAAGATGTTTAGAATTTGCCTAGATTTTTAGTAGGTGCCCTAGGTAGGTGTCAAGCCTTAAGTTGGTGGTTCGAATCTGTCAATTTATTTTCGTAAATTCATGCACGAGTCTATTCATGTTTTCCTCCGTGAAACAGTGGCAAAGCCGCTCGGGTATAAAACCCGGAAGTCGTGGGTTCGATTCCCGCCATGGGTGGGTCTGGTTGGTGGGAGGACTTTTTCCATCCGACTGGCTAGGTACCACACCCAAATCTGCCGCCATAACAGCTCTGGCTGTGTTCCGGCAATATTAATGTGGGAGCCAGAACACTTGAAATTAAAGGCTCGAAGATCAGATGAGCCTACAGTCTGGCAGCACATTGAGCGACACTTCCTGATGAAGTTTCCCTTTAATGGAATAGGCCGCAGTGTCCGTTTACCATCAGGTGGGCTGCGTGTCTGTCTGCCATGATGTGGTATATAAAAAAAGTGTATAATGGCAAGTCACCCTATTTGTTTGTTGCGCTTTATTTTAACTGATTTCAATATAATCTGGTACAGAATCATCGCTTTATGTGCTCCCACACTGTAGGCTCCTCCGATCCAAGGCGGGAATCAAACCCATGACCGCCGGTTTCAATCCACAATCAACCAAACCAGGGTTTTTTGATACCTACTAACTGCGCGGGAGTGGAACTTTCTGTCTGGATCCGTCGTCCCTAACCATTATTTATAACTTGGGGCTCTTTAAGGCCATAATTAACGGGCTTATTCTAAGCAAGCGAACTTCATCGTGAAACGCATAGGTAGTTGTTTAACATCAGGCAACTTTGTTATCACACTACCTTATCTTAATTTATAATAATTATATATAAAACTCAAAGGTGACTGAATGACTGACATAGATATCTATCAACGCACAGCCCAAACCACTGGACGGATCGGGCTGGAATTTGGCATGCAGGTAGATGTTATGACGTAGGCATCCGCTAAGATAGGATTTTGATCAATTCCCACGGGAACGGGAACCACGCGGGTGAAACCGCGGGCGGCCGCTAGTAAAAAAAATAAAATGCTAAGCTGGTTTTGCACCGAGTATAAGCGACATTTATTGAAATTCCTTCATAGTGTAGTATTGATGTCGAGTATAAGTTGGAACAATAGCCACTCAATGTAGTTGAGTGGTCTAGTTGTGTGGAAACGGTGACAGTTTACATGTGGGACGAGATATTGTTTAGGGTTGTACCAGTCTTTTTTATGCTTCCATCCTTTTCTATCACTCACTTTATGAGTAAGACAGCAGTGCACAGACAGTTCCTATCTGTCTGTTAAAATGGGCTGTCTTGATCGAGGAAGTACTACCGTCTCATAGAAGATAGACGCATAACATAAGTAGAAGTTTTACTATTGCCCTCCATTTGAGTGTTAGTGGCGGACACTTTTGGCGGAAACCTTTTTTTATCTATTCTTATCTATATATATAAAAGAAAGTGGTGTTAGTGACACTTTTTATATATAACTCAAGAACGGATGAACCGATTTGGCTAAAAATTGGTGGAGAGGTAGCTTAGAACCAGGAGACGGACATAGGATACTTTTTATTCCGGAAATATGGGGGAAGGGGGGATAGTTGACAAAGAAAATTACGCGCGGGTGAAACCGCGAGGGCGACCGCTAGTATTATATAGAGGAAAGATTTGATTGTTTGTTTGTATTGAATAGGCTCCGAAACTACTGGACCGATTGGGAAAATTCTTTCACTGCTCGAAAGCTATGCTATCCCCAGTGACATAGGGAACTTTTTATCTCGGAAATGTCGGGAGAAGGGGGGAATTGACAAAAGAAATTACGTGCGGGTGATTCCGCGGGCTTGTTACTCTTTCACGTAAAAACTACTGAATGGATTTTAATGAAACTTTACAATAATATAGCTTATACATCAGAATAATACCTACATAGGCTTTAATTTATAAAGATTCCCGCGGGATATCGTCCTATAGGTATATCCCGCTATATAGTTCACTCGGGCGTAGCCGGGAAAGGCTAGTGGAGAAAGGCAAACGAGCATACAGGACACCGGGTTTTGAGAAAGAATACAATCGCTGTCTGAACGATCTCGTATCGTATTGGTTTGGAAAAATGGCTGCCAAAAGTTGGTTCCAGGGTTTCTTGAGAAACACACGGTACCTTTAGACTTTTTCATGTTTTTATTCATCCTAGAAAAATGACACTTTCCTGTGAGATACCGTCCTAGACCACATCCTCAGACGAAGCCGGAAGGATAGTTATTTAGATATTCTACAAATTATATCAGTATGTGGGTCTGGGTTTTTAATAACTATTCTCAACAAAAATATTTTAATTAATCTCAAACGTGAAACTGAAGCCCCCGTTAATAACACGTCTAGAATTAATAACGATTTTAACATAATAACAGCACAATTCACCACAGTTTCTGTTATAAATTTAAACCATTCACCACTCGGTCACGCTTATTAAAAACTACAATAACAAAACCGAAATTTTTTGATGTCTGCCACGTTACCGTCTGCCGGCCAATGTCATTGGGTGTGACATAAAAAAAAAAAACTACCTAAAAACACTGAAAAGCAAAAAATAATTTTAATAAGACATTCATCAAATGCGCTTATTGTCTAAGCCTATTAATAACATTAAATTGTATTTACGTGCTAGGTAGGTACCTACTAATCTGTTTGAAGTCGGTGCCAAGCCAAATAGTAGGTACCCAGACTACGTACCTACGTCCGCGGATTATATGTAACCCTGTATAATACATAAATTATTAGGTATGTATCTATCATTTTTCATTACCTTTGGCTTGGCACCGACTTCAAACAGATTAGTAGGTACCTACCTAGCACGTAAATACAATTTAATGTTATTAATAGGCTTAGACAATAAGCGCATTTGATGAATGTCTTATTAAAATTATTTTTTGCTTTTCAGTGTTTTTAGGTAGTTTTTTTTTTGTTTCTTTTTTTGAAGTCGGTTTATTTTTTTTTTAAAAAAGTTTGTTTATTTTTCTATTTTTAGTGTGAATAATACGTAGGAGTGAGTAAAACTCTCTCATAATATTGATAACGAAAATACGAGTAAAATAGTAGAATTGTATTATTTGACAATATTAGGTATTCATTAAGTGTTCAGCACCATTCAGTAGACCAACTAAAGATGCAGCCCGCAAGAGGGACATAAGAATTAAGAAGTCGTACCCTTTAGCTTCCATCATCATAGTTGTACCTTCCATCATCAGCTTAGCTGCAAAAGTACATGAAATACAACTAACGGTCCACATATTCCTACAACACTGAAATAATTATCCCCTAACTCCTAACCGTTAAGGAGTTGTACCTTCCATCATCAGCTTAGCTGCAAAAGTACATGAAATACAAATAACGGTCCACATATTTTTACAATACTGAAAGAATTATCCCCTAACTCCTAACCGTTAAGGAGTTGTACCTTCCATCATCAGCTCATCAACATAAAGTGATGTCTATAGGACGCAAAAACTTAAATGGCTTCAGAAAAAACAAGTAACGCGTAGTGTGCGCCTATAAAATTTGAGGTTTGCCCTTGATTTTCCCGGGATCCCATCATCAGATCCTGACATGGTGACAATGGGACCACCTCGGAACTATGCTCTTTCAAATAAAAAAAGAATTATTTAAATCGGTCCACAATTGACGGAGAAATCGACGGACATACATAAAAAAAAAAAAAAAAAAAAAAAAAAAAAAATACATACAGTCGAACATAGAACCTCCTCCTTTTTTGAAGTCGGTTAAATAGTTGTCTGCTAAAGCAATCAATGGCTGGACATTAGTTATCGTTTGAACATTATTTTTGTTCAACTTTTTTTATCCACACTAATATTAGATAGATCGATAAATTGGGTCAACACTAATTGTATCTATGTATAGACGAGTCAAAGTATTACTTACGTATTACTCGAGTCAGGCATTACTTAAATAACCGTTTTAACAATAAAAGAAGTGTCAAAAGTAATAATAAATATGTTACAGTCAAAACCCTTAACCAGTCAAAACCAATATTGACCGGTCAATAAGGGTTTTGACTGAGGATTCGGTTTTGTGGTCGCAGTTCTAACCTAATCTAACCTGACACAAAGGGATTCTCCCCGTGAGATTCTAACCCAATTTTGAAGTTAAAAGTGGCCTTTAACTGACACCCTTAATCAACTTATTTTGACCGGTCAATACAATATTAGTTTTGACTGGTTAAGGGTTATGACTGTAACATAATATATAATTCTTGACCAAGATTGACTTTGTAACAAACTTTGTAAACAATTGCAAATAATAATTATTATTTGTGAACAAAATAATGTCAAAAAATGTAACCAAACACAAAAAACACATTAATATTGAAAACAATTGTATTATTGACATAGACTTGTCAATAATAATATCATATCAACTGGCAGAACGTTATTCTTACATTTTGATACGATTTTATATTTTGGGATGATAGTTCCGAGAGTTAATTAACTTTTACCTACTTACTTTTTACCTTTTCAAAATATCTCGCGACCTCAAAATGAAAATATCCTTTCTTCATGTAAGCCTCAGAAAAATCTGTGGTGAAATAAATGGATAGTCGCTTTCTCATTCATTCAAACCTCAAGTTTTGTTTTAATCCACGCATTTCCCGTCTGTCCCCCAATGTCATCGGACTAGACGACCGAAAAGCACAATTATCTATAAAAATAGTCGTGCCGCTGGTAAGGCAATTAATGCACGATCTCCGCCACTGTAGCTGGTTCTATTCCCGGCTGCGCTGGAGCGGCGCCAGCGGGGCACTCCAACGCCCCAGTCATAGTGTAAAGAGTGGTCAGTACGTTTTCTTTGTCTTCATTCAAACGCTTGTACTCGTATGTGTATGCCATTAGTGTCTATGGTCGCCGAACGCACACTCAAAATCTCTTTGTATTTTTTCGGAGGATGGAGGAGGAGAATGCTTTTATGCACCATAACCGCAGGCTAGTTATAAAGCCATACCTGCGGCCGTGTGTGGGACTCGAGACTAAATCGTCCACTCCCCACTAAACTCCCCCGGTTTCCCCTTATACCTGATTGGGACGAGCCAGTGCCAGCCTTGTGACTATTGACCAGCCCTCTTTTTTTGCGCTGAGAAACGGGTCGACATTTTGATTGACTGTGTGTGCTGTGATGCATAGATGCAATGGCGCACAAAAATGAGCCGCGAAACACACTCAAATAAAACTCGACCCGTTCCTCAGTGCGCCATTCGGTCACCCCGCACAAGTCAAGGCTTTTCCGATCGCCTACGCAGCACTGAATTAATAAAGAACAGAAGACAGAGAGTATAGACCGGTGCATTTGGCCGGAGATAGCTTACTGTCCGCTAATTCCACTATGGCGGGGCACTTCAACGCCCCAGTGGGGGAAAGGGCAGTAAAGTAATCGTCGCACCCACACATGCACAGGTTGAGTGCGCTTGCACTCGGCTTTAGTCTGCCAGCAATGCCAAGAGAGATACAATCTCACAATTATTACGTGTAAATACTACCATTAAATGCTCAGTCAGAACCATGCATCAGGCCCCTGGATAAAAAAATAAATTATGATGGATCAATTGGCAGACACTCTCACTTAGGCCTTTGCCACACTTGACGGAAATTCCGCCGCGGATCGTCCGCGACGGAAATAATTTCATATAAAACCGTCCACGACGGAGCGACCGATCTTCCGCGTAGTGTGCCCGCTGTTTGTAATTTATATGCAATAACATGTGTTGGCGTTCCGTCGCGGAAGATCCGCGGCGGAAATTCCGTCAAGTGTGGGCCTAGCCTTAATGTAAAGTGACCACTGCAGCCTTAACCAATAAGAGACACTAAAATCAGGAAGCGTCGCTCAATGTGCTTCCATTCATTTCAAGTGTACTGGCTAATTTTTCATTGGTTTTCGCCGTTATCACAACTACATAAAGGTTCAAATTATGGTGGTAACTATTTGACCACCAACTACCCATCAATGTAATGATAACTTGATTTCAATAATAGAGGTCTTTGCCCTGCAGTGAGAAATTAATAGGCTGATAGGTAATTTACTTTTGACAAGAAGTATTTACAATGTACATACCCAAGATGTCTCATTGATGTTTGGTGCACTGTGCACTGGTCGGGATGGGTCGCTGTACACAGATGAGACTGAATAGAGTAGGCTAGTAATTCACCGACACTCTTAGTGGGTCTGAACTTCTGAAGTTATGCGTTCTCATAGTATTTAAGAAGAAATTGCGTGCATTCTTTACATCGCTTGAAGTTAGGCTACTATTGTGCAGTATTTGTCTGGGTAAAGAGGAAACTTTGGGTTTAAATTACTCTGTCGATAGAAACATACACAACCCATTAGGAACCCTTAACCCATACGATTTAGGTGACAGTAAGCGGCCACTGTCGCCTATTAGGGGGATTATGGTAGTAAATTTTAACTGTGGAAGTGGTCGCCAGCCAGATAGAAAAAAAGACGACGATATTTAAATGACATCAAAGATATTCAAAACAATAGCTATTATGTTACGTCCATAGATAGTGATTTTTTTTATAATCTGTGCTATGCTTAAAACTGACGCAAAAAAGAGAGTAAAAGTTGTCTCTAATTTTAATGATTGGTCAAATGTCATCAAATCAAAATAATCTCCTTGAACAATAGATTCTTTAATTTATGCGTTGTCCCAGTCGCTGGAAGAAAAATTTAAAATTTTATCAATCAGGCAACTGGGAACGCGGTCCCAGTTGATTGCGGGAGGATTCAGTCGACTGGGACCATACGAAACTGGGACCGCGGTCCCAGTTACCTGTTAACATTTTTGAATCGGTCGACTGGGTCCATAACTTTGTTTTATTTATGTCACCTTTTCTGCTAACTGTACTAAGTCTTGTATTTCAACAATGGATTTATGGTTGAAATTACGGGTGGTCCCACTCGCCTGACGAAATAAATAAATAAAAACTAATCAGGCAACTGGGACCGCGGTCTCAGCTATTTAGTGGTCCCAGTCGCCTGAATCCTCGATTGCGGTCCCAGTCACCGGAAGCCTCATAATCTCCTCAAAGATGCACACTTGTGAAAACACACTAATCGGTAGCTTTAAGAGTTTCAAAATAGGCACATTAATAATATATTTTAAATAAAAAGACAGTCATTGTGTTGAATATTGCGCGACCAACTAAAAACGAGTTGCTTCACCGTGAATGACCTTGCCCCCATTGGTCCTAAAGATCCCCCACCTCGCCTTGTCCCACCATTTGCCACGAGAATATTACCGGCTGTCATAAATAATACAGCAAACTCTGACATTTAATTATGTTATGCCTTTTGACTTGGAATTATTCATATTAATGTGTATTGTTATGTTTCTGCGAAAATATGAATTATTATCTATTAAATACTGTTATCTATTAAACTCTGTTATATTGTACTAGCGGGCGCCCGCGGTTTCACCCGCGTGGTTCCCGTTCCCGAGGGAATATCGAGATATCCTTTCTTAGCGGATGCCTACGTCATAACATCTACCTGCATGCCAAATTTCAGCCCGATCCGTCCAGTGGTTTGGGCTGTGCGTTGATATCTATCTATGTCAGTCAGTCAGTCAGGGTCGTGGGGGGTTTCGCCCCACGAGTTATTCGACCCGCGGGGCGAAACGCCCAAGAGCTCTTTTTGAATGGGGCCATTCGGACCGCAGTGGTTACAGCGGGGCGAATCGCCCAAGTCATTTTTGAAATGGGTCGATTCGGACCACGGAGCGAAGCAACCCAATGCGCATTTTTTTATGCCCAGCTTGGACCCTTTGAGTTTTATATACAGTGGTGGACATATAATTAAAGACACTTTTTATGTTGACTACGTACAACAAAATAAATGATATTTAGAGACCCAAGATAGTATTAATTTTATATTTATTGGTTTTCATACGTACACTGTTGCCGTATTTTCAAAATGCGGTCAGCAAAAAAGTTATTAAAGCAATATTTTATTCTTTTTTCCTCTTTCAAATGTATCACAAACTTTGTCGATACATTTTTCGCTGGTCAGCTAATTAAAGACAGTGCTTATTTCATGTTCTAAAGTAATCATAACCATAAAAGGAGCACTTTAACTTTTTCTATTATGCAGATTTTATTCTTGACAAGCAAAAACTAGCTTATTTTTAAACTTGCTTTAAGTATTATTGTGATAAAAATGAATTAGTATGGGAAAGGGGAAAAGGTGCGATTCTCCCTTGTAAAGGGAGAAAATTGATTTTTTTTTATATTAAAGGTTGATCGGACAGTACATTAAAAGATCACTTACGATGCTCTTAAATATGGTTATAGACGATATCCGGCATTTTAAGAAGTTTTATACGGTTCACATGTCTACGAAATCTAGACCAAGAAAAACAACCCCTTCAAAAATAGCATCATTTGGTTAAAAAATACCCATCAAATGGCTCAAAAGTCACGCGTTTTGAAGTATTTGGTGTAGAGAGGTCTAAAGAAGTATCTAACAGAACGATTAGAAGGAAATTATGGAAGTCGGACTTTTTTGAAAGATTTCCTAAAGTTCTTCTTTTGAAGGAAGAAAAAAATCGGAGCAAAATTAAGATTTGCCCAAAACTATTCACATCTGGACAGAAAGACGGAAGAAAAAATGTGTTTATTTCCGAAGAACTTTAATTAATATGGTTATATCTAAGGGAAAAGTTTACGGTAGACGTCCTCCAAAGAAAAAAACGCATCCAAAGTACACAAAGAAATCAGTCAAACGTTTAGGAGGTAATACAAAAATTTGAGGATGTTTTTCAGTTAACGGTGTGGGACCTAATAAAAAAAATACAAGGTAGCAGGAATAAATTTATTAAAGGAGTATTTTAGAAAAAGTCATGTTTTCTTACGCCAATGAACATTTGCCGGTGATATAGACTTTTTTACACGATAACGATCCCATAGACACTTCAGCAGGAGTCAAAGAATCACTTAGGAGCCAATAGGTACAGTTTAAGATTGGCCACCGTACGGTCCCGACACTAACCCAATCGAAAACATGTGATCTAATGTGAAGAAAATAGTGGCAAAAAACATACAAGTAATGTTCATCAACTTTACTCTACGTATAAAACGGTATGGGTGCAGATTTCGATTGAAACCTGCAATAATTGGAAGGCATCAATTCCTAGGCGGGGTTGGACTTTTATTTCTGATAAAGGACATGCGACAAAATATTAATGTCGTGTTTTTATGTTTTTAAAATACGTCCAAAATGTATTAACATAAAGTTCGTTTCAAAATTTGCCAAGTTAATTTTTTTAAAGTTACTTAATCAGTCTGTCTTTAATTAGTTGGCCAAGTCTTTGTATTAGTTCGTATGTAATAAAAATACAAACATCTTGGATCTCTTTATTTTACTTCAAACATTTAACAATAACCCTAACAATAATTTAGTTAATATTGCAAGATAAATAATGTATTATAATAAAAGTATATAGGGTAGGTAAACTTTGAAAACGTAATATCTCCAAAGTGTCTTTAATTATATGACCACCACTGTATATAGATGTTATATATTGTATGTTACCGGCCAAACCCGATTTCAGGACAAACTAGTTTGGCCTAGGCTAAACTAGTTTGTACTAAGGGGTACTTTATTTTAAACCCTAAATGAAAAACCCTTTTTTGTTTTTACTATAATAATTTATATTCTATGTTGACTTAAATCTGTTTGGCCTAGGCCAAACTAGTTTGTCATTGAATCGGGTTTGGCCGGTAACTTATATAATTAAATAGTCTACAAATAAAAGAAATTTAAAAAAAAGTATATAATACGAGTATAAAGGCGCTCGTGGCGCAGCTGTGACAGTGGTTCGTTAGTCGTTATCGTTAGTTAGCGATAACGAAAGTCAAGCTACCTACGCCGCGGTCGGTTAATGGATGGGTGACCATTCTGACCATATTTAGTGACATTAATTTCGGAAGGCACGTTAAGCTGTTGGTCCCGGCTGATATTTACTATAATGTAAATATTAGTCGTCAAGCCTAGTCAGAGGCCATTTGGCGGCTTGATAACATCTGACACTAAGGTTGGTCACTTGCCTTACGCACCCCTCCACCAACCCGCACTAGGCCAGCGTGGTGGAGTATGGCCCACACTATCTCACAATTGAGATAAGGCCTGTGTCCCAGCAGTGGGAACGTATGTATATAGGCTGATGATGATGATGATGATGATATATAAAGTACAAGTCTTTCGTCCGCGGCTTTGCCCGCTTGGTTGGACGGTATACTCGTACCTCTGAACCACATGGCAACAGTCAAAATCTAATATCGTTTTTTAACATCGACAAATAGGTATATAGTAAGTATGCTGAAAATGTAACAGAAATAAATGTAATGTTCTAGGAACTTTTACGACATGGAATTACATTGTAACCCTGGAATGACGCTCGACAATTGTGTCGGACACGCACTTAGCCTGCCCGATTAATTACACCACGGAGCGTTGTGACAGCGTTCAACCCTCGCATCAATTATGTGTGGTGAAAAAACAACCGGTGATTTAGGTTCAAATGCTTGGTTTTTTAATAACATTAACGCCTCGATGGTCTAATGGTTTAAGTACCGGGCCGAGATCTCGGGGTCCTGGGTTCAATTCCCGGGTCGAGCTAACTTTGTGTCGGTTTTTTCGGACACAACTCGGGTTGTGATCACCAATCCGCATTTGGCAAGCGTGGTGATTAAGCCAATACCCATCATTGTAGCGATAACTTGATTTCAAGGATGGAGGCCTTTGCCCTGCAGTGGGACATTAATAGGCTGACACTTTATTTATTTTTCGTTCGTCAAAATGTTGTGTCCTAAGTTCGACTCTCGGGTGGCGCAAAATTTATTTCGAGTCTTTCAAGAACTTGTGCACTTACTTGTGCACTCTAAATGTCCTGAGTAGGTACTTGTAGTAATTGTTGGTTAAGTTAATCATAGAAATTAATTAGCCGCCGTAGCCTAAAGGAACAGGAAAATTTATTACTTATTCATGGTTGTTAAACCGCTTACAATAAGCACAGTTAATACTGTCCAAAGGCTATTAAGCTCATCATCCCACGTGACGTGTGACCGAACCAACATGGCGGCCGGAAGTGACGCGCCACCTGCGCCGCCGCTGCTTCCGGGCGAACCTTTCGTTCATGTCTTTCTCATTTTAATTAGAATGGGTTTGTGTTTTGCGAAATTTAAAGGATGTTGTATTTTTGGATTTAAATGGTAGCTTTTTATTATTAAACTTTTACAAAAATTTAATGTTCGTGGATATTTTGACAAGATATGATAGGTTCATATTTGACCCAGAAGTATACATTTTCAGTGTGACATAAATCAATGTCATAATGTAACTGTGTCTGTTGTTTGCCCTGCAAGGGATTGGAACCCACAAAAGTTAATAAATAAAACATTAGTTTTAATTTTAATATCAATGAAATATAACAACAATAATTTAATGTTTTAAATAATTGCCCTAACATTTTATTTAGGCGCAATTATTCAACGAGACTTGAAACAAGTGGGATTGTCTACAATTGAATCATAACTGATTCACTGGGTCTGGTTTCCCTGTGAAAGGGAAAGGAGGTCAGATGGCAGTCGCTTCAATGTAATAACTAGACATGGGAAATCCTGGACCGTGGTACAGTCAGCGTCAAAATGATCTGAGCGTTCAAAACCACCAAAAATATCTGAACATTTGACAGAAATCAACCTTACCTTACGACGTACAGACCGACAAACTTATCTGTTCCAGTGGCGGCGTCGCTACTGTCGTTGTAATACTGTCATTAAATATCTTTTTTGCATTGCAATTTACGTAGTTCCAATTTTGGCCACCGGAACAGATAAGTTTGTCGGTCTATAAAGGTGCAATTTTATCAAAGAAATATTATGTAGTAATAGTAGCTCAATGGTTTTTATTTGTTGTTTGAGAACAAATGACAACAAACGATATTTAGGAAAAGTATTGTGTTAAGTGATTTTTGTTAAATATTCAGATATTTTTGGTAGGTTTGAACACTCAGATCATTTTGGCGTACCCTGACTAGTTCGAAGACTTTAAGCTATTGGGATTTTGGCACAAAAATTTTAACTAATCGAATCTAAATAGCAATTCTTATGGCCAGTTTTACCACCGCCGTTGGATGAATTAAGATACTTATTTTAAACTAGCAGCTGTTTTCGCGGTTTCACCTGCACGTAATTTCTTTCTTTTGTCAATTTCCCCCCTTTCCGGGATCAAAAGTACCCTATGTCACTCGGGGATAGTGTAGCTCTCCAACAGATAAAGAATTTTCCAAATCGGTTCAGTAATTTCGGAGCCTATTTAATACAAACAAACAATCAATCAAATCTTTCCTCTTTATCTATTTATTATATAAGTAGTTTGAAAAAAGAAGACAAAGTCATTGTAGGTAGCCTGATAGAAATAATATGTCAGGCAGGAACTTATCTGACTTTGTTAAAACTAGCCGATAAAGTTTACATAAAAAAAAGTGATACAAAAGCAAAAAGGTGATCTAATATTCTACTGCAGTATTGTTGAGAAATTTTCTCTAAACTGTCAAGTGCCAAGTTTTTTTTTTTATTTTTTTGGTGGTTTTACGAACACATTATAGAAAGACGTAGTGTTAAGGGATACTTGAGGCGTCAGGGATTCTGACCAGCTCCCCGAATGACTGGCTGCCTGTGTAGAAACGGATCACCCAATTATTGAACGTGTCAATCATTATTTGACCAATTGGAGGTCAAAAACTTCGAAAGCGCGATGCAGGTTTTTACGATCGATGCGGGAGGTACGATTACGGTGGTTCAGAGGGAATGTCTATTGTGAAGGTTGTTAGATCGAATCTCGGAGGGATTACTTTTGGTTAAAAAAATTTTGGTAGGTACTTTTTTATTTGTATAATATGATGGATGTGATCTCGGGAATTGAACCAAGGACGTTTCAATTCCCGAAACGAGCATGACGGATTTTTCGAATGGAGCTTTCAGCGATTTAACTTGGGGAGAGGGCGTAGCAACTAATTATTGTATATGTTAATAATATGTTAATTTCAAAATTCTCTAAACACAATTTGCATTTTAAGACAACAATGTTGTTTTACTTTGGTGTAGTTGTATTAAAGTATTGTTTTAATAGTGTAGTTTATAGCCGAGTTGTTAACTATTACACATAATTGGTCGTCTTTAGAAAAAGTCAGGTTAAAAAATTATGAAAAGTTATTTGCGGTACCTTTATTGATTCTGATATCCATTACAAATTTGAAACTCAAATCTTATTAGTAATGCAAAGGTACTTATGCTTGTGTTTGGACTTTGGGGTCATATTTTATCGTACGTAAATATAAGTTTGTCAAATATTTATTTATGTAAGTATACCTATTTTAATCAAGTTATGTCATAGTGTTACTATGGACAGTGTAATAATAAACCATTAATGTATATCTACCCCCCATTGGTGTGTTGTTCCCCCATGCTAGTTCTACACAAGTGATGACGTAATACGCCTACCGAATTATTGTTGCATTTAATTTTGGTAGTGAACATCAACAGGGGTCACGGGTTAGAATCCCGGGAACAATTAGGAGATTGTTTGACACAAGTTGGATATTGATTTTCGGATGAATGGATATGGATTTTTCTTTGTGCGTATTTACTTATCATTTCATTCATATTCATTTTCATTTTCATCATTAATTTCATTACAAATCATTGAGGTGAAGGATGATAATATTAATAATTGGATAGTCACGATAATTCATATGTCAAGAATTATAAAGGGGCACCTGCAGTCGACTGCACGAGAGTGGAACTCTCTGCCGGGATCAGTCTTTCCTACACAATATAACTTGGGGCTCTTCAAGGCCAGAATTAACGGGCTTTTCCTAAGCAGGCGCGCTCCATCGTAGACCACATACCTACTTGTTTAACATCAGGCAACTTTGTGGTCAAGTGCTAGCTTAGTTCAAATATTTAAAAAAAAATTGCCAAACCCTGCATTATGGTGGAAGGTTGCAAGCGTACCCTGAGTAGTCGGGGACAAACGGTCGAAGAAACAAGGAGGAGAGTAGAGGTTCAATGTCGGTCAACCAAAAGTTGTTTCTACAAAAAATAATTGCATTTAGTTAGCATTATTACTGTGAAATAGTGATGTGCCGAGTACCTACGGTTTGACTCGAGTCAGACTAGATTCCTGCTTTGGACTCGCTTACTCGAATACCAATTTATTTTGATTCGAGTACGCTGTACTCGATTCCGGTACTCGAGTCAGTAAGAATCGATTCGTACTCGCTAGCTCGATTCTATTTATGCGAGTCCATCTGACTGAATAAAGTGCAAAAACTGTGATACGGAATCACAGTTTTTGCATTAAAAGATTTCAAAAACACAACTTTGTTTAAGTACCTAAAAATCTCATCATATTATTTACTTCACTCAGATTGACAATTTTACGATCATCGAGTCCGTCCGGACTCGAGTCAATATTCGAATACCTTTATACCTTACATAGAATTCGAGTACTGGGCTTGAATCAGGGAATCGAGTCATGATTCGAATACCGTATAAACTGACTCGAGTCGACTCGATCCACCAAAATGGCGACTCGGCACATCCATCACTACTGTGAAAGCTTACACAAGTTGTTTTAATCACTTCAGCGTGTAGACGGTCACAGGCTGTTGCCGGTGACGACACAGCGGCAGTTAAAAGCTACTTTGTGTCAGCGATTATGCCGCCAGAGGGACGGCAGTAAAAGGCAGTAAAAGCCCTCCCCTCCCCCCTTCCACTATTTCTACGCTAACATGGATTGCTCTAGTTCTAGTTAATAAAATGAATTGATACATGTATTATTACTTTGCGTGATTCATTTTAAATGGCTTAGCGGATAGGTTGCACTTTAAAACGGTGGCCGCACCAAGGGTACATTTCATATCCAGGGTCAGACAGAAAATCTGTGATTTTGTTGTTCTATTCCGAGAATAATTATCAGAGGCTCGAAGATCAGATGAGCCTACAGTCTGGCAGCACATTGAGAGGCGCTTCCAGGTGAAGCGTCCCTCAATGGAATAGGCCGCAGTGGCCGCTTACCATCAGGTGGGCTGCGTGCTTGTCTTCCAACTGAGTTAGTATAAAAAAAAGTAAAGTATCAGCCTTTTAATGTCCCACTGCAGGGCAAAGGCCTCCATCCTTGAAATCAAGCTATCGCTACAATGATGGGTATTGGCTTAATCACCACCCTTGCCAAATGCGGGTTGGTGAAAATACCGACACAACGTTAGCTCGACCCGGGAATTGAACCCAGGACCCCGAGATCTTGGCCCGGTACCTTAACCACTAGACCATCGAGGTGATTCCGAGAATACTGGGTCAAATTTCCACAGGTGGTCAATTAGGTTTTAAAAAAGTTGGTGGAGTAAAACTATAAGCAAAGTAAACTGTAAGTCTTTACGCGGTTTTCAAGGTACAAGGAAAAGCAAATGCTGTCCAAATGTTGTCCCATTACGTCTATGAGAGTAAGGAAATGGGGAGTGCACCTGTGTTTTCGTGTTCTCTCTTATGCTATCCTGTGTACTTAGTTGTTTGAACGTAAAAATATTGGTTGCCGTAGCCAAATCCCCATAATGAGTACATGAGTATGATAAGAAGGGTCTACAATAACCATGAATGTCCAAAATTTTAAAAATTCAAACTGCTATCGTCATTCAGTCGATATGTAAGTATGTATTTAAAAATCTCGTTTATAAACTTAGCAATATTACTTGTATAAATTAGGACTTCTTTTGTGTGGAGTATTAGGAAGATCATTGAATAGTTGGAAATATACTCAGAGGAATATAGGGTAAAGTTATAGTATACACGTGTATTGTAATAAGTAGAATTACTGAAAATTAATTTTATATCATCAGTTTTATGTGTCGTAAAGTTGGTCCTTTATTTATAGACGCTTTTTATTTATTTAACAAATTAATATGTGGATTCTTTAAGTCGGTTGATATTATAATTGATTATAGTTCCGAGATAATTTAGTTTTATTATTTGGCTACACGGCTAGAACGCTAAACGACACAGGTATTCCTAAGTCTGAGTTTGTTTCCCCGTTTATAAACTTAAAAGCCAGTTATCTCAGAGTAGTCAACAAGGGACATTTCATCATTATTGCTGTACCCTTCTAGCATACTCTCACTTCTCATATACTAGTCTGGAATCCAAGATTACTATAATAATTAATAGTACATGTAAATCGTACGGTATGTAATCATACTAGATCATAGCATTCCTAGGATACCTAAGCATAAGATGGTTGACCCAAAAATCTGTCAGAATCCAATCAAAGCAAGTGTCGACTGTCTTTATGGCCAGTTATGGGGGTAACGGCTTGTTTTATGGCGACCACTCTGGGGTGACCCCCCGTCGGCTCGTAAATTCATAATATGGGACAATTAAACAGATCCTTAGAATTTTGCTTTATGGGTCAGGTCTGTGTTAACCCTTTCCTTTTTTTTATTGCAATGTGTATCAAGACGAGCAGATCGTACACCTGATGGTAAGCGCCACGTCAGCCCTTAGACAATCTGTACTGTATGGCACCACCACCCTGCGCCTGCTACACCGAGACGACAGTTATAAGTGTCTCATATACCCCAGTAATTTCACTACCACACCTTTTTTCGTGACCTCCGTTTTTTATGCAATGTCATGTCCTTTTATCTCAGTTGTCCCGTTAGGGTTCCCGTAGGGTGCAAGTGCAACCGATACCGGTATCCGATGAGACTGTCGATCAGTACCCGTTGCAACTAAAAACGGATACCGGGCGGGATCAGACGCTACGAACCCAGCCTATGGAAAGATTTTGTATAAAAAAGCAGCCTTCGAATCTCTCACTCATGTCTCATGTTTTTCTTTTATCCGTGTATAAAAGTAGCCTTCCTTACGACTGTCTATCACACTCAGCACATAGTAGACTCTTGTCTGAGTGTAATTTTGTTCGTCCGTAATCGTCTACTAAGATATATTATTAAAAATTCAGTCTTTGCGTCTCACGGCTCTGGAGCGTGCATAATTGAGTGACCTGATAGGATGTCTTGCGGTTTGGAGACGTTTCGGATCTTTCCTGATACTCTGTGTAACAATTTAAAGGTTAATAATAATAATTGTATATTCAGAAACTTACTTACGTATTGCACACACTATCAAGCTAAACAGCAAACACTGTGATGTCTTTTTTTTTCGGAGGAGAATGCGCGTATACACCATAACCGCAGGGTAGCTAGACCTGCGGCCGTATGTGGGACTCCAAGACTAAAACGTCCACTACCTACTAAACTACCCCGGTTTTCCCCTTCACACCCGATTGGGACGAACCGGTGCCAGCCTTGTGGCTATTGACCAGGCATGATGCCTTTTATCTTGCTTTGAGGAGCATATTGCGCAGCGGAACGCCAACTGGTTAATCTATATATATAAAACTCAAAGGTGACTGACTGACTGACTGACTGACTGACTGACTGACATAGATATCTATCAACGCACAGCCCAAACCACTGGACGGATCGGGCTGGAATTTGGAATGTAGGTAGATGTTATGACGTAGGCATCCGCTAAGAAAGGCTTTTGATCAATTCCCACGGGAACGGGAACCACGCGGGTGAAACCGCGGGCGGCCGCTAGTTATTCATACGACAGCAAAAAAGTATTACTTTGAAATAATTTTAGAAATAAGTTTCCCATGTAATTAATCATTTCATGGGCACCCTAGGCGCGTCTGTTCCCGTTTCGGAGTCGTGAAGAAGCTTACCTGCCTACATTTGACTAGAGCGTTTATTATTCAAGCATGGATCCGTTGATTGGATTTCGGAGAAAACATTAATATTTCTCATCTTAGAAGAGTCAAAAGATTAGAGCTGTGGTAGGTACATAGTGTGGTTTCAAGCATTTTTTTTTAATTTATATAAATCTCGTCACCGCCTTGTTGGTACAATGGTTTAATACCTGACCATTATCTGGAGGTCTTAAGTTCGATTTCGGTTCTTCCGGGTGGTCAAACTATTTTGTCCAGCTGATTTGACCACGAGGAAAAAAATCCTGTTGGCTAAACTTCTTGGATAGAGTCCTCGTAGATCAAACTACTTATTTTGTTTATATCTGATATTTTGCGAACATAGCTTGGGTTTGTGATCACCGTATCCGTTTTTAGTAAAACTGCAGACGAACTTTACCTCTATTTTAACTCTTATTTCTTTTTCGATTTGCCTCACAAGTGAAATGGTGGTACCTTTAGTTTAGAAACTTAAAAAAAATGTAAATGGAAGATTTAATTTAACTTCGTAGCCATTAGCTTTAAGCTACGACTACGAAGCGCTACGGACTACGAATAAAGGTGTAGCTTTTATGTTAGTAACGCCTCTTGTGGTTTAGGTACCAGCCCGTGATCTCGGGGTCCTGGGTTCAATTCCCGGGTCAAGCAAAAATTTGTGTTGGTTTTGTTCGGACACAGCTCGGGTTTGTGATCACCAATCCGCATTTGGCAAGCGTGGTGATTAAGCCATACCCATCATTGTAGCGATGATTTTTTTTAATTATGGAGGTCTTTGCCCTGCAGGGGGACATGATATGGTCTGGTATTTTTGAAGTGAAAACTTCTTAAGCGGCGTTGTACACTCTTTTGTATGGGGAAAAAAAATTTAAACTCGCGTCAGGTGCCACGTGACTGATCGAAAATTCGTAAGACGGACACGTGTATTCGCCATACTCGTCCCCTAGGAAAATTTAGCAAATTGGTACTTTTTGTTCAAGCGCCATATAATATGAATTTGTGCGGGAACTTTCTCGCTAAAACAGTACAACCCTCTAAGCATTTATGCACCGGACTTGAGGACTACTAAGTTATCAATAAATGTCACCCTTTATCCTGTTTGCTCTGGGTAATTTAAGAAGCTCCTGGATTGATCCTTGGGCTGACTGGTAGGGAATGTCATGTGGCATTAAGTCCGCCTTTTGTATCGTAGTGTTATGCATTAAAGAATAAATAAATTGATAGTAGCAGATAACTGGTGTTTCTAGAAGTAATTTGGGGTAGTAAATGTTTGAAAAAGAAAAGACATAATAATGTGCCTAGTACCAATACAAACAGGCGTGGTTTTATTGTCCGAATATTAAACCACAAAACTGAAAATTTTCGTCGCCATTGGTCCTTCGCGCCGGATAGATGGCACTAAAATTTTTACTCTGCTCATATTTGCCAAATATTTAAAAACAACGATCATTTTTGTAACACTTTTATTTATACCACTAAGGTTATGACTGAATGGATTGATCAGTTCAACCATCACCTTGTTGCAGGTCGCGCGTGCTGAGTACAAGAGACCGTCGATCACCCAAACCTTATATGGAGCGGGAAGGGCACAACACGCGAGCGCGCTCGTCCACCAAACACACTACCCTCGGATGTAGGTAGAAGCGCGCCAACAATCCTAGTGTACCCTCGTGCTATGGACCTGCCTTAGATTACAATGTGGCTCGTGTAGGAACGTTAGTTGGTTTGGGAGGACGTTTTGAAGTGAGGTGGAGAAGTGTGATGCGCCGACGGCACCGACGGGGATTCGAACGACTGGTGAAGCCTTACTCGCTGGTCTGACGAAACCGATAAGGTAAGTTTTAACTACTCTTTACAAATACTTGATTCATCTGGTTTTTGACAGCCTTCGTGGAACATTGCTTACACTGATCAAACCCGATTCCCGCCTTGAGTCTTATTAGCAAGATATTTGACGAGTCTGAATGCTTAACTACCACTTAGCGATGCTCCCTGAACAAGTATCTCTTATTGGAATAGGCTGCAGAAGCACCTTACCATCAGGTAGGCGTAGTCTAATCACACCAATTTTTTTTCTTATATAGAGTATTAGTTTTTTTTATCGTCATTATAATGGATACTGGCTAATCACCAGACTTGTCAAATGGGTATTTAAAAAATACAAATTTCGACCGACCCGAGAACAGAACCCTTGACCACGAGATCCTGTTTCGGTACTCAAACCACTGCACCAAGGCGTCAAAAGCGTAGCCACAGAAATCTAAATAATTTAGATTTCTGTGAGCGTAGCCTTCCAAAATAAACGTGGCATAAGAATCAAAGCAATTTTTAAACAAAAGAACACAGGATTTACCCGTTTGCTAAATTGCAAGAACAATGGGCAGCTCCATCCATCTCTGTCGGCCCCGTTCCCCGGTCGCGTGTTAGAGAGTGACAGATAGATGCCCGCTAGGGACGTGAGGTTAGACTTTGTACAGAACAGATAAACGATATACAAGTTTGAAATGTATAGTTTTAGTGGAACACTTATGAAGGAAGAATTTCTTTATTTTTTATTTATTTTAATTTGACTCCGTTTTCGGCTGTTTTTATTAAGAAATCCTGCTGATATAATTTGCCAATAGAACGATAGTTACACTCAATTTCATTTACGCGGTGAAACCGCGGAGGGAGCCGTTAGTCTAACATAAAAAAAAATACTTTTCTGTTTCCTGGTGTCTTCAATTCGAAAATGAATAGGTAGATCTTTTAGTCAAGCATCCTCATTTTTCATCAGATGCCATGTATGTCAAACGCCAGCCCATATATAATAAAAAAAAACGTAAATACATACAGTCACGCCTTTTTCCTACAGGGGTAGGCAGAGATCAAATCCTTCCACTTGCTACGAGCCTGGCACACTTTCGCTTCCTCCACATTCATAAGTCTATTCATACATGCCCGTCGGTTTAGGGTACTTCTGACCTAAATATCTTCTGATAAAAAACATACGATTACTTTATCCGAACAAGACAGGACACATCCCTACGCCTCGCCAACACCTCAAGTAGGTCGGCCTCATCAATCCTGCTTGTCAATTCTTAGATAATTCCTCGCCAATCTTTAGCTACTATTAAAGGCTTTCCTAGGAAGTCCATTCTTTTTGTGATTTAATATAAGGATGTGTTAAATCAGCGCTTCTCATTCGTTTAGCTCGATTTAATAAATAAATTTAAAATATCTCTGGACATTATTCACACAGCGCTATTTAGCCCCAAACCACAGATTATTAACCCTTTCAACGCCAATGTCTGATATATCAGACAAACCATTTTCGTGCCCACCACGCCAATGTCTGATATATCAGACAAATAAACATGATCAAGAAACGTTGTATTTTTACTTGCCTGAATGAGTTGAGTATAACCTAATAATTTTTTGGAATTATTTTTTTTAATGGTCGTGGCGTGTGGGGCACCATTTTCGGAAAAAAGCGTGGCGGGGAAAGGGTTAAATAGTTACTATTAGCTTGTGCTATGGTTGCTCGACAACGGATAAACATTACTTAACACGTTCACTGCGTAGCCATTTTTTATGGAGTTTCAGCCAGTGCGAATGAGGTCTATTCGAGACAAGTTTGAACTTATTTACAGTGCGTATGAGACCATATCGGCCTCACAAAGTTATGTTTTGAAAAAATACCTTAATTGTAGTTCAAAGAGACAATATCTGCTTGAAACTTTACCATTACAAACTTAAATAGTTGTTAAATCTAAATATAGCTTCGCCGGCAGTTATGAAATTTCAGTATTGAGTAAATGAAAAATATATATATGGCATCTGTTCTGCCGCACATCGCACTAAAATGAAGTTCGATTCGTGTCTCGACTAGTGATGGGAGTAAAAGAAAGTTGCAGTGTCGATATACATATATTAATTTGTTGTAGCAGCCTACGCAACGTTTTCGATGATCACTTTTAAAGTACATGATCAACGCATCTGCCACTAGGAAATCCGGAAATAAAACTCACGTTAGATATGAACGCCATTTTTAAGATAAAGTATGTCAGTGTGTTTTTATGTTAGGGGAATGAATGTGTGCATATTTGTGATAAACTGTGAGTACATGTGTGAGAGAGAGTGTGTGTGTACTCTTACTCTGAGTATAACAGCTGTGACCATTGCAGAAACGAACTTGTATTTGCCAAAAGATAAAATTGACTTCATAACGGAAATAACCTGGAATTATAAGCCGGAAATTTAAACTTAACACTTAATTTAAGTTACAAGTAGATATAACAAGCTTAAAACCACACCATGCTGTAGCAATCAATATGCATTTGGAATTTTGGAACAACTCAATCCTAGGGAAAAGAACACATAAAGTGTAACATTTAAGACATAGTATTATTTAAAGTTTACTATCGCTTTGGCTTTAGCTGTGTTGCTATGTAAATCTATTTACTAAATAAAAGTTAAATAAATTATTATTTTAGGTGAATATTTAGCAAATAGATTGTAACGTAATCTTTGCGAAAAACAGTTGGATTAAAAAACAATCTGTGACTCTCTGTCCTCCCTGTGCTCCCGTATCGACACTTATCACAACACTAAACTAGCAGCACTTCACCCTGTGCGGCACTGTGTCAATCCGCACTGTAATTGATTAATTTTTATTCAGTGCGTATAAGACCTATTCAACCTCATGTCTTAATAACTACGCCATTGGATTAGATTTCGTAAGAGAATTGATTTTGTATATTTATCTCTGTCATACTACTAGGAATATTATCATAATCGTCCCCCGCACAGAGTGAAAGATCGTGATTTTGACTGCCGCACCAGCAAGAAGTCACGCATGGGGCGTTTCGACCTCATAATGCACTGAACGTGTTAAATACTTTTTTGTTGTAGGTAAATACATACTTACATAATATCAATGATATTATAATAAAAAATATCATTGCATATTATACATAGAGACACCCAGACCGATACAAACAGACATGCTCAAACACACAATTAATGCTTGTACCGTGCTGGAATCCAAGAATCCAACCCGCGACCTCTGGTGTAATAGCCGACTTCTCGACCATTACACCAAATGGTTCGTCTGCTTAAATGCTGTTAAGTTCTGCCAGGCGCTGGCTTGACAAAGTAATAAATATTTATGGCCAGGTTGGGGCCAGTTTAATCGTTGTCTGATAAGTTATTTCATTTATCTGTCAGATATATGTGACACACGACTAGCACTAGCACACCTTTGCATTTATTTGTTTAAATACCTACAATTGATGTCTAATAATAATAACTCATGTTGTGATATCCTGTCATTGGCTTTGAAATATGTATCATGTTTTGCTATGTTTTTTTTTCATATGGAAATGCTGTTGGATATCCTAATAAAATAAATAAATAAATAATAAATATCAATGACACTGTCTCATTCATGAACCTAGAAAAACCTTTTTTTGTACGTTCATGGTCTCATTTATCATTATTTGAAGAAAAAAAAGTATCATTGATTTAGTCTTTAATTTATACTTTATTTTACTGGGTTACACAACAGCGGGTGAGATAAATGATACTCGTAAGATTTGAACACCTAGTGTTAAACTATTACTAAAATTCTTTTTCTTTGCTGTTTTCCACGAATTCCAGTACAAAATAGACTTTAACTTGGTCAACACAGACAAAGATATTGGTCAACCAACAGTCAACCAAATAATATTTGCAATAACGCTTTTAATACTCTTATCAAGCAAAGAGCAAACTCCCTTTAAATAAATAAAATATTTAAGTCAATGGCTTCAGGCACTCTGCAGCGAGAAAACAAAATAGAAAAAAACTTACTAAGGCACGTAAAAGTTGGACCAAATCTCTCGGTTTCAGATTACGAAGAAATACGGGCCTTTTAGAAGTTTCCAATTTCCTCCAATACTCGCAATGTTTAACACATCTGCAGCGAATTAGCGAGCATGCACACGACACAAACAAATCGGAGGGCGTTCGCAAGAATTTTAAAAGGGCAATATTCCCTTGAGGTTTTTTTTTAAATACTGGCCAGCTTTCTTAAGAGTCCCATAAGTTTTTTTTTTATTATGAAACTAGCCATCCGCGTGCTTTTGCATCCGCGCGTTATTTCTTTTTTCAAATATCCCCCCCCCCCCCTCCCCCCACATTTCCGGGATCTAAAGTACCCTATGTTCACTGGGGATAGTGTAGCTTTCCAACACTGAAAGAATTATTCAAATCAGTTCAGTAGTTTTGAAGCCTATTCAATACAAAAAACAATCAAATCTTTCCTCTTTAATAATAGTAGTATAGATTGGTACGGTTAGTGTGTTGCAAAGAAAAACTATCGTGTGGTCAGATTCCAGATCGTTACCTATTTATACATTGATGCTTGCAATTAATGTTGTCAAACCACAGATAGCGTATCAATTATACTAAACAATCATTCAAAAGTGTTGCAACACTTGCAACTCAAACCATACTTACTTACAATACATAAACGCATTTCATTCGCAGAAAAAAACGTTTAAGTATCTACTATTTTAAGTCAAATGCCTTTCCGATTTAAAGTTAAGCAAAGCTCTGTTGGAAACGCACCTTAACACCTCACCACCTGAAGCGGGAGGTTCACCTGTAAATCAATATGGCGCTAAACAATATCGCGGCCAAGATGGCGGAAATGGCGAGAAAGTATACGTTACAATTTTTCCCAAATACTTAATGTAAATCCACAGTTGCCACTGCAGTTTGTAGACTTTGATTTAAAAAACTTTGTAGATATTAGAAGTTTTCAAAGAAGACAATGGCTTTAGATTTAGATTTCTTTTTTTTTATATTAGAGGGAGGTTAACGAGCAAGTGGGTCACCTAATGATTTTCGTTAGCGGCCTAGGTATAAGGAAAGAATACACATGAGATTACCTATCTAACATTCCAAACATTGGCTGAATTTCTGACTTTAAATTACTTCTCTGCTCTCTTTTGTGACGAACTTTAAATCCCTGATGAAACTGGCCTTTATGTTTACGTGATTAACGACTACATAAATAAAACAAACTTAAGCGGATGCAATCTCAGTTAATTAAAATCTTCAACTTTAAAAGCTAGCTTACGTACCTAATTTCCAGAGGTAAAATCTATTGCTGTAACAGCCCTCGCTCCAGTAATAAATGATGTGAGCAAGCCAGTGCATTTAAATTAAAAGACTTGGAGATGAACGATACTAACTACTAAAATGACGGGCCCGATGGCGCATTTGCTAATAAACCATTTTTTTTTTAAGAGAATGCGTTTAGGCACTTTAACTGCATGCTAGTGTTCTGCGTGGGCTGGTCAATAGCTAAAAATAAATGTTTAAAGAAACATTCTGTTATTTTGCAGTCATTAACCCTTTGTTAATATTTACACAAAAATGCATTCGTCGCCTTTTTGCTAATTAAAGAGCACCTCACTTTGTTTCTAAAAGGAATAATGAAGTTATTCATATTTAACGTCCACTTTGTTATGTCTTGAATAAATTAAATTCGTTGTGCGTTCATTGCACCATTTATAAAAGTTTAACGACTTTTGTAATATTTAAGACACAAATAATTTTATATCACGTCATCTGTGGTATAGTGTATGTAATAGACCACCTAATTTAGTTAAGCCACAACTACGAACTATTTAACAGTAAGGGGCGTGTCTTCAGAAAGGATCGTTGTAAAATTGACACTTGAAAACATGTGGATCAGTTCCATCACTCCTTAAAAAATTACATCCTGATAATTTAAGTCAAATAACAGTTAAAATAAGGGAAAGCCTCTATGTTATCTGACAGCGGGAAAACTGGCCTTAAATGTAAACCTTCCTTGTACGAGTATGTACAGTCAAAAGCACGTCAGACGTAACACTTTGGACTTTGTACCGCTCTTATGTCGGGGGCATAAGTGCTATTATCGAACTGCAAGTGTTTACCGTGATGTGCTGTTGACCGTACATACTTACTCTCTGTATATTAATCGTTATTCTTATCAACTGTCTACCTCCTCTTTACCAAAAATACCTAAACCACGTCAAACGAGACGATCTCACCTTTTTATGTGAATTTTAGACATGTAAACTCCAGGACAATTTTATGACGCGTACTTTATCTGCACCTGAATCTGTATCCTGACGTGTTAAGCCTCCTTCCTAAAAACTACGGTCCTCACCCTATTTTTTCAACCTGGTAACCCTACTCAGAAGCCATATTGGATTTACGGAGCGCGCGAAATTATTACTACGGGGGATTATGGTGGAAAAATTAAACAAGATAATCCTGTTAGGGTCGTTGAAAAATGCAACGATTTTCGTTCTAATTCTACTTAGATGCTTTCAAGACGATTTGCATATACATCGGTGTTGGAAAGGACAATGTCTTAGGAGTACAGTGGAGTACAGAGATCCGTTTTCTCCAAGGTTGGCTGTTATTGGGTACTTCGGGGTAACTGGGAGCTTTGTTTTGTAATCGACTGTCTCCTTCGAGCTGTGGTTTATTCCTTAAGTTTAATCCCGACGTGTTATATTATTTAAATAGGATTTAAGATAAAAGATGTTTCTTATTCGAAGTCTTATTATTTATTGTTTCTTATTTCTTAACCATAAGTTTCATTCAATTGCGGCTATTTTTAGCACTTTTAATTACTACAGTAAAAGCAAAACAGTTTTAAGTGTTGTTGTAATACCGTGAAATAGTTTATCCTCTTTGTAATAAACACAACGTAGGATTCTTTGATCTTTATTGTAATAATATTATTTTTATTAAATAAGGGACTTGAGGACTATTTAGGGCCAATAACCTAATGGAGGATATTTAGTTTCCTAATTTGATAAGTCTATAATTATCGTGATGATGATGGCAACATAATATAAAATAAAACTACTAAGACCAATTTAAAATCGCGTTTTAATGCTCCATTTAAATTATTTAAGTGTTATTTAAGTGACCACGGACGAAATTTGTTTACATCACAGGGATGGGTTGGTCAATAGCCACAAGGCTGGCACCGGCTCGTCCTAAGGGGAAACCGGGGGAGTTTAGTTGATTGTGGACAAAACAACAAAAAAAAGGTTGTTTACATGAACACTCATTCATAGAGTTAATGTAAACAAATTCTACGAACTTAAAAATGAGTTGTAAGTGTAGGAATTTGAAAATGAGGCATACGAATAGTTTTCACCGAAACCTTAATTACAAAGTTCGAAATAAAGGTATTACTTATTCAAATGCACAGTCCAAAAACAGCATAGGCCAACTGTTAAATTCTCCAATGAAGTCGACTAAAATAGCTATAGTACACTCCCTTTCCGGCCAACTTAAAACTATTTCTGCGGTGGGGACTGTCGACACAAATTGCCTTATTTTTCAACAATACGTTCGCACAGATGGCGTACTCGTAGCTTTCAGGAACCATGCATATTGTCGCGAATGCAGTGTAATGTTACTCTAGTCATAATTTACCTTACTTTTACCATCTCGTGTTACTTTTATTTTACTTGACTTAAAATGTGACTTTTACGTTACTTTTTCGATAAAAACCTAGCAAAATAAATTGTATCGCCACCAAAGTATTTCGTAGTCGTAATATAACCGTAAAAAAATTAACAGTTTACGTATTAACTTTTTTTACAAGCCTATACCTAACATTATCAGCTTATCGCTGGACATAGGCCACTTCAAACGCTCGCCAATTTGCTGGCACTATGAGGATATTATGCCCATAATCGCCACGCTGTACCAGCGGGTTGGTGTTCGCTGGACGAAGCTTTCGCCTCGGCACCGACACAGACGTGTTACCTAGAAACGTATTTAATTTTCCATCAAAAACTTTAGCTGACAAACAAAGTTAAGTCCGCATGTAACGTATATAAGGCGACTGAGAATAGCAAATCAAAGGAAAACTGCACCGAAAATCCCCGTCTCGAAACATCAAAATTGCACAGACGAACTGAGCCTGACGTGGTTTGAATAAGTTACTTGTTTTGGTCTCGACTTTAAAGTGTGTCAACGTAGACTGATACTGGGCATCTAAATATAATAATAATAAATAAAATTGTCTGTAGGTACTCAATATAATAAATTATAACGCCTGTTGGTTTTGTGGTTTAAGTACCTGACCGTGATCTCGGCCTCTCGGGGTCCTAGGTATTCCCGGGTCGAGGTAAATTTATCACCATTCTTATTATTAGCTCGGGCTTTTTATCACCATTTGGCATGCGTGGCAATGAGGTTAATTAGTATAGACAGACATATCACTGAAGCGATGACTTGATTTCAATAATAAAGACCTTTATCCTCCATATGGACAATAATAGACTGTTAATTTATTTTATTTAAATTCAAAACAACTTATTAAAAACATAAAATTACCAACAGAAAAAACATTGTGATACATTTATAACACAACGTTCTCCTTTTACTTTTTAGTTACAAAACTCTTGTTGGAATAACATTTATTATTCCAACAAGAGTTTCGTAACTAAAAAGTAATATTCCTTATTTACGTGAACGCTAAATACGTTTTTTTTTTTATTATATTATGTAGTAGACAGAAGGACGCTTGGGATGTAATCGCATCATTTATAAAGATCTTACTAACACCCCTTGCTCAAGCCGTGTGTACACAATCGAGACCGCTATGCCCGGAGCTTTTCTTTTTAAGAGACAAAATTATATAATATTTTATATGCTACATTTTCACTCTTTCCCTCGATTTTATATGGAGTTCATAGTTAATGGTGCCAACGTGATATGAACTTAACAATTTCCCATCATTATCATCATCATCATCAGCCTATATACGTTCCCACTGCTGGGACACAGGCCTTATCTCAATTGTGAGATAGTGTGGGCCATACTCCACCACGCTGGCCTAGTGCGGGTTGGTGGAGGGGTGCGTAAGGCAAGTGACCAACCTTAATGTCAGATGTTATCAAGCCGCCAAATGGCCTCTGACTAGGCTTGACGACTAATATTTACATTATAGTAGATATCAGCCGGGACCAACAGCTTAACGTGCCTTCCGAAGCACGGAGACGCTCGAAATTAATGTCACTAAATATGGTCAGAATGGTCACCCATCCATTAACCGACCGCGGCGTAGGTAGCTTGGCTTTCGTTATCGCTAACGAACCACTGTCACAGCTGCGCCACGAGCGCCTCCATTATCATCTCAGCGTATTCCCGATTGCATCCAGTAGTGCCAAAGGCCTACACCCCCCATAGGCCGGCAACGCATCAGCGACCCCTCTGGTGTTAGCGTGTTGCAGGTGTCCATGGGCGGTGGTGATTGCTTACCATCAGGCGACCCGCTGGCTCGTTTGCCGCCTCTACACTTGCAAGAGAAACGAGACCTAAATGGGTAACTTTACAATTTGTTTCGAATTTTCGGAACATCAGCCTGAGCTGTAGCAGTATGGTTTCAAACGTGTCGCTTCACATGTATGAGTGAAGTTAATGGTCAAATCTCGGCGCGCACATGGGTTAAAACTGTGCCTATGTTCTTTTGCAAAGTCTAGGTCTATGTCTGTGTCAAATTTTATCAAAATCCGTTATGGTTTCGGCGAGAAAGACACACTGACATAGTCACTTTCGCATATAAAATATAAAGTAATGGATAGCACATATTATACATATTGCAATTACGCAAGCTTGTAACAAAAACTGTCTTCGCCCATCCCCTTCCTTGGACAATAGCCCACTGGCACAATAGTCCACCTTTTGATTCATTTTGAGTCTGCAGGGAAAGGCCCGCTTATTGTTACAAGACGAGTCTTCAATGGCTGTTCATGTTGTAAACCTATTGGGTAGCTCATGTCTTCTCTGTAGATACTCTTAACATTATCAACAAACAATGTATGAACTCGTTGTTGGCACATGGGTTTCCAACCTCTTTCAAATGAAGCTTGAAGAAGCATCTAGGGGGGGATTCGTCGTTTGACCCCGGTCCCGAATACACCGCGCTGTCATAGTCTTTATGCGGTTGAAATAAGGACTATGACACCGCGGTGTATTCGGGACCGGTGTCAACGACGAATCCCCCCATCTAGGTAAAGTTAATCCAAAAATGTGATTCTCGCTTTACATTACGATCAAGATTTCAATTCAAGCTTTTTTCATCTTTTTTCTATTGCCTTGTTCCTTAGTTGACATTTGGTGGACATTAATAAAATTAACCCACAGCTTTCATGAATATAAATCACCAGTAAATATTAATCCCACCAAAAACATTCTGTAAAAAACTAGCCAAGTCTCGATGGAGCTGCTTGTTTATCTCTAAAAAGTAATGAAATCTAGACAAAGTCGTACCAAGTCTAAGGTTCCTTACTGCGATTTCTTTATTATTATAATTAATGTTGTGTGACTTGGCCTACGGCATATATGGTACGGCAGTGTTTGCTTCGCGCTCGACTTGGCGGGGTCACTGCCGTGCCCCCAGATGTTATCGGATTAAAATATAGCTTCTTATCGCATTTAATTATTTTAATTAACAACCAAAACATCACCCGCGCAAACTAACACACATTTATTTCCTGAAGACACCATGTTGTACTCGTAAGTAATTTGTTTTCTAATAAAGAATATTACCACTCGCTGAAAGACATTCTTATCAATCTTATCTATTGTCCCTACCAACCATCTAACATTCATTAACTAGACACTACACCCCAATTATCGTCAGACATCGCGGTATAAAACAGTTTTTCACAAGAAAATCGTCGTTAAAGCCATTACGGAAACGAATAAATACCTTTTAAATCTCCCGCCATAACCGGACCGCCATCTTTAATTCGAATGTGTACTCAAAACGGCGAGTACAGCGTTGGTATTTCCATCCCGCGTTTGGTTCCTTGTGACCTTTTGTCGTGGTCTAATTTCGTTTTAAAAAGTTTTTGTTAAGCGCTTTACTCGCTTTAGGCGGCGACGTAAGTGGCACGTCTAACGCGCGAGCAGTGCTTCAGCGCTGGTGGAGCGCCGCGCGGATCGATGTGAAGAGTGCGCGCGCCGCCGGTGACGTCATCGTCGCCGGGCGGGCCACCGCGCGCTTTTAAATGCGATCACTTGATATGAAGAATAAAGGAATTAATGTACATAAGTAGCTCCGCAAATTATTTGCATCTTTTGAGAAAAACATGGGGGATTATGTTGCAAATATTAAAAGAAAAAGACCGTGCCGTTCGACCGCGATCTTATTTCACCGAATCAGGCGAGCGAGCTACATCGAATTTTTCCGATTGTTCTTAACTAAGCATTTAGAGATAGTTCTTTTCTTCTTACCATTATTAAAATAAGTTATATTGAAGAGTGTGCTTATAATTATTATAAAAATAACTGGCTAATTCTGCCGGCCAAGACCAGTACCCGATAAGAAAAAAATACTTTTTCCTTTTGACTGGTCCGAATAACCTATTACTGTAAAACAAATGGGTCCTTTTTGCCGGGACTCTAACTTTGACAAATAAATAAAAGAAATGATCGCTTTCACTAGTCCTAATTCCTAAAATTCCCCAAGGACTAAGTAAGTCGAAAGCTTTATCGATACTTTCCGTTAGCTCACTTCATTAACGATACAAATCGATAGTTTATCCCGTCTGACATCAGTCGCGTATAACGCCTCCGTGGAACAATGGCTATGCCGGGTCAGGTAACCCTACAGTGGCTAAGCCGCTCAGGTATAAAACCCAGAGGTTGTGGATTTGATTCCCACCATATGGGTCTGGTTGGTGGTAGGACTTCTTCAGAGTCCGACTGACTAGCTACCCTCACAGGTGAAATCTGCCGCCATAACAACTCTAGCCAGTACATTTGAAATTAAAGGCTCGAAGATCAGATGAGCCTACAGTTTGGCAGCACATTGCGCGACGCTTCCTGATGAAGTGTCCCTCAATGGAATAGACCGCAGTGACCGCTTACCATCAAGTAGGCTGCGTGTCTGTTTGCCAACGGATGTGGTGTAAAAAAAAACCTACGTCTGATTTTTTTGTACCAATCTACCAATAGTTCAGCATCACTAGCCAGTGCAGGACAAAAAAAATACCTCTACTGAGTACAGTCAACAGCACTTCAGACTAGTGTTGCAAAAAAACCGTTTTTTTTCTAGTGTGAAAAAAAACGTTGAAAAAAAACCTGAAAAAAAACTGTTTTTTTCTGGACCATGTTTTTTTTCAAGAGTACGAAATCCAAAACTTTTAAGACAAATACTTAAGAATACATAGGTAATAGAGTTTTCGGTTTATTTTTAACTCTACTATACTTTCTGGTTGAGTGGTACTAAGATTTCATGAATATATTGGCAACATTTTTACACCAATGAAAGGGAAATCCCCAAATCAATTACATTTGCACACGGAGAAATCCCCTTTAGGTTTATGTTTATTTGAACGTAGTTGGCTTAGCGCAGTTGGGGTGTGTGACGGACGGAGAAAGTTCAATATCACTAAAATGTAAGGCAGAAAAAAAAACCTAATTTAGAAAAAAAAACAACGGTGCTAAGTTTTTTTTCATGTTTTTTTTCAAAAAACTGAAAAAAAAAACAAATTGGTTTTTTTTCATTTTACATCACTACTTCAGACTACTCTTTCTACAACAAATTTTCAGCTTTAATCACCGAAAATAACGTAGTTCTTTTTTAATTGAGATCTGCTGTCGTCCGTACCCAAGTATCTGAAACGAAAGAAATAAGTCTGAGATAGGCAAAATGTTTTTCTAGTGAGAGAATAAATGGTTGTGAAGTCGTCAGGCACCAGGGTTCGCAGTTTTGATCCAAAAAGGCAAAAAAAAAGACTGCTATAATTGATCATCTGTGTTAATAATCAAGAAAACGTATCATAATAAGTATTAATTTTAATCCATTTCCTAAAATTAATACGCCAAGTTATCGCGGCTTAGTTACGAATGTTAGGTATGAAATTCCTCTTATATAACATTAGAGTAAAATAATCTGACGCATGTTAAGTTGACGCGCGATTTAAAGAACTGATACAATATACCTAAATGATAAGATTTTGTCGCATTGCACTGCAGCCTGATTGAATGATAACGTTATCAGTTGTTGATTGATATATTTTTTCTAGGTCAACAAAAATCGAAACTAGGTATTGTACAGAGTTGTCATATGAAAACCAGAAAAATAGCACTCCGGGAGTGCCGGCAGAAGTGAAAACATGAATATTTTGGTATTCGCCATGCTAGGTAAATTTCTCAAATTGGTAGGTATGTACTTTTAAATGCGTCCCTTAGGAAAATTTCGCAAATTGATACTTTTTGTTCAAGCGCCATCTATAAAACAAAAAACACGTGTCTGTCTTACGAATTTTTGATCCTGACGGTCTCGTACCTAATCCTGACGCGAGTTTAACATTTTTTACCCATACAAAAACCCACCACTGTCACTTATGTAAGTTCGTGATTCTTTATCTTCTACAAAATAGATACATACTTAGCATCTAGAAAACTATTCCTTCAACGTAATTCTGATGATTTTACCATGTTTCATTTAAAACTGATCTGTACTTTTCACGTAAATGAGTAACAAATATTTAAGGTTTATAGCATAACTGACATAATACATCATACTTCTGATCCCAAAGTAGCTTTATTATGTTATGGGTTTTAGAATCAATTAAAGAACTAACACAGTTTAACAAGTGAATTTTTGTCCTTGTAAGATTCGACCCACGCCACCACCCTTTGATGCATATAGCTATAGGTCACTAATACGCCATTGCATCGGGCCAGTCAAAACAACAAACCGACAATTATTGATTGTAAAAAAGGCAACAAACTTTGTTCGCTTTATTTTACAATAGCAAGTTAAACCATCTTTTAAACTAGCCGTCCGCCCGCTGTTTCACCCGCGCGTGATTTCTTTTTTCGAATATCCCCCTTCCCCCCACATTTCCGGGATCAAAAGTTACCAATCCTATGTCAATTTGCACATTTATGTTTTTGATAGAATATGTTTATTACAATACAATACTCGTAATATAAGTTCTCGTATCTAATAGGTACGCCACGAGTAGGTAAGACTGTTTAAGCTATCCACAGAGCTATAAAAGTATCTTGATGCTGACCGGCATCCAACATAAATTCAACTGTGAGTCCGAAACGATAAATCTGAAGATGGCACCTTTGTAGACAATGAAATAAAATCAGCTGTTTACGTTTAAGAGTTATTTTCAGCAGACATAAAATTCCAGTCGCGTGATATCTTGAATAGGACCTACATATGAATAAACCTTGACTATACTTTTTGTAAAACGGATGGAAAATAAATTTAATAAAATAATATTAACTAACCTCCTTGGAAAAAACTTTTTCAAATTGTTTTAAATAATTACGTTCCATTTCACAGTCGCGGCAGTCAGTTATCATTGTTAAAAGTTTGGAGCGCACGCAAAATTGTTGATTAAATCGTGACGTGTAAAGGACCCTAGGTTTTAACCCGCTGTATGCAAGGATACTGCAACCCGGTTTATTTAATTTTTAATAAAGTTGTATAATCTGATATGTTGATAATGGATATAAATTAAATTATGTTTTGATATCAAAAAGGTATTTGTGAATATCAAATACCTTGCCTAAATATAACGGCACCAAGGTCATACAAATAGATAACGACTGTATCGTATACTCTTTTCAATAATTAGCAACTACCAACTATTCTCGATAACTCTAAAATGTTTTGGTTGTTTCTTTGGCAAATAAGAAAAATGTGTACCTACGCACAACAATGACGGTCATAGTTATTTATTTAAATCTTTATACGTTTCTTGGTATTTATACATTTGCGTACGTATTTTATTGCGTGCGGCAGATTATTATTTAACTAATTACGATAATGTCGACCGTAAAATTATTGACGCACGGCCCACATTCGCAATAAATAATATCCGCGATGCGTTGTTTATTATATTCACATTCAATATCCAATAGTGAATATTTCATTACATTGTTATTATCAAATCCCAATTCGTAATATATAGTCCAAAATTAAAATAAAATATACAGCGTGGAATTTTGGTCGTTGTTTTCCCGCAGTAAAATGATTCTATCTTAGTAGTAAAATACATTAATAAAGTTCTTTTTTTAGTTAAATCAAAAGTTTTACGATTATGATAGACGAAACTCGAACCAATAGTACTAGCTGCGTCACAAACGGTCACCGGCCGGGGTCATTGCCCTTCGCGTTTATCAAAAAAATGATTATTTACTATTTACTCACATTTAGTTTCCATTTTCCCATTATAATTTAAGAAAAAATTTTAAAATAAGTTTAAAAAAAAATTCAAAAAAAAAAATTTAAAAAAAAATTACTAGCATAAATCGATAGTACTACTGAAGGTAAAGCATTCTGCTGCGGGAAATCAACGACTAAAAAAACACGCAGTATAAAGTTCATAAGGTGTAATAGAAGAAATTAACAGTTAATAATGCAGTTTAAAAAAATACAAGCAAGTTAGAATATAATAGAATAGAATAGAATTTATTGCATAAACTGTACAGAGTCAGGTGTTCATTATTAAACATTGTTGATTATTTAAATGGTTGTAGTGTGCGCCTGTTACAGGCTTATTGTGTAACTTTATTTTTCTAGCCAACAAAATAAATACAAAGACACTATAGAATTATTAATTATTACAGCAAGCTCGGTAGTAATTTATTATCACGATTAACGTCGACAGTGGTGCTCTCTAACATAGCCATCTAAGCGTTTTGCTTTATTGCTCTTTTTGTATTAATCATAATGTCTTAAATGATACGGTAATACGTTCACGTAATGTTTACTTTGCTGTGCCAGTTACCCTATTTTTTTGCGATTCTGAATTTTTCTATACTCCAACACTTAGCATTCTTGTCAGGCGGAAAGCTTTAAAATTTTAATCATAATTTTTTGACTGTTAAAATTAAACAATTAAAAATTATCTATTTTAGTAGTTATCTACAGCAACATTGATTTGGTAGCTATTATTCTCCGATTCGAAACACATAACTAAAATTGATGAGAAAACTAAAATCCGTGGCCCAACCGTTATAATATTTAAATTTATCGTTATAGCAGCACCATGTGCCAATAAAGCATTACATATTATGTATGCTCCAGTTAGCCTTATTGCCCATTTTATATTCGCATTTCAGAATGGCATTTTCATTAATAAAGATGCAGCCGTCCGAGGTAGGTATTTAAGGAATGCAATTTGGCGCGTTATGTTATGAAGGCTAATAAGTTTAACGAACTAATAGGCTTTGAATATTTATACACAAAAAGAAATAAAGGAGTACCTAGGTATTAAAAAGACAATTTTTAGACAATGTGGATTTACTTTTCGAGGTAAGTATTTATCATTAAAATAGCATGGCATAGGAAACTTATTTAAAAAGTTTTTATTATCAAATAAACTTCGAATGCAAAAATACAGTCCAAAATTACAAAGGATCAACTTATGGATACCTAATTTTCCTTCATAGATCGTATTCGTTCGCATCATAACGAGCATTTCTACCTCGCGATGTAAACTGGCTTGATAACTTAAGGGCTTAGATATTTATTTTCGTTTACGTGCGGCATTTTTCGTGTGTTGTCGAATTCTCTGCAAAACCGTACAAACGACAAAGATAGTTCTAAAATAATTCCTACAAAAAACATCACATTTCTTTCAAAATCGATCGGTTAATACAAGCGCAGGGCTTGTCATTCACTGACGTCGAGCGGCCCGACCGACTGACGCATGCGCGTCGCGTCTGGCTAACGTCTATCCCGAACGGATATAGATGACTGTTGGCTTGTACGTGTTTTTGTAGTCCACCGAGATCTTTTCTACGTGGCCGCCTTACTTTATCGTTTGAATTCACGTTTGAACGAATCTCTCATCATTTTGTCGCATCGCGCGATAAAGATAACGGCGACGTTAGTACAATATTTTGTCAATTATGTGATAGCGGGATTGCTACTACTTTAATATAAATGAAAATTAAATTGCGACAGAAGCATGCCTTGGCGTGCAGTCGGTCGTGTCGGGTTGTGTGTGGCGCACGGACGTCGTGTCGTGTGGAGCGACCTTGCTAGTCAGAAAAGCGGACTCGGACCGCGCGGTCGCGCGGCGCGTCGGTGCTTGTAGTTTTTTAGTTTTGACAGTTGGCGGGTTTTTCGTTTCAGTTCAACTAGATAATTACTCGTGAAAATCATAGATTTTAAGTTAGTGTAATCTGTGTTTTTTCTACATACCTCTAGTGTTCGACTAGCTAGTCATTTGTGAATTGTACACACCGGCTGTGAAAAGTGATTGCACATTGACGCCCTGTGTACTGTCTCGCAGTTTGAGTGCGGTATTTTGTGATTTCTCATTGGGATATTGTTTAGTGGAAGTGTTTCGACTGCTGCCGGGAACGACCAAGGTATGGAACGCTGATTTAGTACAATACAGTGGCGTGTATCGCTTATGGATCGGAATGGGGACAGTACAATCTCTCGTGTGGGCCGGGGAGTTGGTTCCAAATATAGCATGATTTCTACATGTCTCGGAACCCTCATTACATTTAGTAGGTTGTTGCGAATAGTGATATTCCCTTGGCCGGGCTGAGATGAAACAGACAGCTGCTGTGTGAATGCGTAACGGGTAAAAATAAACACGGGCATTATCGGCTACTAGACAAACCGGCTTTGGAGAGGACAACGTGGTATTATTAGTGCATATTATACAATACTCCAAGCCTTTTAGGTTAGATTTTATACGTATCAAATGCTTTCAGCCATGATATTCAGGAAATTCTACGTGTGTGAAAAGGTTGCAAGGTAAAATTATAAAAATGTCAAATGATATCTGTCAGAAGCAGGGTTGCCAACTCTGAAAAATATTTATCCCTAAACCTAAGTCTAAACCCCCTAAAATCACCTCAATTGCTTGAAAATCCCCCCAAAAATATTTAATAAAAATAATTACAATTAATTCATAAAAAATGTGCAGTAATATAATTTGTTTTTACTCTTCTATAATCCCGTCAACTGACAAGTGCCTCGTAAACAAAAATCTCGTAAAAAAAAAACAAAAATCCCAAGGCTATGGAGACTATACTCACCTTTATTTTGCTGAATTTGGAATAAAAAAATATATATTTAAAGTTATAAAAATCCCCAAAAATACCCCTAAAAATATAACACCCCTAAAAAAATCCCATCTCACTTATTTACCCCCTAAATCTGGGGGGAAAACCCCTAAGTTGGCAACCGTGGTCAGAAGTTCTGATCTGTACCAACTACCAAGCGATTTTGGCATTTAGGTGCAATGCACGAAAGTTGAAAATGGGTTGGCTTATCTTTACAGACATGAAACGATTACTGGGTCAGGGTGTGTTCTTTTTTGTAAATATTTATTCATTACCCTCATAAATTTATTCTGCATTTAATTACTTTTTTGAGCATACTTAATTACAATGTCCACATGATAGTGTGTTAAGTGATTTTTTTACAGATACCATAGAATTGGTTACCTATTTGAAAACCTCTAAGTTGAAATATAAATTACTCAGAAAGAGTTTTGAAAAAGAAACCTAAGTTTTATAACTTGTTTAGTTAATGCAGTTTGTACCACTCCTGTTATCCTTAATTATAGAATCTTTGATCACAGCATCAATTTAACAAGTTTAGGCTTTTACTTGAAATGGAACACAGCTACGTATTGGTACTTTATTCCAAATGTTTTACCTAATATCAATACACACGTAAAATAACCTGTTTTTAGTGTTTTGAAGAGTATAAATAAACTTGCAATTATCTAGTTTTAAGAGGACATTGAAAATGAAAGATTTGATGGATACAAAAAGAATATAAAACCAAGACATGTACCTATTTTATATTTTTATAAAACAAAGTCTCTTACATTAAGTGGCTTAGGTAGGCCACAGTAGATTATATTTTAAATAAAATATAATTAACACAGCACTTAGAATAACTTGTTATCACTTGTAAGTGTTTAGTATGGAATACATAGTAGGTTGTTCAAGTAAAACAAAAAGAATTAGGTACTTGTATAGCAAAACAATAATGACTGACAGTTGTATATGAAAAAGTATAATCAACAAAACCCCTGATAACTTCTAGGCATGGTCTCCTCCGCCCTTAGCCAGTCACACAATTACTATGCAGTCAAAATTTTAAATATGTATATTATATCTATCTACATAATTAGTTCAATTTTAAATTAGGTATGCCACTTTACAAAAGAAAAACACTTTTTAACAATCGCTATTTTAAGAGTGAAAACATCTAATTAGTATATCATTAGATCTTAATTACCTATGTTTGTTTTTCATTTAGGAAATTATATTTTTATTAAATAACATTAATTGTACTCATTCGATAACATCAATTGAAATACACACAAATCATACGTAACATAATATAATGTCATTAGAAGAATTATGTTTAAAATTCTAATTCTTATTATGGCATGTCCTACTATCAGCTCAGCATCCTACTGGACGTGAATTTAACAAACTAGCTAATTACTAAAAATGGCTGAACTTCAGAATGGATGCAGGTGGCCCAGGTTTGGAGATCTTTCAGGGAGGTCTATGTCCAGCAGTGGATGTACTCCGGCTAAAATAATTATGATGATGAAATTCCGAATAAATTTAATAATCTTATTTTTTATGTTCTTTTATTAGGGGAAGGTTGATAAGTCTCTGTGATAGCTGTGTGGCAGCTAGTATAAAATAATTAAAATATAGGTTTCAAACATTAGATTGCATTATAACATTATCTTGTTAAAGAGACTGCATGTTATGTTTACTAAGCACTACTAGTGTACTTTTAAAGTTAAAAATGCATTTTAATTATTGTAGTTTTTAATGGTTACTGCTCAATTGGTTTTAAATGCCATGCTATTGTTAGTAAAAACAAAGATAAATAAATTAAAAATAAATAAATAAATATCTCTGGACATTATTCACACAGCGCCATCTAGCCCCAAACTAGACAACGGATAAACATTACTTATATACTTTTTTTTTTAAATAGGCATACATAAATTATACATAGAAACAACCAACCGATACAAACAGACATGTTCTGTTCATGCACACAAATGTTTGTACCGAGCGGGGATCGAACCCGCGACCTCTGAACACTTTATTGATGTTAAAAATAAAATACCTACTTGAATGATCAATTTAACTGGAAGATTTTTTATGGATGAAATGTGAGACAGCTATAATGGCTGAATGTTGACTCAACAGACTTTAAGTGCTGGATTGGGAGATTTCTAAATTTGTACAAGGAAAATGTTTGGAAGAACATTCATTTTTGTAAAGTTGACTGGTTAGGTTATTAATATAAAAGTTTTAACACTATGTTATAAAATGCACAATTTTCATATAAATGCTACAGACGGTTTCTGTGTATTAATTAGTCAAAATTGGCTTGACCAGAAAAGTAGGTACCGCATCAATTTACAGAAAAAGAATTTAAGAGTAATTCATTCTACTTTGTGCAGCTCAACACTCTCCTTTCAATATCTTGATCCCCCATATACTTTACCACTCACTCCAAAATATGTGTCCATGGTGATCACTTAGGATCAGGTGGCAAAGTTGTTTGCGCCCATTTTTAATGTATAGAAAAAGTACCTACACTTATTTTTGTCACATTATTTAATGTCATGAAACATTGGAATGAAAAATCATAAGTTTCATAGGTTATGCGGTGAAAACCTACATAAGGACATGTTATTGTTTATGTATTACCTACATATTTTGTTATACATGTCTTACATACCACTTAAATATGATAATAATTGACCCGATGAAGATAAAATGTGTTGCATCTGATTCATTTAATCTAGGTATTCATTATATTTTTGATATCATACTGATGGATGACTAGTCTAATGGATATTTTTTTGATTTTACTTATTATTTTAATTATTAAAAAAATTCAGTTTACCAATTCCAATAAATTTGCATAACTTACCAAAAATAAAACACCAGTCTATCTGATTTATTGTGTTTTTTACAGCACTGCAGGGGCCATTTATTTTAGTCACTTAACCCTAGCCCTAGGATGTACCTTCTTCCCGGTGGTAGAGACTTGTTCAGTCTTCAGCTTCAACATCGATTACATCATGAGCAAGCTTAGACATGAGCTATGAACTTGCTGTTTTTTTATTTATTTTTTATTGTGGACAAATAAATACCTACCTTACGCATTCCTTCGGCCGTGTGGTGCTGGCGAGAAGCGACAACACCACCCGCCAGAGGGTTATGAGGATACTAAACTCCACAGTGCCCAACAGACGCCTTAGTGGTAGTGTCACAGGAATCGGTATAGCCTTGCATCTGTGACACTCCGCAGGCCGCCCGGCCTATTATTGTCTATAGGCCGGGTTTGCGCTTAGGGAAATCATGTTACACTTTTGTATATAATTTTTTCCAAGTAGCACAACTAATACCCCGCTCTTTGCATACATCTCAAAACCAAAGGAATCATTCCTGTTTAGTCAACATAACATTATTCTGTATGTAATTGTATTGATATTTTGTTTGGCCATCTTCCAAAATGTAATATGGGGCGAACTTGCGGGTGGAATTAAGTATTCATTCAGTGCAATAAATCTGTTCTATCTTATTCATAAACGTTCGTAGCGTGTCCTTGTCTATATGTGTATTAACTGGAAATATTTTTGGGTGCGGCTTGCCTAAGCCCTAGGGCAGTTGTAATACCAGTTTTCGCCTAGCTTCGCCCGCTTATAAATTGCAGCCCATGTGTTATTCTGATAAACTTTTTTAGTGCAAAATGTCACATTTAAATCCGTTCAGTAGGTTTTGCGTGTAAGAGTAACAAACATCCATACATGTTGATTAACTTTCGCATAATTATTTATTAATAACATTATTAGTATCTCTCTCTGTTCCGCATGCTTGTTGCAACATTGGGATATTGATAAAACTTTAGTACCTACCTACTAACGCTCGCAAAGTCGCAACGCGACTGTTTTTTTTTTTGTAAAAACTTAAAACAAGGTGTTTTGCAGTTAGGTAGGTAGGTACTTGTTGCTGATCGTGGCTGATTATTTCTAATTAAACCAGAAACTTTGGAGATATCAAAACAGCGCACTGTCGTTCGAACTAAGTATTTACGTTAACATTTTGCTTTGAGATCATTGAAAAACCTTTTTTAATAAATAAATGTTTACCTAACAAGTAAAACACAAATAACCGATGCAAACGCAAAAATCTGTTGCAAGAGTATCGAACCCACGAACGACCTTTTGCATACATTTTGACCCGAGAAATAAATATAGTGATACAGATTTCATTCCCCTATTAAAAATGTTTTACATACATACCTAATACCTAGGTAGGTATTTTAATAATATTCGGATAACTAAAATAAGTTGCATACCTACTTATTAAAAATCGCGATGTTTATGACATATCTCTCAGTAGTAAGACACATTTTAATAACAGCCAGTATTAAATGAAATCTCAGATACAAAACTCTGAAATTGGGACATGTACAGAATACGTTGCCAACATTTGCGAAGCCTACCCAAGATCCTTAGCACATTGTAGATACCCTATTTGGGTTGAAGTTTCAATTCGCCAAGCAATAATATCTCACAAGCAATTTGGCAGTGCGCTGTATGTACCCAGGCTGCGACCGCGGTTAAAGGGGTGAATGGAGGGGGGTGAGGAGGTCGCCGATATAAACTGAAATATGGCAACTAGTCGGCTGCACCACACGACGGCTTCCCAGATGCATTTAATATGCGTTAGTATGAAAATTTGGTGCAAGTTGGTTGAACTCGCGAGTTACGACGGGTCTGGTTATCCGCAGAGATTTGTCCGGGGTTTACCTCACATCCAATTTAGTCGCTTTATCACCGGCTGCACAGTAGACAGTTTCAGCGGCCCTTTATTAACTAGTTGGAAGTTTAGCTAGATTGAAAGGTTGAATTTAATGGGGTCAGTCGACGGTGAAGCGTAGAGATGCAATGAATTGTTGGTACCGTGTATAAGCATCACCACTGATCGAATACCACAGCTGACTACTATAAATTGTAATAAATTGAGTGAGAAAACTTCAACACATTTTTAAATTGTCCAGTGATATTTTAATATTGAAATCGCTCGAACCCTTCTGACATGACAAGTTTACATAGAGTATTTCTCTAATTTAGAAAGCCATTCATTGATCTGAACATAAAGTGTAAAAGAAACTCATTAGCAACTACATTTGTCCTACTTCCATGATCTCATCAGCGAAAAAAGAATTAGCAGGCCCCCAAGCTATTCATGTCCGTAAGAATGATCACTTCAGGCGAAATTATTTTAAGAACATTGTTTTCAAGAGGACAATGAGGCCGAATCTTGAGGTGGTAAATGATGCACTATCACATTGTTACAACCAACAAGACATCATTTCGTCTCGCTCGTTAGGGAGTATTTAAAGCGTGTGAGCATTCGTCGACGGGCGCGTCACTGGCGCGTGCGTCACAGCGCCACGCGAATAGAAAACTGGTGACCCTCGGCTGATGACGTCATCGACGCATGACGACCTGGCTCACGTTACTAGATCACAGTGAAAGTGCCGTTACTGGGATAGTGGAATGCTGAAGACGTGAAGGACAAATTCCAGAGTACGTTACGTTATGAGGGCAGCTTAATTGAAGTAATCTTCTCTAGGTGACGTCATTGATGCGTAAGATCTTTAAAGGATAAGTTGATTATTTTTATACCTAGATCTGGCCCTATATTTTCGCCTATAGTCTTTATGCATTTTCGAGCCATTTATTTCAAGTATACCTGTTCTGATTTTCTTTATTCCTTTACTTCCAAAATTCGATGAGAAAGCAATTTTAGCCTGGATCGGCTTTGCTTGCTTTCCGGGGAACGTTTTACATCGACAACTTCAAACCTGAGAATTTCTCAACAGAACACCTCGTCGTAGTTCTTTGTGGAGTCGTACCCCGTACACCAGTTACGTTAAAGACATACCTATTACGCTATTAAGTCAGACATTTTGTATTTTTGTGGCAGGTATGCTATGCCCAATTGCCCACAAACTAGGTACCGCGTACCGGCTCGTTCCTTTTCGGGGATGAAATGGGGAAACCGGGGAGGCATTTTAGTGGGTAGGTGGTTTGAACGTTTCTAGTCCTGAGTCACACTTTTCAAAGAGTATTGAAGAAAAATCAGTAAAAGTGTCTCACAGAAAGTTCCGATAATCGCGAACCGTCCCCTTTTGATAGCACAGCGTGATAATTATAGTAAATGCGGCGTTTTCAGTGCGGTTTTATGTGTTTTCGGATGAGAGGCGTCATTTGTCATACTCCCTTCCTGATGGGAGGGCATTCGGCAAATCCACTTAGGACGCTCAAGGACACATATTTTCATTCGTTCGATGCCGTTTGGGTACGGTAATAAAATTAAACGAGTAGTTGAGGAATTTAAATCGGTCCCTAAAAGGAAAATAGTTATTTATGTGACTGTTGCATAATGAGGGTCATTAAAATACGAATGTGGTTCACTCACTTCGTTCGTTTCATAAAAGGATCACATGAGTATTTTAATGCCTAATTATGTACAGTCGCATACATAACTTTATCTTCATTCATACGATAAATGTCTATTTTAAAGTCAGGATCGATGTGAAACCGCGTGGAATATAATCTGTAGTACCAGGAGAGCAGAGAAGAACAAGAAGCTAGGCTAGCTCGCGTCTTTCAAACTCTTTGATTTAATGAATAGTTACGCTGCGGTTATGCTCTCCTGGTACCTTTGAAAATACATCAAGATGTTTTGCTTACATATGTTAGCTTCAAATCCATTAATTTTTACTTTTTAAGAAGACGTTCGAAATTTGAATGTAGGTAGGTAATTAAAGTATCGGTTACCGATACTAAAATGTAAACATTACGATGCAGCCACAGATACTTATATCTAAATGTAGTGCGTTTGCTCATCGCTCCTGACTATAAAATAGACATTATTATGGTATGGATGTAGGTAGATAAAGTTTTATTTGACCGCGTTCGTTGAACAGTTGCTAAGCTGCTCGGGTATACAACCAGGGGGAAGTGGGTTTGATTCTCGCCTTGGGTCTGGTTGAATCGGACTTAATACCCGACATGAGATGTTTTTTGAGTAATTTGCCGGCACAACAGCTGTGGCTGCGTTCTGGCAATACAAGTGTGGGAGTCACACTTGAAATGAGAGGGTAGAACTAGAAGATCAGAGGAGCCTGCTTACAGTGTGTCAGGCCATATTGAGCGATGGTCTGATATGTAGATATTCCTCAATGGAATATGCTGCAGTGGCAGTTTATCTTCATGTAAGTGGTGTGCCTATCTGCCAATTGATCTAGCATTAGAAATGGAAGTGAAATGTTTTTATGTGTGTAGGTAAGTGTATAATGTATTGATGTTGTCCAAAATTTATTTCTATTATCCTGTATGATTTGGTACTCGTATAGTAGATTACATTTTCATTGACGTCACAGCGACACACGAATCGAGCGAGATAGGTATGTTTTCAAACTGCAAATCTTGCATTTATAATGGAATAAACATAAACCGGTTTTAACTGGTTATATTCTACAACCAATAGAAAATCAGAAATTACCTTAACTGGTTCCGTTTTTCTTTTTTGTCTTAGTACGAATATTATTTTGAACTTGTTTAATATTTACCTTTAAGTAGGTATAGCCGATGTATTCAAATACTGCCGACAAGTTTAGTGTAAACCTATTCTTGTAAAAGGATGGAAATGTGGGCTTACTTTTTTGGATGTAAAAGTGACAATTACGAAGAAACTCATTTATTCTATCCTACTTAGGAAAATGGACTTTCATAAGAGGTTTTTCATAATTGGTTACAAATGACTAGTTGCAATTTGAGTGGAGTGTATGCTATTATCTAAATTGGTTGTCGGTATTGTGATTTTATTTTATTCAGCGATTTCAGTTTTAAGGAAATATCGACAATGTAATGTTACTACAAGAAAGAACTCTGTCCCAGACGCAACAAGTCGGAATTAATTGAATTGAATTAAAATTCTGATTTAATAATACCAAACTTTTTTTCTTTTTTATAAAAAGTGAAGTAGGTGTGACCATGTTTAAATTTTCTTATTGCAGAACAATGTTTAATCACTAAGTTTGCCAAATGCGAATTGATGAGCAGAAACCCGAGCTATGTTCGAAAATTTTGACACTTTATCCCAAACCGAAAATCGAACCTAAGACCTCGAAATGACGGCCCAGTACTTAAACCACACAACAATATAGGAGTCGTTTTTTAATACAAAGAAAAAAAAACTTTAAAAACAGTCTCAAACGTTATAATAAGTAACGCTAGGCCTAATTAGTCCACAGATTCTGAAAGAGAAATTGTTGTAAATATGTGCGGACTTTCATAACGCGCTTACTTTTTTTTTCTGCTCGAGCGACGATGACGGTCGTGAAACTTGTGTTTTTACTTTTTTTTTCATCGTGCCTGTGATATTTTTAATTAGTGTACAGGTATCGAATGTTTTGTAGCCAGTGTTTGATGGTTTTCAGAAGTTGAAAATTATCTAGGTAGATATTTTTTTTAGCGTTCTGAGGGCCTGTACTGTGTCCCGTAATTTTTTTGACAGATGACAGTGATGCTGACTTGTTTTTTAACTAACAAAAGAGACAGTATCTTTGTTAAAGTCGTAGACATATTTTTACTTTTTGTACTAGAAATATTTTTAGCAAAGGATAGTCCTGAACAAGCAAACAAAAAATATTTTGATTTTGCTGTCAAATTATTATTAAAACGATGACGTCAGTACCTTGTTTTTCTTAAACTAGGGAAAAATATCCTTTTGACAGGTGATAAGAGTAGCTCAGATGTCTTTACCGTCTACACCCTTTTATGAATTAAAAGATTTTCTGTATTCTAACTAGGTATTCTATTGTTTTGTCCGCCTTCGACAAAGAAGATGAATACCTACGCAATGTTTCCATTTAAGGATTCAGAGTTCGTAAATGAACTTGAAAACCTTTCATCGGCGTTCTAATAATATCCAGAACTAATGTCAGTTATACATACTAGAGCTATTTAAAACGTGCAGGGCTTATCTTAACTTGAATATCGCTGTGAATCATATGACCTAAGGTTAAAAGCCGTTCTGTCATCACGCTAATGTCATAAGCAGGTGGGTGGATTGCAATCGAAATGTCAGTGATCCCCTACAATTGGGGCGGTGAAATGTCAAAGGATTTTCTGAATGGATTTTCTTTGTATTATGTTCCAGGGAAATATTACTTGGCACATAGGAATGCTATATTGCAATTGACAGATACATTTATATAACTTGCCTTATACTCGTAGTGGTAAAACTGGCCCAAGTTTTATTGATCTGCTTTTATGACTTGATGAATTTAACTTATTTACTTATAAAAGATATATCAAAATACCCGTTTTTGAATCTATACTAATATTATAAAGAGGAAAGATTTTATTGTTTGTTTGTTTGTATTGAATAGGCTCTGAAACTACTGAACCGATTTGAAAATTATATCAGCTTTATTGTGAAAGGAAAGATCTTTATATGTAGGTAAATATTAAACTATAGAGGATATTAAATAATTTATTATACATACCCAAAATGTCGCCATTATTATACTGGGTGACTTTTTTTACCGTCAGGAAAATTTGCGTGTGAAATAGGTAAATGATATACAGGGTGGCCCTGAAAATCGTGGATCAAACGAAACAGGGAGATAAAGGGGGTTATTACCGACATAAACCCCTCAACAGTATGACCTCACATCGACTCTACAAAAAATTAAAGCTATTTTTTGTTTTGAAAAAAATAATGCCTTATTTTGTAATCAAATGGCAAAATAATGAAAACAGATTGTTTTTTCTTTCTTTTTTTTGTGTTCAATTATTGTCAAAGAAAGCATCTTTACATAAAAAGTATCTTTACCATTGTGGGGACACAAATTCGTGAGTAATGGCAACTTTCTTAAAAGAAATTAAGTTTTACGAAAAATCAATTCCAACTTCAAAACAGTACTGTGAAAAAAAAATGTATGACCGACAAGTGACCCTGTATCAAAAAAATTAGCCTGTTTTATTACCATTTAAATGAGGTATAACACTTGGCTATTTCGTAGTTAACTTATTTTACAAAACTTGTTTATTGGCGCCAAGTCTAACTTTCAATAAATTGAGCGATCAATAAAAATCGTTATTCGCGTTGATTATTTTCACTCTTAACAATCCTAGAGCTTTAACATTGGAATAAATACCTGGTATCTTTTGTCCTTTTCACACTTGGGTCGGGTACGTACCCGACTCGGGTCGTACATACGATCCATTGTTTTTTGGCTCAGGTACTTAGGTACCGCTTGCGCGTACGTTTGGCCCACCGCTCCCGCCGCGGCGGCGAATCAGTGACTCGCTACCGCTTGTTATTACGCACGTGTTCTGCCGGTTTGCTCTTCAACGTCTCCTGAACGGACTCTGATTTCTTGTCTAACTGTGATCTAAGCTTGCCATACGGACTGTGAGTCTTGCCAAACTGTGACCTAAGCTTGCCATGCGGACTCTGTGTGATTTCTTGCCAAACTTTGACCTAAGCTTTCCAATCGGACACTAATTCTTGCCTAACTGTGACCTACGCTACGCCAGATGGCCACTGTAAGAAGAGTGGAGTACAGCTGACTGTACTCCACTCTTCTTACAGTGGCCATTACAAAAGCCGTAGATGTAATGCATGTCAGCATACTCTCGCTGACGAGGGAAGGCTTCAAGAATCAGTGTCCGATTGGAAAGCTTAGGTCACAGTTTGGCAAGAAATCACACAGAGTCCGCATGGCAAGCTTAGGTCACAGTTTGGCAAGACTCACAGTCCGTATGGCAAGCTTAGATCACAGTTAGACAAGAAATCCGAGTCCGTTCAGGAGACGTTGAAGAGCAAACCGGCAGAACACGTGCGTAATAACAAGCGGTAGCGAGTCACTGATTCGCCGCCGCGGCGGGAGCGGTGGGCCAAACGTACGCGCAAGCGGTACCTAAGTACCTGAGCCAAAAAACAATGGATCGTATGTACGACCCGAGTCGGGTACGTACCCGACCCGAGTGTGAAAAGGACAAAAGATACCGGGTATTTATTCCAATGTTAAAGCTCTAGGATTGTTAAGAGTGAAAATAATCAACGCGAATAACGATTTTTATTGATCGCTCAATTTATTGAAAGTTAGACTAGGCGCCAATAAACAAGTTTTGTAAAATAAGTTAACTACAAAATAGCCAAGTGTTATACCTCATTTAAATGGTGATAAAACAGACTAATTTTTTTGATACAGGGTCACTTGTCGGTCATACATTTTTTTTTCACAGTACTGTTTTGAAGTTGGAATTGATTTTTCGTAAAACTTAATTTCTTTTAAGAAAGTTGCCATTACTCACTAATTTGTGTCCTCACAGTGGTAAAGATACTTTTTATGTAAAGATGCTTTCTTTGACAATAATTGAACACAAAAAAAAGAAAGAAAAAACAATCTGTTTTCATTATTTTGCCATTTGATTACAAAATAAGGCATTATTTTTTTCAAAACAAAAAATAGCTTTAATTTTTTGTAGAGTCGATGTGAGGTCATACTGTTGAGGGGTTTATGTCGGTAATAACCCCCTTTATCTCCCTGTTTCGTTTGATCCACGATTTTCAGGGCCACCCTGTATGTGACGATAGCATGATTAGTTTAATTTAATTTTAAAATATTTTTGCGCATTTACTATGGCGAATCCGTTCGAGATTTACGCGGTCGCCATAGTAAACGCGCAAAAATATTTAAAGAAAAATTTAAACTAATCATGCTGTCGTCATCTATATCTCACACGCAAATTTTCCTGACGGTAAAAAAAGTCACCAGTATAAGCGCTGGAAAACTCATTTCGTATGCAGCGATACATTTACAAGTCATTAATTAATATTTATTTCGTATTACTATCAGAAATAATAATGTACGGGTCGGTCGTGGCGAAATAGATTGTTTCCTACGTAAAATTAGCTTAATAATACAGGATCACATTTTCCTATACATTTTTCTGTACAAAAAAAGCCGGAACTGCAGCTAAAACCACCACGTACCTACTTGGTTTTTTTTGGTCAAAATACTTCGTTTTATGTTATCCCATGAGTACTGATCATTATATAAAAAGAAGCTTAAGTCTTTTCATAAGGTCTAGTTTGACTGTACCAAACGTTATGAAAATCGGTTGAGTACCTTATTTACGTGAAAGCGTAACAGACAGACAGGCAGCAGACAGAGTTACTAAATTTATAGATTAGTAAGAATTTTGAAATAAACTTACAATACATTAATCTTCAGTTATATTAATAAATACCGCCTTGAGTTACTTACAAAATGCTTTTCATAGAACATTCTGTGCATTAAGATTTTTTAGACAAAAAGCCATAAATTACACAGGAATTTCGTATGACAGCAGCACTCAAGGTGTAAGGAAGTATGGTCTAACAAAATATTTCTATAAATAACGTGACAACAATATAAACCGATAGAATTGCGGAGTCAGTCTGCAACTACACAAATCATTTTAATGACAGTAAGGGAAATCTGTTTCTGTTTTCACTTTCAATCAATTACCTAATTGAAAGTAGGTAGCTAATAATTACAATTGATTTAAGATAATTGATATGAAAACTTTTGCGTTTATTTGAGATATAAAAAGTTAGGCGCCTATACTTAGATCCTGTTTCTATTGTAAATTTTCTAGAAAAAGTAATGCCAGCACAATTTTTTTCTAATAGGTAAATCAATAATTCAGATACTCATTTGACAGTAGTGAAACTGGCTCTAAAAATCTATTAATTAATGAAAATACAATACCTACGACTGAAAATTTACATCCTTATTGGGTTTACCGGCAAACACACTTCTTCGCCCCTATGAAAATGTTTTTCAGGGCTAATACTAATCGATATTAGTTATTCGTGCTTGCAGTCAGTTCGCAAATATTAATGTTTATTTATCGATGCGAATTATACGATATGTGGTACGGTACAAACTTTAGTTGTACCACGCTACGGTTCAAACTGTATCAAATGTTAATCTGGGAAATTTTTCACAATGCCTTCTAGTAACAAACAAATGAAATTCTAGACTCATCTCAAGACTTTAATGTGCAATGTTTTTTTTTTAAATTTCTTTCCTACTTTTTTTATTATTGGTCAGCGATGACCACGATCTCACTTTATGGCTTAACCTGTTTTACTATTCGCGCATTATACTGTGGTCTGTGATCATAGTGTGCATAAATTTTGATATACCGCCTAAACCGCGTCTGGTAGACTGGTGCGGCTTGCGTAGGAGTCGATTGCGCGGTGAGTCACGCAAGATGGCCGCCGACAATAAGTAATTATCAGGCCAGCTATACGTAAACAGTGTTTTTTTATTCCCAGTGTTTAGCTGTGTAGTATAACGTTTCCTGCTTTTGAAGCGCACGTTACGTATAGTAGAGCGTTTACCCCGATGGACCTATAACATGCTGCATTTTTTTATTAGCATCGATGTTTCTTCGACTATTTTGTATAATAATGCAGGCGTCGAACCGTGAACTTGAATGTTTAAGGTCAATGCAAATTGAGCGTCATGTCATTCAGGTCATAATTAATTTATTCAAAATGGCTGCACTCCATTCTGATAGTGTGCATAAAAGCGGTGACATAGTCGAGACTACAGTCATAATACGAGTAATAGCACTAGTGTGACCATCTCAAAAGTGGAGAATCTGGCAGGGGAGCAAAATCTGCCAAAGGACATCGGCAGAAATGGGCTCGATCTTAAGCGTTCGTTCCACTATTCAAAATATAATTAATATTCGTTACAAGATTTTTAATATTTAAATTCAATTTTAATTAATATTTTTACCGCGGGATAAAAATATAATCTAATAAATGAAAGTACTATTGGTTTTGTAGTGCATCCGGTGTGTTATGTGCATAGTGCATAGTACGTCCGGTAGAATAATAATAATGTTGCTAGTTAAGATACTTAAATAATGATTTTCCGATCAGATCCCATACAAATGACAGCTTAGAATAGAGGCACGATAATTTTCTGAAAAAATTATGGCAACAGAAAAGTCAAAAAAAAATCAAATGTCATACAACGTCTGTCAATCATTCGTTTCTGTTTGTTTTGAATAACATATGTGAATAATTTTGTTTTGTCGTTATTGTTGGAATGCTTGGTTTAATATTTGACGACTTTCGCTACGTTTAAATGACGGTTTCAGCTAAAACAAACGACCTAAGCTTTTCTTACAACGGATCCAGTGAACTCGACAATTGGGGTTATTTTTGAAGAAATCAAAATCATCCTATAACTATTTTTTCCCAGGGAGTGGATTTATAAATTGTAGTGTATTTGGAATATTACTTCATTTTCTACATAATAATAGTAAATCGGTAAGTGTAATTCATAAAAAATCAAGGCCCAACGTTCTATGGATGTTCGCCCGTGTTCTTTGATACCAAAGAAAAATGCCACAAATCTATATATTAAAGAAAGTGGTGTTAGTTACACAAAACTCAAGAACGGATGAACCGATTTAGCCGAAAATTGGTGGAGAGGTAGCTTAGAACTTGAGATGACATAGGATACTTTTTATCCCGGAAAGGGGGGATAGTTGAAAAAGAAAATTACATGCGGGTGAAACCGCAAGGGCAACCGCTAGTAAGCTATAAAATATCCTTCTATAACAAAAATGGTTAAATGGTGGATGGTTAGATGGTGGATTTGCTTGTGTCTTTTAGTTCGACGAGGAGCAAAAAAGACTCAATGACCGGTTCATCGCGAAGCGTTCGTCGCAAGGGTCTTTTATTAGAATCTTTTAAATCTGCTACAGCTGAAAATTAGGGACGAAATCTACCAATATTATAGCAAAAATATGCCATAAATGGTCACCCTGATCCAATCCGTCGGAATGAAATAAGAAGGAATCCAACTAGTTTTTTTTTTTTATATTCAGTCGACCTAACTCTAATACCCAAACTGGTTTTGCAAAATGCGCAACACAGGAAGATATTTTTGGGCGCAGTAAGATTAACGATCTGACCACAGACCAATGCAGAATTTGTATGTAAGAAGAACCAATATCTTTACGAGTATGAAATAATCTCGAGCGAAGTGTTTGGAGGTGTTCAATTTTACTTGTTTACTTTTACATTTAATCGATATGATAAAATGTTCTTTAACAAGATAAGTCACGAATCAACCAATCGGGGGGAGAGTATCGTGTCGGCAGCGGCAAGAAACGATTTTTCTGCCACAAACATGGTTTTCCCTTCAATAGGCGAAAAAACTCCTTATCATCGGAAAGGCTTGACCGCCACCCTTTTGGTATAAAAAAATTCCCAAGTTTTTATTTTGCAGACAACATAACGCACATTACTACTAAACCCCGTGTTTAACGAAGTCATTAACGTTATTGTGTAAAGCAAAATTATACCGTAGTTGGGTTTGGGGTTGTATTCGTATGCAAGTGCAAATCTGCAATGAGGCCAAAATCTTACTTCCACACCATAAAAAACGAGACGAAAATATGACATAATTGGCAAACGTTTATGGTCACTCGTCTAGTGAGATTCTGTCTTATGTGGAATCTATTGGACCACGTTCCCTGTGTCTAAATTGAATATCTCAGACACCCACGTGTTCTTTTATAATGAGAGGCCCGAGCACTACCTTTGGCGCGAGGTCACATTACATCACAGCTTTTTATAATGTCCATTGTGAGTTTTTAAGATCATTCATGGTGTAGTAAAAAGTTGACTCAAGGTTTTATCCTTTTAATACTTAGCATTAATGGTCTTAATAAACATGTAACTACGTACGGAGCGGACAAAGGTGTTACCTGCTAAAAGTCGAATATATGCTATACATTTTGAACTGTCAAGTCATAGCCTAAAGGTTCACAATAATCACAATCTATCGAGGAGTTAAACACAGTACGTTTGTCCGATTTGACATGTAAAATTCAGTCATTGCCCATGGTCCACCTTCATAGTTCACCCAGGTGTACCAAGGGCAATTATTTCTTCCTAGTAAAACGAGGAAAAAATTTAGCAGACACGAAAAAAAAATATTTTATTTGCGTAAAACCCCTATTATTAATGATTTCTAATATTTACACAGTTACTACTCATTAAATAAAACAACTTTAAACGGATGAAAACTCGCGTACCTATATTCTACCTTTTAATATGTAGAATATACGCGAGTTTTCATCCGTTTGAAGTTGTTTTATTTAACCCCTATTATTAAACTACAGCGACTTTTTTTGCTATACTGACTTTAGGTCTCCTTTTCAATCACTGTCACGTGAAGGAAGGTTATTGCTATTTCAATATTGACGATTTTTTGATACTAGAGGGCTCATGATTGTTCCATACGATCCATACTATGTAATGTTATGATGATCTCATACGGCATGTCTGTTTTTGCTTTTCATTGCATGATATGAATGTTCATAAGTATGTTTTATATCGTACAGGCTTTACTTGGTTTAAGGCTAAATGGCACTAAATGAAAAATATCCGTTGTCCAGGGAATTGAATTGAAAATTTGATTAAAACGAGATCATCAAAAGCTATCATCGATCGCTTCACTCGTCCAGCCTTTTTGTTACCATTATTTTTCGCATAGTTTATTCCGTTTCGCTTTTGTTCCGTTTTATTTGTTAAATAAACAGGTAGATTTAACGGATCAATTGTTGCCAAACGTTTCTGTCTTCATTCCGGCGAAAATCTGCGAAATACTCAACAGCTTTTGTCGAGGGCGCGCCGGGAACATTTTCAAACACAGGTTCGAGAGTGCTCGGATACTTGCATTCATTTTGTTTTGTTCTCTCGGTATCGTTTAACGTACAATCGTTTAGACTAAATGCAGGAAACAAACTTCTATTTCGGACGTAATCGATTGCTAGTTGCAGCTCAACTGTTTACCCTGGGAAATTACCGTCTTTTAGTGGCGCTACGTCTAGGGCATTCGAAATTGTTTAAAGCATTTTGTTGTTGGCTTGTTTTCCAGTGCCCTGTTTTTCCGATAAAGAATAAGATTATGTACAAGAAATACATAATCCGATTAGTATTTTTATAAATAAAACGTTTTTCCGACCCTATATTTGTTCAAGGGTGGTGGTAGTCAATAGGCGTAGTGGTTAACTGAGAAGGCTCCTGCTCCTGCGGTGTCGAATTGGTGCAAGTGAGTTATGATTCTGTGACGTCATATACCTACCTACTGCAAATCCTTTATTCGTGCTGTCTTTATAACTCTTTTTCACATGTATGACAGCACTGTTACGTCGCATCATCGCATGTCACCCCTCCCACACCGCTCTAATACCCTCAATCATTGTTATTTTTTTAATAAATATTTCTGGACATTATTCACACAGCGCCATATAGCCCCAAACTAACCATAAGCTTGTACTATGCGTGCCAGACAACAGATAAACATTATTTATATACTTTTTTTTTGTAAATACATACATTATATACATAGAAACACCCAGACTGATACAATCTTTACGATATCGATACGATATTTGGTACTTGAATAGAATCAGTCTTGACCACAACTAAATATCTGGTTGTAAAAATCTAGTTATTATACGAATCAACTTAATTGGCTTATCTGAACATCGTGCGAGCGAGAACCTGCGCAGAACACAAATATAGGTGTCAGAGGGGTGCAGCCGCGCCCCGCACCTGCGCAAACGACGCTTGCACCTAACTTCAGACAAGCCAATTTAAGTTGAATCGTATTATACCACTACGATTATCTAGTTTCTAGTAACGTTTGAAGTTGTTTTTGGCTCACCGTTGCATTTCATTCGCAAGCCGGCTTAACTTAGCAGGTTTCGCCGCGATGTTTTCATTCACAGCTCAACTAAGTTTAATCAGACTCTGCTTACTTAGCCTTAGCATTCTGTTTGATCTTGGCTACTAAGTTTTTGCTCGTGCATAGCAAATCAGTATGACTTCTAGGTAGAAGTTGCAAGTTTTTTTCCATAACGACAGTACATGGAACGAGCAATGAATAAGAAATAGGTATACTTTTAGGACGATCGACACGCTTAGTGATTTTATATGCACTAAAACTAATTTTGTGTGACGAATCAAGGTTTTATAAATTAAAATGCTTAGCTAATTATCCTGAATTAAGTATACACTCGGTGTCTACCTATAAAGAACTATGAGTCGTTTTAATATTACATTATATATTTTAAGAACTTTTGCTTTTTTCAGAAAAAAAAATTAAGCATCATTAATATTGACACATCAAAAGAGGCAAATTGTCTGGTTTTTGGTACATTTTGTAGAGTAGGACGGCGCATTCTGGAGATGGGCTGCTCAATAGGCACACAAGGCTGGCGCCGGCTCGTCCCAATCGGGGGTGAAGGGAAAACCAGGGGAATATAGTGGGTAGTGGGTTCAGTTACAATGGCGGCCATATGATCACACCGCACCAATGATTACAAAAAAATATAAGTTTTTGATTACATATCGAAGAAAATACCTACCGCTATTCTTTCTGTTTAATCTAGTGGATTCGTATTAATTTCCACATATTGAAAGAGAAATACCGAAAGACTACTAGTATTGATTAATGCGATATACCTAAATCATAAATTATGTAGGTATAATTTTACTCAATGCTCTATTAAACCTTTGGTATGATTATACCTACCTTAAAGCATTTTGTTGGATCTATTTATGCATCCGAAAGATTATAGCCTTTCTCTGCCCAAATAGGAGCCAACCATTAAATAAATCCTAGTGTAAACATTAGTCTGTGTTTAGCGACAATCTAACGCCCCCTCTGATGAAATAATGGCCATAATAGACCTGACGGTGTTTTGGCAATATTAATGTGGGAGCCAGTGCACTGCAAATAAAAATATCATTGGATACATTACAGCAGCATATTGAGCGATGTTTCCTGTTGTAATAGGTCGCAGTGTCTGCTGACCATCAGGTGGGCGGCGTGCCTGTCTGCTACATAGCATACATAGGTATTCATTGTACGTATGCATTGCCAAGTTTCACTTAAAAAGCCAAGTGAATGGAGTAATTGAAGTGTGAAAACCTCACCTTCGCTTAAGGATAGTTGCGGAGTGTTAAATACCTAGTTGAATCACCTTTCTATTCTCAATGACACCTGCAGCTGTGGTTAGTCAAATCTAACAAAGAATTTGCACAATCATTTATATTTTTATGTCGTCGTCAATCTTTTTAGCTTTAGACTTTTTTTTTTGTTACATTTTGTATCCATTATTAGATGTTTGTTGGTCGCGATCAATAACGAATCAATAAGGTTAAAGTTATAGTTTATGTATAAAACCACTATCTATACTATCTAAATTTTTTTACTTTTCTGGTCGTTATTATTTAATCCTTCTAGCCCCGGATTACTAGACACAATAGAAAATCGGATATGAACGATACGATGAACACTTAATTAAATACAGACTATTTACCTAATTAGTCAAGAAGAGTAAGCTTATATTATTGTGGAATTTGATTTTACCTACACGAATGGAACATAAATATTATGTCATGAAATATTTTAATAACATCGAAAATATGAACGAATTTTTACTTAACGCAAGAACAATTCTATAATTTTCTCTTAGGATTTTACCTAAAAGAACAATGAAAACTTTTCAGCTTAAGCCACTTTACAATGCAATATAAGTTTAATTTAAAAATGCAACGCCATCGTAACTTTTCATTTTACGAAATCATAATATTTACAACCGCAGAGAGTTACTCGTGAATACTCTGGAAGTTTAATCAAATAAAAAAATGCGCTTTGCCACCCAGGGACTCCTACAAACTTGGATCACAGTATAGTGTAAAGCAAAGAGGATGGCTAAAATTTTATTTACCTACTTACAGAAATTCTACAACATGGTTTAGATAAAAGAGAGTACAACCAAACTTTTCTTAAATAAATTTCTGTTGACCTACAATATTTAAGGCCGACCAGAAGCACATCTGAAAATTAATCACTACGGCTTCACTGAGAAGTTTTCCTTGAAGAAGCATCTCTTAATGCACTTGACAGCTGAATATTTCTTAGTAGGTACATACAAGTTTTAAATTTCTTGCGAATGCCGATGCCTATTTCTGTAAAACTGTTCACAAAAACGATGTTGACCCTTATAAAGTGCGAGTGAAAACTTATTTTACAGTATTGTGTAAGGCCTTCGGCACACTTGGGGGAAATTACGTCGCGACGGAACGCCAATGCATGTAATTTCATATAAATATTGTCCGCGACGGAGCGACCTATCTTTCGCGTAGTGTGCCCGCTATTTGTAATGTTGGTTATGAAATGACATGCATTGGCGTTCCGTTGCGAAAGATCTGCGACGTAATTTCCATCAAGTGTGGCAAAGGCCTAATTGTGGAGAAGAATCCGCAGAAGTTTCCTCATTGCTGTTTGCTAGATTGTTGTTTGAATGCACACAGATGCACTCGGTATGCGAACGGTGTCTGAAGCAGTCGGGAATCGCATAATGAAAATTGTTATCAAGAACTTCACTGTCTCTGGTTGAGAAACATTCTTTATTAGCGAGTAATTAAGTTCTGTTTTTGAAATAAATAAGATTTAGGAGATGACATGCGCAGTTGAAGCGACCATAATTAAAGTCCTTATCAAAATTTAGACCACCAGCGAGAAGTTTTAACTAATACTTACAGGTGTGAAGACCAACGACCTCTTTGATTGCCCGTCACAAACAGTCACTACTGTCCTAGGATTACGAATAAGTATGAAATACTGAATCACATAAGGAAAATCATTGTTGCCTGCTAACATTAAAATTATACAACATCCCAACGAGTGGTTACAGTGGGCCTCTAAACTCGGAGGAAGATATTTCGCTTTAAACCTATGGATTTAAAAGTATGGGTACATACTGTTTGAGGTAGCTAGCAGACTCATATTTATCTATTGTGCCAAAGAGGTAGTCACAGATTACATGAGAAATAAACGACCTTCATTTTATTATTGCCTGATTTTGTGACATGTTATTTGCCTTTAAAGACTTACAACATCCCGTCTTTTCTTATGAACGTAAGATGTAAGTTAGTAGGCAAAATGTAAACAGTACTTCCATAGAGCTAACGTCTATTTGTATATGCAAATTAGACATTGCCAGCGCCACAATCAGTTAATCGGATTACTTAACTGTTGCGTTCCGTGTTAATAATGTAGGAGTGCGGTGCGAACAGTTCGCTGATCGTTGTGATAATCTTCTCGTTAATACTTCCTTACTTTTATGAAGGTTTATCTTGAAGTAGAGCATTATTTTTATTCGGAACAAATATTATTATGGTAGATGTACAGAAATATTTCCACGACTGTTGCAGAGATCCTGCATTAGAACATGGTGTCTTACTGTAGACTGCTCGGATTTCGAGAATTTCATTGACGTGCCATATGGGATAAATCGTTAATAGATCGTCTTTTTTAATTCTCTCTTTCCATAGCTTTTGTACTAATATGCATGTATAAATTTTATTTCCATTAATTCAAAAATATAAGAAATCTCACAAGGTCAACACGTTGGCAGCGTTTTGCATCATCCAAATTGTCAATAAAGATTAGCGTTAACCGATTCTCCTCAAGCAAACATCCAAGCAGTATCTGGAACGTTTCATAAAGCTAACACCACACAATAAATTGGAAGCGACAGACTCGAAATCCGAATAGCGACCAGAGACGCGGATCAGCTGAAAATAACTGGACGCGGCCGCCTCACGCGTTGGTTGGTATTTTTTAACGCGTGCGCCATGCGCTGTTTTAATAAGTTTTTAATGGACCGTTGAGAATTCTAACAGCTTAAACCGTCCTTCTGAGATGTCTTAATTATGACATTTGTCTTTTGTGGACTGTTTTGGTTCGTAAGAACGACAAGCGTGAAGTTGGTTTTCGGTCTTGAGTATTTATTGGTGTTTCCGTCTTTTGGTTGGTCAGAGCACACTTACGCTGAGCTATTATAATACATACTTAGGTCTTCGAGGTTGATTGAACTTCCAACAGATGTAGACTATATTCAGACGCGCTCACATAGGTGCTAGTTCAGTAGACTAGTAAGTAGCAACTAGCAACACATTTATTACAAATAGCTTCTAAAAATCACTAAGGTTTCAGCTTGGGTACTTAATCACATTATTTTATTGCTCGTAAAAAGGTAGTTTTAACACCTTCTGAGTAGGTAATTGTTGTCTTATGCCATTAATTTCTCGGAACTTTTAGATGTAATTTTTCCTTTAGGTTTGTGTGCTAAGTCTTTTAAAAATTAATCTTGATTTCCCGTGAAATGCTAATCGGGCAGAATCAATGCTCGGACATTGAACTGTCCTGTTACTAGAAAAATGCTTCTTAATAAATAAGTTCTTAATTCCTGGTATAGTCTGCGATAATATCGTTACAGTTGCTTTTACTATTTACGATCGTCGGGGTAGGAAAACAATGTGTAGACAAAGTAAGTGTTTACATTTTCGATATTGTGAAATGTCTGTTTAGTCTTTGTAAATGAATGAATGTAGGTAGTTTGTTTATGATGAAAATTAAGACATCAATGATCTTCTTTAATTTTCAAATACAAAAGTTCTTTAATAACGTACAAAGAGCAAACGGACACCTACGAGATAGACGCTGAAAGTTCAAAGTACATAATTCAAAACAAAAAGAAAAACGACGGGAAGAAAGAGATGCTAGTAATGTAGGTACATAAAAACGTGTAGGCAAATGGCCCAGTCCCAGCATAAGCTGCTATTCTAGCTGAGCCATTTTAATCTCTGCATTTGAGATACAAGATCAAATTAGTTAAGGATATGCAAGATTATTTTGTTTTGGAATACACAGGATATTATGATATTGAAATGAAATTCACGTTTCAACAACGATCAATCGCATAACATAAGTTAATCGTCGCCCGATGTTGTTTTGCGTTCAGTTGTAGCGTTTCAATGATGGTTTAGCAATGTAATATCATTCGTCGTTTGAATCTCGTTTACGTTTTATTTGTTTCACTAATTTTCCTACGGCTGTCTGTTTATTTCTTTTAACCTCTTATTATGTAAGGCTAGAGCCGTTCGTCAAGACAATAAAGATGGTTTTTGAACCGTAGTCTGTAAACTACGACAGATATGGTTCCTATTCCATGGTCAGCCATTATGTCCTATGTCAATATCCTACAAACATAAATGCGAAAGTTTGTGAGGATGTTTGGAGGGATAAGTGAAATATTTAAGTGTATATCCAAAAAAAGCTGAAACGTGCTACAAAATAACTAATTGCACAACCAAAGGCACACCTAAGGTTAGGTTAGTAAGCAATTCAATTTTTTTGGTGCCCGTTTCAGCCTTTTTTGGTGTACGGTTAAATATACGCCCTTTCATAAAAAACTACTGAACGGATTTGATGAAATACAGTAATATAGATAATAGAAATCATAACACCATTAGGGCCAGTTTCACTATGTACCTACTTACATAAAGATGTTCATGATAATTTATCTGTCAGATGATGATGCCTTCTTTTTTGAACGTCAATATAACATGTCCGAAACAAATAATTTTATTTTGACGAGTAGTAGATACAGGAAATGACATTTGTTTTGACTGTGTCTGAATAACGTTACATTTCAACGGTAACTCCACACTGTTTTTGTTATAATCACAGATTACCACACTAAATGCCGCCCAAACAAAACAGCAGACATAACAATCCATTTACGTTGAAGCGAAGGTAACTCGATATACAGATCGCATCCCTACAGTACGGTAAAAAGCTGAAATGTTTACATTACAAAATTCACGAGTCAACATCAGTGAGTTGGCCAAACACTGGCCATTGGTAAAACAAGTAAGTTTCGAGCCAACGTAAATTTTGCGAGTCGCCACAGTAGAGACTAAACAGTACGGAATTGAATTTGAAGAAGCATACTGGCCCTTTTTAGTAACGATTATTCAGTCGTATTAGAAATTAATTGCGTGAAGTCGACCTCACGCATGTGATACGACACTTGAAACCACTGCTACCACAGAATCCCTTCCTTCTAGAAGTACTGCAGTTAGCAATAGTATTCAAGGTCAAAGCATAAATTCATCATTGTTGTTTGTGTTATTATATCATGAGTTATACAATGTCGTAATTGTACGTAGGTGTATCGTAATGGGACGGCGATTAGGCGCCCTGAAGATTCTCTGGTGGAAACCCGCGAGAGCTCGGGATAATCGCCTTGATTATATATAATTACATTTCGCCTTCCAAGACTCGTTACAAATTCTTTTTGGAGTACCGGTGATTAGGCAGTGTAATTCCGACGGATCGACTAAGTTAGTTGCTCCATCCGGTATTGTCTTAGAAGCAATCTCGGTTTTTCAGTATTTACAAAACCTGTGACGACCTCTCATTTTATCAGCTAACCTGAAAACAGTTGTGCTAACAGTAGTTCTAGTACTACAAAAATGACAAAAGGTACAAAATAGTATTCTGTAGTATCCTGTATTGCGTAAGCTAAGTAACTGTCGCACGCTAGTATGTACTTCACACTAAAGAGTATATTGGAACTTTGTCCCCGAGCACAGTTGGAGGAAAATCATCTTTAGCCAACGATGCCTTTACCTTACAGTAGAACATGAATTGCCTTTGCTTTTTTCGAAGTTATGAAACTTACACATTCAGAATCGTATGTTGTTACTGTAAGGCATCAACAATAACGGTTGAAAGCAACAATGCAGCTATAAAATATTGCGTAAGTGCTCATAATTGCAGCAAATATATCAAACAATGTTATCGCGAAACGGAAGACAAGGTTTCAGCTGATTGCAGACTCGCGTCGGGAATTCATTTGCTGAAGGTCAAAAACTGTACATCTAGATAACGACCTACATAAAAAGGGTCTACAAAATCTATATCTATATGTTACAGAACTGATGATCTAAGAGCAAGACTTAATTAGCTTATAAATTAAACGAGGAAGATTTATAAAATGAATGCTAAGGTTACACAAACGAAGAAACCGATAATTTTGCCAGAGAAAATTAATTTGCATGTTCCATAAATTTTACGCCACTAGAGTTTGCATAAAATTTATGTAATAAGGTAAAATTTCAGTTCAAATTTATGTCATTGATTAGAAAAGACGATATTAAACGCAACACCTAATTTTAGTTTATCTAGATTCTAGATTTTGTAATAAATTGTTACACTGCCAAGAAAATGCCAATATATTTAACTTTAACCCATAGTTGCAAAGGTTGGGTATATTATTTCAAAAGAAGTTTAAGAATAAGTCTAGACGATATGTCTGAGTTCAAACCATTTTGTTCCATTGTTGGTGCGACAGAACCATTATCAGTATCCCCATCTGTAACTGTTAACTGGATATGAATGGTACAGCACTTTGCGTTGTGGCTTATTGAATTGTGTGACACGCGAACTCGGTCTATAACACACGACCTATCTTGTGGCATTGCACTATTATTAGAATCAGTGTCTTCCTTTGCTTCGCTATCGTGAGGTCGACTGTTTAAATTGTGTTGAATTCTTTTGTGGATGTTACGACTGGTTTCTTAATCTTTATGACCTATTTCATACAATACAATCGATGATGCCAACGATTTAATAGAATTCTCAACCACTGTGTCAATCTTGTTGTTTATACAATCTACATAGATATTCCTGTCTAATACATTCAACAAATTTTGACGATGAAGTACTACTAGCTACTTGAAATATTTCGGCTTTATTGACTTCATAAATCATCAATCAACTAATACCATTCAGTTATATTAAATATGAAGTTCTAGTTAATAAATTATTCCAACAAGCCTGTCAGTTGAGACAAAAACATGTACGTGCGCATTTCAGTGGTCAAAATAGCAAACCATCTGTCAATCTTTTGAGCTTTTGAAATATTGCTGAATATTTTTTTAGTTCATGAATTGAAAATGTAAACATTTCGTAGCCAGTATATGGATTTTGTATAATACTTGGAAAATCTCATGCAGTGAACACTTAATTTTCCCAGTTAACGAGCCTCTTACGCGTGGCATTAAGAGGAAAGCACGGAGCCATTTTTCCATACAAACGCTGTCCCCTGTTTTCTCCCTGGATAATGCCATTAGTGAAATATTTTTTTTTTCCAAAAATCTATGACCACTATTTGCATGTCCCTATGTTTTCCTTTTTTTCATAAATTAATAATTAAGAGAGATATGAACCTTCAAAAACCTAAAAAAATGGCCAGATTTTCCGCTGTGTTTAAACATCCAGAAAACAAATTTAACTAGATTTAATTTAAAAAAGGAAAACATAGGAACACGGTCAAAGCCTTTCTTTAATTTTTGATGATAAAAATAGTTAAATCGGTCAAGTTTTGGAAGAGAAATCAGGGGACTACGAAACGTTGATTTTACGTACTTTTAATAGGTATTTTCGGTCCAAGCTGCAGTTGTCTCTATCGCGCTCTGCGGGGGAGGCTTGAGGTTGGGGAGACGCGGACTAATACGTATAATCTCTATGACGTGACGTAGTCGATAGTTATATCGATCGATATCCTAGTGTTGTTCATCGATATCGATATTTCCAGTTAAAATATTTTGCGTGAAGTGCATTTAGCAGATTGTTGTGATGTTTTATTGTTGGAAGGTATTATGTAACTGATAAACTTATTTCTTGACAGTTTTTTACTAAAACGCCTCGACTAGGCCGTCGGATTTAGACAAAAAAAGAAGCTAAATTCGCAAAGCGTGATGTAGTTCTGCATTTTAAGTATATTGTATAGGTCTGTGAGAGTAATGTTATTTCAAATTTGCAACTTCGAAAAACCTGTGGAAACTGAGAAAATCGAGAAAATCTTCGAAATTTTGGGACTTTTTTTACTATTTGCTCTCCAAACTATGATTTTTTTGTGAACGACACACTACACTAATAAACTGTATTAAAGTACCTACAACTGGAGGCAGCTCTATTTGACTTCATAGAAGCCAAGCTATGGCACTTCGAAGGTGACCAATATTTCTCGAAAATAGAAAATTTCAGGTTTTACTTACTTATTTCGCAAAAAAACTGGCAAAACCACTAGCCCCACGAAGATGTCTGATATCTTTTGTCACAGACCGAGCATTGAACCATGTCCTTTACCTTTGCTTGAGTACCTAATGATTTCTAATATTTACACGGTTAGTATAATGTTCCCCTACAAACAGCAGGAGTATACAAGCTTGATTGTGACTGTGGGCTCTCTTACATTTGACAAACCAAAAGGAGTATCAGTACGCGAATAAAAGAACATATCGCGGATATGAAACACCGGAGGTCAACGAAGTCAGCAGTGTGTGAACATGTACTGGATAAGCCCAACCATTACATTCGCTTTGATAAATCCCAGGTCCTTGCCAGAGAGAATCGCTATATACCCAGAATGCTACGCGAGGCCATTGAAATTAAAAAACATCCTAATTTCATTATGTAAGATGGTTGGAATGTACCACCTACTTGGGACCCAGTATTACATCTAATGGTTTCCAATGGACATCACAATACTGTGCAGCTTCAAGACCACATCAGCTCCTACTGCGTGGATAGGAACGTATTGAATGATAGTGAAGACGACAGTTGCTGATTATTCTAAAATAATTATAAAAGTGAAGGTAGAAATAACAATTTTTGACGCATAACACCTGAGTCATACCGTGATCACGGCCACTGAAAAGTAGTCGAAACGTCGGGTTTAAATTTCAAAATGTAGAATATACGCGAGTTTTCATCCGTTTAAAGTTGTTTTATTTTAACTTTGCTTGAGTGTTACATTTGCCACAAGAGAAAGCCATATAACTTTACTCGTGGAAAAAAAAAAACAAATAAAAAAGTTTCTATTAACAAATGCGAATAAATCACAAAAAGCAATAGGGGTACTCGTCGGATCCGATCCACGAACCTATCGGTGTCGATGAGCAGTACGTAGCCACTGTACCAGCAAGACTTAATACTATCTGTCGAAATTAGTGACCTGTTTTTTCCTTTGCATTGTCCGTGAACATTTACCGGTTTTAAATATTATGCAGAAGTCTATTTTCTTTTGTTCTATTCCTTCTTAGCTGTGTGCAGGCGGGCGCGGGGCGTGGAGGCGGCGTGGCACGCAAACATTGACAGTCTCACTTACACATTGATAGCTCGGTTGTTCGGGCACTGCGCGACAGCAATAGATTTTACAAAAATCCAATTTTCAATTTTCTCACCCTTAGTATTTCCTCTTAATTTGAGAAATGAAAATAACATTTGCTGGAATATTTTTATCACGGCCAACTGCAATCAGAATTTTGTCGTGGTCACCTGTTCTCCACTAGGGTGGTCGGTCACGCACTTCGTGTTGCGGCAAAAGCTAATATAATGCGTTAAAAAGGTAAACCATATAGTTAAGAAATTTTCTGTTCTCGACCTTACGTTAATAGTTTGAAGATTTAAAATTAGTCAAGACTTTTATTGAAGGACGTTCTAGTAGGTGCTTAGGGCTGTTTTCATCCTTTTAGGTAGAATTTTCTATGTGGTTATAGATGTTTTAGGAGTATAGTCTTGCGTGATGGGAATGTCCAAAGTTATTCCGGTATTGTTAGTTGTTGTTGCTATCCTTACTTATGTTTTAATTTTTTTAATTTATAATTTATCTACAAGTAGGTATAACCATTAACTTAAATATTCTCTTTGGCAATTAAAATTAATGCCTTCTTCAAATTCTCAAGTCGTTTTTGCAATACCGCAATATCGATTACTGCGTGCATTCTCATTTTCCCATTTTAGTTTTACCGCTATATATCCGTTTAACATAAAACTGTCTGGCCGACGATAAAATAGCTCTCGTAAATATCAAGGCAAGTGCATATACCATGTGATTTGATTCCTGGTACGGATGTGATTGTATCTACAGCATCGTAAATAGTGGAAGAGCTAGTAACTAGATTTACTCGTATATTGTAGTTCTCACCAACAATGTATAATGTATTAAAAATTACAAATGTTTTTGTATATTCTTCATTGTCATTGAACTTATTTGAATTTTTTTGTGTTTCAGGTAAACAATTTGACTGCAATATCGTGTGACGTGTGTGCTCGCTCAGTAAGTGATTAATAATTCACTAACGTCCAAAAAGGTTGAGTGAGTGCTATTATTCAAATAGATTGGTTAGCTGCAATAGGGATAAACTAGTCTGTTGGCACCAGATTGTTGAGGTACAAAACATTCTGTGAGCTAAGTAGGCAGTGGTCTAGCTTGAGAGACACTTGATACATTTTGCAGGAATAACCATTTACTCTATGTGACGTGAATACTGAAGGCATGACAGATCATTATCATCATCATCATCATCATCTTAACGTTGTCCGGGTTCCGCTATTACGGAGCCCAGGGACCACTTTCCTGCTTTTAGGCCTACACATCTTTTGCTGATCGATGATTACAAACCCTATTCTTCTGGTCAATTATGCAACTTCGTAATTATTTCTGGAATTCCTAAGACTGCTGACCTTGGGTGCATTGCGTAACAACGTTGCCTTGCATATGTTTATTCCATTGAAATCATTGAAACCAGTCAAACTCCAGTTCGTCGGTAACGTAAACAAATAGTATGCGTTGTCTGTCACTATGCAGTAACATGCCACTAAAACGTTATAATAACCATTTTAGTTGGTAAATAGTTGTTTAATGATTGTAAACTTGGCAGTGTGTGCCGAGTTGATTGTTTAACTGTGAAATTTGCATGTTTATTTGCAGTACTGCCCTATTCATTCACTGATACACATTCACCGACCAATAACGGTTATGTTTTAATTGCTAACGAGTTGGAGTCTTTAAGACTGTTTATAAAAGTTTCTGTTGTATGTATAGATTCAAAATCTAGAATAATATATCAAGAAATTGGTGTGTTAGTTTCATAGCAAGCTATTGTTATTCCTATAGTGAAAAGAGTGTTATATTATTTTGTAAGATAATAAATGAGTATTGGACAACATCGCATACATTGGTCTGAACTCTGACCCCAAACTACGAGCTTGAGCAATTGTGTGGGTAATTGGGTATTAGAAACAACGAAATTACCACAAATATACACTTAAATACAAATATCCTAGCGTTTGCCAAGAGCTCATTCTCCATTTTAATCGCCTATACCACGACGCTAAAACTGGGCTCTGTAAGCTTACAAATTAATATTCTCGCTAAATCCTTGCTTGTACAAGATTGAGCGAGATACAGGGGGATGCAGAACACCAGAATTAGATTGAAGTCTCCAATAGGCTTACGTCACCAAATAGGAAATCTGGGTCGAGTGGTTTTCGTGGGAGTCGATCTATTCGTTAGTATGAGGATATTGTTTTGCAGAGCCAATAATTTCTCATTTCTTTAAAAGTTTATGAAAATCTCAAACTTTCTTTTAATTTCGGTTTAGTTTCAGTTGATGTTTTACTATCGCGATCCAATATAAATTAAACATTAATAAATTGATCACAATGTGTTATTTGAGATCGCGAATATTCCGTGCATCTGTATGTACATGTTGTTTAGATTATTTTAATGTGGTCTGATATTTATTTATTAAATCATTGCAAGGGCTGATCTCTACATTTAAACAGTGGCACAAGATATTTATGATAAAAAAGTGACGAAATATGCAGGCATAGGTTCCCATCATATTACTCACACAGTTCGATAGGACGAGCATTAATATATCACATAGAATACATCTCATCTCTGCACATTAACTTAATTTTTTTGGGCCCATTGTTCTTAGCAAGTTTTGCATTGTCCTTTCAATCGTAAATAAAATCAGTCGACAGTGCATTAAAAAGTTGTTATTTTTCAGAAATTATAAACGAAAGCGAACATAACAAACGTTTCCCATAAATTAAAGTTAACAGAACGTAAGAGCGAATAAAAATTTTTAAACAAACCCTTAATTGGGCTTAATAGGATTTTACTGTCCAACTGGATGGGTTAACCTGTCAAGTAGACCTGTTGAGTCAAAGTTACAGCGCAGTGTAGGCAGGTGACAGTGAAGTTAATTTATATCATACTGTCAAAGTAAAAAAGTCGATAATATTTATATTTCAACTTGCTTACAAATAAAGTCTTTGCACAGGCACAGAATATATACTAAAGTACAACTAAACTCAAGCACTGGGACTTAAATGGCTTGCTGAAAAGAAATGCCGCTACAGTCCTCGTCCATAACCTACAGTAAGCCCTTTTTAAAATCATGCCTTGTGTTTGGTTGGTAATAGAACTGTTACAGAGTCTGAATAAAGACAGATCTGCTGCTAAACTTGTACCTTACCAGTACTTTTAAAATAATAGGCTTAAAGGTTAAACTATTCTATAGATGGCAGTACATTGTGCGACGCTTCCTATCGAATTTACTATTAGTACAAAAGGTAAGCAGTGGCCTGGTTATGTGGGATGTATTCCGTGTCTCCGCGAACAGATAGTTGTATCTTTAAAAAGTACAAACGGACTAGTACCATTTACGCATAAAAGAGAGTCTTCCGAGTTCCCACGACTACAATAAGGAAACTATTTCAGAGAAAGTTTGTTTTATCTCCGATTCGAACTGTTGGCATTTTTCTTCCTTTTGACTATTCGATTCTAAGTCGTTAGTGTATTTTCTTACCTTACCATTATTTGAGATTACCACATAACATACATTTACATATAGATTCATCTCTTGGAAAGACCTCGCAGATTTGGCTGATGCTTTGTTTGTTGTGATTTTCAAAACATGGTTTACATGAAAGATATTTTAGGAAATTTTTAACGGCAAGGAAATTTGGATGGTATTTTTGTTTAAAAATCTGTCACTTCTGTCAGATTGTTGACGTATAGTACAGTCAGCGTCAAAATGATTTGAGCGTTAAAACCACCAAAAATATCTGAACATTGTAATGTTATCTACCTTTATGGGACGTTTCTATACGTTCCCAAGAATGTAAACTAAAGGGAATCATAAGAAAACTGTAGTTCTAATGCTATAAATAATGTAAATAAAAGTATACTGATACGAACCTTAGGGATACATGCTATACGTATTATGTCCTCATGGGCGGATACTTCCGCCTCCAAAATTATACGTTTAAGGTTTTTAGCCTCCACTTTATTTGTTTATCGATTAGTTTTGTGAATTAGATCATATTTCTAATTTTATTGTGAAAAAATAATTTATTTGTAAACAAAGTCTGACAATATAGTCGCCATAGCTACGCGTTAATTTTTTAAACTCTATGTCAAAACTCGTAGCTAGGGAATACAAACCTTTGTACACTACTGTAGTTTTGACATTCTTTTGGTAGATTTAAATATTAAAAATAAAATAGACAATAAAAGCAGGGGCAGCAGCGCAAATCAGGGAGTCTACTGTCAGTCTACCGTCAGTCTAACGTCTGGAGCCTGAAGTCTGAAGAGCTTACTCAGAGGCACGGTCCTCAGCCCTACTACAGAGTCTATACTCAGAGGCACGGTCCTCAGCCTCCGCCTACCCGACTCAGAGGCACGGTCGTCAGCCTCCGCCTACCCGCCACGAACCTCCCCATCGCCGTGCGGCTGCTCAACCTGGAGGGGCTCCTCCTAGGGCTAGATCCCTCGAGCCCTTAACTCCGCCGCGGACTCCGCCGCGCCGGCGCGCACCACGAGCTCATCGGTGCGAGCCCTCCGTGCGCCGCCACTGCTCACCGCCGCACACTGGAACGGATTTCGGATTTGCGGACATTGGACTTTTTTGTTAAATATTAATATTTTTATTATGCCAATCGATAGCCCTAATTAAGCCGATCAGATTTTATTCTGGTCATTTTTTTTGTAAACATTATATTATACGAAAAAAATTGAAAATAAAAAAAAATTGTATGGAACGATATCTAAAATGCTCTATAAGTTCCAAGTCTTGACAGATCTCAGGATGATTTTTTGTGGGGTTAATCTATGGGTGTTTATGTATAGTTTCACATACATAGTATTGACCCGGACGTCCCCGTTTTCCAGATATATGAAGCTGAACTTAGGTACTTTTTCTACTTTTTTCTTAGGGATTATTTTAAGTTTTTAACTCCAAATATTATAAAAAAGGAACATTGTGCATTGTATATTAATTTAATTGATTATCAATAAAACTTTTACATCTGGTGACGTCATACAACAAAATTAAAACATGTAAAAAGTGAATATAATACATCAAAATTGTGTTTTTAAATAGGATTCAATTTACTTAATGGAATTTTGTTGCTTCAGCCTTTGGTACAAAAGGCGGACTTAATTCCTCGTGGCTTTTTCTACCTGTCAACCTGAAGGCCAAGCAGAACGAAATAAATACTGATTAATTAAATTATTCTGTGTCGCAAAAAAAAAGATACAAGCAATATAAGTGATATAAATCACTTATATTGCTTGTATCTATAATATTACAGGCATAAATGAAGGTTTAATCAAAAGGTTCCATGTTATTCTGCAAATCATACCAAGTGCAGAACGTGTAGGTAGATGTTTCTAAATTTTCTCAATATTGTCGAGAACTAGCGGCCTTGTTTGTAAAATAATACTCGTGGTATAATATGCCTGTTAGTGTCCATAAAATACTAATACATGGAGCAGACATCATTGATAATAATTTCATTCCCATCGGAAAACTTTCTGAAGAAGCCAAGAAACAAGGAGTTTAGAAAATATAGAGAACACCATTTCAGAAAAGTAAACAGGCATGCGTCAAATGAGGATAAATCTTCTTTTGTCGTCCGAACCTAAGCTAATTTTACGACCAAGAATGGCCAAACTCAAGAATATGACTCTCTCTCTCTCTCTCCAGAATCTTTTGATGCTCAAGATCAAGACTGCTCAAGAAGTGAACCTGAATTTACAGATACAAGCAATATAAGTGATATAAGCGACACAGAATAATTTAATTATTCAGTATTTATTTCGTTCTGCTTGGCCTTCAGGTTGACAGGTAGAAAAAGCCACGAGGAATTAAGTCCGCCTTTTGTACCAAAGGCTGAAACAACAAAATTCCATTAAGTTAATTAAAACCTATTTAAAGACACAATTTTGATATATTATATTCACTTTTTACATGTTTAAACTTTGTTGTATGCCGTCACCAGATGTAATAGTTTTATTGATAATCGATTAAATTAATATACAATTCAAAATATTCCTTTTTTTTAATATTTGGAGTTAAAAACTTAAAATAATCCCTAAGAAAATAGTAGAAAAAGTACCTAAGTTCAGCTTCATATATCTGGAAAACGGGGACGTTCGGGACAATACTATGTATGTGGAACTATACATAAACACCCATAGATTAACCCCACAAAAAATCATCCTGAGATCTGTCAAGACTTGGAACTTATAGAGCATTTTAGATATCGTTCCATACAACTTTTTTTTTATTTTCAATTTTTTTCGTATAATATAATGTTTACAAAAAAAATGACCAGAATAAAATCTGATCGGCTTAATTAGGGCTATCGATTGGCATAATAAAAATATTAATATTTAACAAAAAAGTCCAATGTCCGCAAATCCGAAATCCGTTCCAGTGTGCGCCGGGGCGCATCTGCGAGCCCTCCGTGTGCCCTACGCCGCTACCTGCGCCGTTTTGGGGCGTGTGCCCTGAGTGTCTGCCCACGTCGCTAGAGGCGTCTGCCCTTCCCTGCGTGTCGTCTGCCTACGTCCTACACCCTAACCTAACTTAGTCTGTAATATAGGACTTAGTCTTAGTCTGTACTATAGGACGTGCTGTATTAAACTTCTGGCTTTCAGTTCTATCATTTTCTTTTATTTCAAGTTCTTTTGCTCCGTTACCTTCCGTAACGTGACAACATTTAACAAAAATCAACTCTACCTTAAGACGTAAAGTGCATTTTCATTTTGTTGTTTGAGAACAAACCACAAAAATGATATTTACACCTAAAAGTATTGTGCTAAGAGTGATTTTTGTCAAATGTTCAGATATTTTTGGTAGGTTTAGTAGGTAGCGTTCAACGCTCAGATTATTTTGGCGCTGACTGTACAATGTGAAGCTACACAAAAATGAAAGCAGATGATTCGTTAGGAGTACGGAAAATTTACTGAACAAATATTGAGTAGCAGTAAGTGCAGCTTTAGACATTTTTTGTTTCCACTTATTTCTATAAAAGCATTGTGTTCAAAACTTTACTTAATAAAATAAGTCACAATATTTCCATTATGAAGTAGACTTAATGTTTACTATCTACAGGTTGTATAAAAAACTAGACTGGTGTTTACTCACTGTCACTGCAATACATTTAATTATGCGTTGGTAAATGAGTGTGATTTAAATGCAGCTTTCATGCCTGCTGCATTAATGTGCATAAGCCACACCTAAAGGATAATTGCAGCCGGTGGGGTGTGGGCTTCGAAGGAGTCGCGTGTCGGATGGATTGCATTCTGCATTTCAGCGGCACCGCGGTTGCATGTCAGTTGTGAGTTGTGCAGTTGAGATTGATACGGGTCAGGCCGGTAATAGAGCTAACAGGTTATCAAGTGAATGGAATCTAGTTTAATGTTAATGAACTGGAACGGTTTATGAACTGTTGTGTTTTGTGTGCCTTTTTGGAAGTCTGCCGGCAATCGCTTTAGGGTGGGAAACTGGAACTGGTTGCATCGTTTTAAGAAACATAATGCGTCATACAATCCTTATTAATTTCTTCGTCGATGTAGGAATGTGACTTGGAAATAAATGTAGCCTATTTAACGTCTCATAATTATGGGTCAGTACCCACCATGCAACCAGTACAAGTACCAATACCAGAGTGGAACACTGCTTGCCATGCGGATTTGTGTGATCACCAATCCGACCAATTGATCAAAATATATGCATCTTGTTACATTTTTTTAATTTTTTGCTTTCTATATACGTCCAATTCAAACGAACAAATCATGCTTTAAACTGCACGTTTATAATAATGACTAAATATCATATGTATAACCTTTATGAATACGTAACGAATACGTTTTCAATTCAAGTCAACCTTTCCATTTCCTTCAAAACAAAATGCATGTCATTAGTTGAGGCCAATTTTATAGTTGCCTCTACACATGCGAAACAAAAATAGCGCACGGGTCAAGGAGACCGATGCTTACTTACCCAACCCTTCGGGGTCGATCCGGCCCGGAGTGGCTAGAGGGAAATTTTAGAATTCCCACCTTTACCTTCGTATTTTGTTAAGTTTATGGTACACATATTATAGATACTCTATGAATAGAATATTTTACGAAGGTCAGTAATTTTAGTATAGACGCGTAGTTCTAATAAAAAAAATTACATTTTAGTCTACTCGTACTTCATTTTATGTATGTTCTAGGACCATTTTGAAAAGCGTCATAAATGTAACTGTTTGAAAAAATGTAATAAGCCTCAAACTCAGCGAAGCTCGTATTATCGGTGCCAGAAGATGGAGAAACATATTTTAATATATTATAATGTAGGTAATAATCTGAACCCACGACCTCTGGTGTAATAGCCGACTGCTTAACTTTAACATCAAATCTGTAGTATTTTTTTTTTTTTTTTCTCGGAGGAGAATGCGTTTATGCACCATAACCGCAGGCTAGCTAGACCCGCGGCCGTGTGTGGGACTCGAGACTGAAGCGTCCACTACCCACTAAACTCCCCCGGTTTCTCCTTCACACCCGATTAGGACGAGCCGGTGCTAGCCTTATGGCTATTGACCAGCCCATCCCCGGGTACCCCGACTTGAGAGGCCTCAAGTCAGCGTGGCGCCTAGGGAGGGCCACCCGAGAAACTAGGTGACCCTCAGACTTGGCTCGAGCGACCTGTGCAATGCGGGCGTTGGGGGGCTACCCCCGCCCGCAGGTCAACAAATCGGTAGTATTCATGGTTGGATGGTTCATGTCCAAAGTGATCCCGAGAAGGCCCGAAACATGCCCCCCTCCTTCTCTTCCCTTCTCTCTATCCCCCATAGCCCTTCGCCCACTCTCTTCTTCGATAACCCTTTAAAGGCGGCCAATGCACTTTAGGCCTAGTCGCATCGCAGGTGTCTATGGGCGGTAGTGATCGCTTACTATTAGGTGTCATTGGTATCAAACATCTTGTTCGATGGTCTCATTTTTTCATAAACAAAAAAATATATATTAGAAATAAATATATAACCCATTCCCGAAAAGTTTTTACCAATAAATCGTGCAGAATTTCCACAGTTGGCAACACCTCGGACCACCTTTGCATAGTACCGGTACGGAGACATGTTACGAATATTAAAAGGGTTAGAAATGGATTCGCATTGAAATTGATAATCAAATTGTATGGGTGTCCCCTTTGTGTAAGAAGTCAAAAGAATTGGGCGGTTGCTTTTTTAAATGGAGGGATATTTTTTTAGTGGCAACCACGATCTTCTTGAGTGGTTATTTCTGCCATTGACGGGCTCTTCGTGGTGACCTACACGCAGAGAAATATCTGGCAACATAAACGAGAAAAAACGCTACTGTAACTAGAACTTCTGTTAGCAATCGTGACAGCAAGACTTCGCGAGTTGACTTTACAAAAACCATTCTGTTTGTATTTTTACTCATCGGTTTATAATGACAACTAGATGTTTCGTGTATCTGACCAATCAATATAATACTCACTACAAGGTAAATATCGTGCCTCTTACAATACCATGTAATTGTAACCATTACGTCGTGCAGACATTACTAGATCGATTGTAAGGACTACTATGCAATCTGGTAAACATAAACACTTTTTTTTTTGGGTTTACTAAATACTTTGCTGTATCTACTAATGAATTTGTGTAACATAACGACGTGAACATTAATGATAACTATTCGTTTTGCAACGCTAGCTTTATGTTTTTGTAACAAGTACAATACACATTGTAATGCTGTCGTAAACATAAACATTTTTTTTTTGGGTTTACTAAATACTTTGCTGTATCTACTAATGAATTTGTGTACATAACGACGTGAACATTAATGATAACTATTCGTATTGCAACGCTAGCTTTATATTCTTGTAACAAGTACAATACACACATCCTAGGTATTGTTACAGCTACTATTTCGTTTGCAGTAGCTACTGGACTGGTTTATGCTGCCAATACATCATCCTTCCTATCGCCAAATCGGCATGACGCGATCGATTGGATCAAATCGAATTGACCGTATGTGGGCGTGAATTGGCATGTCAAATCTTTTTGTCATGCCAATCTACGCCCATATACGGTCAATTCGATTTGATCCAATCGATCCGTCATACCGATTTGACGATAGGAAGGATAGTGTATTGGCAGCATAAACCAGTCCAGTAGCTACTGCACACGAACTATTAGATGAAGCCTGCAATCTAGTGCACTTACAGTGCCAACGGATCCTCTCAGGCTTTTAGTTGACAAAAATACAATTTTATTTGTCTTAGTATGTAAATAAAACTGTATTTTCTCCATTAAAAGCCTAAAAGGGATCCGTTGTTGGTGCTGTCAGTCCACTGGATTGCAGACGCTTCATCTAAACGCAGTCCATAGAACCATAAGTAAGTGTGACGTCTTTAAAAATTTATAAAAAAAATGCATTTTTCATTACAATATCCAAAGACTACGACTATCTAGTATCTTAGAGTCGAACACAGAGTTCAACAGGTGCTAGAATTATAAAAATTGAGGTTATCCGCATTTTTGTTAAGACGTCGCACGCACTAAGGTTCCTTATGCAGGTTTAGGTTTCCTGGAATCAAAAAAAAAATCAAGTAAATAGAGAAATGTCATTTATTTTATAATCATCACAATCCTTAGTGCAATATGTATACCTATAGATCATTCTACACATCTTAGAAGTATTCTAATGAGCGTTTTCACCAATACAACTTATAGACATCAATGTTTTATACATAAGCTTCAAATAATTTGTACTTTCTTTTCTTTTTTACTATAACTTATAATTTTTATCTAGTTTATTTAAAAATAAACTAGTTATAAATTATAAGTTATAGTTATAAATAAATTATAAGTAATAATCACAGAAAAATTATTGGTATAATTCTTCTCAATACAGACATCTATTCTGGGTTGTGACTTGATTTATTATAATTATATTATTAAATAAAGATCAATTTATACAAGGTGACTGTTTTTATTCGAATAAATTTAAACGAATGGTCAGGTCAATGAGTCTTTAGAACATAATAGAAGCAAAAAAATATATATTTAATTTATTTTTATTTTAATTCATAATATTTTCAAATTTTAATTGGATATTTGTTGGCCATCTCAATTTTTTTAAGCCTAAGCTATGTTATAATGATATTATGATTATTATTTTTTTATGTCTGAGCTTAAAAATAATTGAGATGCCCAAAAAAATATCCAATTAAAATTATAAAATAAATTATGAATTTAAAATATCATTTTTTTTTTACAAATTTTCCTTCTTTTATGTTCTAAAGACTTAACCTGACCATCCACGTAAATTTCTTCGAATAGAAAAAAGTCACCATAATTATACATATAATATCAAGATTGAAGATCGACACTAATAATTATTTGGCACGTAACTAGCAATGTTTCGTATGGAAAAGAAATAAGTATTTCAATCACCCAATAATTCTACATCAAAAAAATAAAAATTTTCATTAAAACATAACTTTTGAACTTTCACTGTAGTAACATTGCAATGATTATTACTATCATATTTTGTCTCTAGTCGTTGTCCAGTATATTCCTGGGGCTCTATTTATGCACTAAGACGTTTAAAGTAAGACAGCCTCTTATGTTCTGATTCAAAATCTTTCATTGACCCATTTAAACATGCAAATCTGTTACGTCTCGACACGAGCTGTTAGTTAAAGACTTTGTTTCCATAGAATCTATATCACAAATAGTTGTATTTGTCACTAGAGGGAAACTCAATGAATTATTTGTTAATATATTATCATGTCATTGGTATGAGTACCTAAGGAATTTGATTCTTCTATATATGCTTTGAAACGAATTAAAGAGAAAAAATTACAATCTTCTTCCAGACAAATAAAATTATTGTTTCTGGTGATAGAATGTTATGTGAGTACACAATTGTTTGTAAGTTGACAAATCTACGGAACATACAAAACATTTAGGCATTATAACATTTAGGCATTATAACATTTAGGCATTATAACAATTACCGGTTGGAGCGAGAAGTTGTATTTTAAATATTTCTAACGCCGGTGAGCTATGGCGACCTGCACATCCATTGGTCTCAGCACATGTGTAATGAAGCCATCCTTCACTTCAGCTTTGGATGGCCGCCATACTTGCTTTTTCGTCCTGTGTGTTGGGTTTCCCAGAAGCAGCGGCAAAAGCAAAAATGTCAATATTGATTCGATTTCCTCGTAATTGTCATCATCTAAAAAAACAAAAGACGTTAAGTAAATAAAATTAAAATAATTAATTATACCTTATAACCATAATTTCAAATAAGTCTTAGATTTTATTACCTATTAGAATCACGAGCGACCTTTGGTGTAATAACCAACTTCTTGACCACTACACCAAATGGCTCGTCAATCGGCTTGTGTATAAAACACGGAGGTCGTGGGTTCGATTCCCACCTTGGGTCTGGTTGGTGGTAGGGCTTTTTCAGAGTCTGACTGGCTAGCTACCACCCCCACGTGTGTAATCTGCCGCTATAAAAGCTTTGGCTGTGTTCCGGCAATATTAATGTGGGAGCCAGTGCACTTGAAATGAAAGGCTCGAAGATTAGATGAGCCTACAGTCTGGCAGCTCACTGAGCGACGCTCCCTGCTGAAGAGTCCCTCAATGGAATAGGCCGCAGTGACAGCTAAGTATAAAAAATACTAATTATAAAACCTAGAGGTACTCACCTTTGTTTAAAAGCTGAAGTTGTTCCGGTATGCTCTTGTTAGTAGTATAGAACTGTCTATTCTTTTATCTGGGTCTGATTCCATTAGATCTTTTATTATTGTATTGCAAACTTTTCTTCGCCCATTATTTGATAATTTGCCTTTTCCTGAATATAAATTTAGCAGGCCCCGACCTTCGTTTGATTTTAAAAGAAGATTTTTCAATGGCTGAAAAAAAACACAAAATATTTATTAAAATAAGTAGGTAGGTATTGTAATGATAATTATGATAAATTTTTGTTTAAAGACATCTAATTATATAATTTAGTTCTAAAGGAGATCATTTTTTTGGGCCTCTCCTGAAAGTGCCGGACAACAAAAAAAATATATAAATATCTAATATATAAATTTGTATCTAATAATATATAAGTTCAATGAATGGGTTAAAAAAAGGAGATACTTACAGGGCTGCTGTTGGTAAATGGTATTTCTGGGCATTCTTCTGGGTTAGTTAATTTGTTCCAGTTGTCCAAGTTTTTTTAAAAATTTGGCTCCCTCTCCAATTGGAAGGATTAGTTCTTTAACTAGACTACTGTCTAGCATCGACAGTGTCGATATTGTTATAATATTTACTGAAAAATCATAAAAACATAAAGATTATTAATTATCACTCATGCAAGGTCCCAACCCAAAAAGCATAATTTTTAACCTAGGAGGAATCAAACACTTGGCTTGGTAACCTAGGTTTTATAAAACAAACCGATTGACTAGTTATCTATTTCGCCGGTTTTGGAGCGGAGCTGACACATTTGGTGACTTAAATGCCGAACTGAGATTAATATGAGATGACCGTGTCAACCTTATGTACGTACTAATAATTTATCGCGTTTCAAGACTTTTTACTGTGAAGTTACGTATGAAGTCATTATGTACTTGTGGCTGATGTACCTATCAATCTTCTCACTATAGTATTCATAGCTATTGTTCAATCAAATTAAAAAAGTTAGAGTACCTACCCACTTACTTAATTAATTTTGAATAATAGCTTTTGACTTGACTACATCAGCCACATGCGAGTACAGAACAAAATTTAAATATGTACTATAGAGATAAAGAGGTACCAACTCACCTTCAAAAGTATCAATATATTGAGGTAAGCCCCACTGCTGCAATACTTTAACTGTGGGATATCTCCATCAACGTCATCAGACATCCCTTGAATCCCTTCCAATAAATACGTATAGCAAACTCTCAAATTAACAATAGGTACACTATGAATATTGTTAAGGCGGTATCCCTTAAAAGAGGACTGTTCCAAACTACATATAACAGAGTTGCATCTTTAAATAAGTCAATGAAAGATTTTGAATAGGCTGTCTTACTTTAAACGTCTTAATACATCATAAAGAGACCCAGAAATATACTGTTGGACAACGACTAGAGACAAATTATGATACTAAAATAGCGGAAAACACAATGGCGCCGGTCGCCGCGTACTGGGCCTGGCAGGGTGGAGGGGCGCGAGGCGCGAGCGAGGGAATCGCGGCACGGACTGTCAACTGATCGTTTTGTCATGCAAGTTTTTTGATTGTTTACAAAAACACAGTTTTTAATAAACAGAACAAAATGCTTAGCTATGAATACCACCTTGATTGTTATTGTAACATTATTATTTTAAATATTTTAAAACACGCTAACAGAATAGCAATATTTAATACATACATTGTACCGTTTACTGTTTCCGGTGTGGTTTTTACTATAATATTCTTGTTATTCTATAACACTACCTAAAAAGTAAACCAAACTAAACTAATATTATACGACACTTAGAACGATATGTATTGCAAACAATAATGTAGTTGTAATAAAAAGATTATTGTTTTGATTACAGATACACTCGTAGTCCACCAGTAACATTGTAAATCAGTAACCGGAAGTAGATCATTTAGTAACTGCCAATTCCTGTTTCTTAGTACATACAATACATTCAATACATATGATCATAATAATTGTAAAAGATGCAACAATTATAGATGTTTTAGTTCAATAATATTTTTTTATACAAGGAAACATACAATTAGTAAGAGTGAATAATTAGTCGTAGAGCTAACAAGGATCAAGTATTTCAAACTAGAAAAGTTGTAACCTATTTTAACTATTTGATTTAGTAGTTCTGTTTGTCACCGATTTCTCTGCGTGTACCCACCTTTTGGGTTCGAATATCGCCAAGGATGAACACTTATTTTAAGTGATGAAAATTTTGTGGTAAACGAAATAGAAATACGCGAAGCCGCACTTGGAAGCTAGTATCCAACAAATAATATTGCGCAGACCAGACCATTGGAAATTGAAATTGAGCCTTTACGAATGTTACAATTAAGTTAATTAATGGTCTGAATATTATGTTAACAGTCTAGTTAACATGTAATAGTCAGGTTGCCTCGGATATTACTGAACGGATCTCCCACATTATTCACACAGCGCCATCTAACCTCAAATTAGGTAAAGGTGTTTTGTACTATTTATGTCTAACAAAAAATTTAAATAATGGATAACATTACATACATTGATCTAGTCCCAAAGTAGTTTGAGAAAACTGTACTGTACTCAAAATTTATCACTCGAAAATGGCAGTACTACCTATACAATGATATTAGAATAAAAAAAGTACCTATAATAGTTATCCTTATGAAAAGGAGTCGGTTGCCAGTCATAAAATAAGAAGAAGTAGTTCGGGAACTTTGCTCTGGTCGATCTATTGTGTCGATTTTTTCGAACTCTTCACGGGTTTGTGATGATCACCAATCCGCATTTGGAAAGCGTGATGTTTAAGCCAGTACCCATTCATGTAAAATAACTTGATTTAAATGATCATCTCTTCCTGTTGAAACTACTCGTATTAGTTTCTTAGTGTCTCACTGAAGGACAGTTTACCACTTTATATTACTGAAGGTGCGATATTCTCAGGAATGATATTATTAGAACGAATATATCCGTCCCGTGTTATATGGAACAATTTTAATACTACAAAGCCTTACGTATACGGTGGCATAACTGGGGGCTGGGCGAGTGTTACGCAACCCGTTTGTAAACCGGTATACCTACAGGCAATGTCCTACTACTGCGCCTAGTAATTAACTGAACTGCAAAGCTAATTCATTACCGGGCTCATTCCCACCCGGAAAAGTTCCATTAACGATGAAAAAACAGAAATAAAATGAAAAAAGCCGGGAATGTACAGCGATCGCGCGGTTACGTAACCCCGGAAACCTACGGCCTCGAACCATTTCGAAAGGGAACAAAGTACTAATCGCTCGAGATTCAACACACGTGAACATTCCCCCAACCCTACTCCCCCGTTTTGACATGGTTCTCTGCGACTTTAATTAAAAATGAAAAGTTTTATGTCGAGTGTCGTAACTATAACGCGGATTGTTCTTTATGCTCCTCTCTTTCATATCTGAAGTCCTTTTCTGGCAACCTACATAGTGCCCGTGCCAAGTCTGTATATCGAACCGAATAAGCTAGCCGGCTTTATAGATTTTCATATTGATGTTCGCTCGCGAAGATGTTGAGTTTGCGAATATCCGGACCCTTGCGGTAACGGTTGACGCTCGGTAAGTGGGTACGGTAGTTCAGTAATTGGGGGAAGGGAAAGTGCATAAGTACGTAGGGATAACCTTGATGCTGCAACTGAGCGGCCTCCCGCCGCGTCTGCCCGGGCCGGCGTTCGATTTTCACTTGGAGCATCAGCGCGCCCGTGTCTCGCCCGGGTGGGCGTGGTCTACGGGCCGGTCAATAGCACGGCATCCGCCCTCTCGCTCGCACGCCCAGCACAGCCGTATTCCCGTCCCTATCCCCCCGGGGATGATTGAAACGTCTGATGCCGCAGGCGCCCCGCGCGCCCCCGCGCCAAGGACGTTCAGTGAATCCGTCCCTCTCTGCCCCGAAAGCACGTGTCTCCGTTACTATTTCTTATAATGTGTGCCCCCTTGGTGTCGCGCGAAAATTCACAATCAATTATGAGTCAAGTGCCTGATGAATTATGTGACAAGTTCTATGCCTGAAAGCAGTCCAACTGTCGCTTCTAGCGACGAGTGAGGAGCGCCGATTTTGAGGACAATTAGGTGCCCCCGTGAAGTGATATGGAGATAAGAAGAATTTTTGGGAACATCGCCTCTTCGTGTTTTCCGTCCTGTGTGGTCTCTCGTGTAGTCAAAACCCTAGTATCTTCAGGTACGTTAATTTTAATTCCAAATGTCGAGTTGCGTCAGCGGTCGCATGTGCGGGATCGTTTAACCTCATTCCGGGATTGTTCCACCATCTTTAGCGATGCCAGTAAATATGTCCCGGTGTCGTTATATTTCCATAGACGACGCCTGCCAGTCGCCGGGAGTCTAGACACATAATAATTATACATCGAGCCAACAAGGGCGGTTCTGGAGAAGTGAGTCACCCGAATTCGTCTTCGGCATCGATCGTATCTCGTCTATTTGTCGAAAAGGTCAGAGAGTAATCGTATACGGTCCATTGTTTGAGATAAAAGCTATTGAAACAAAACCGTGTAATCCGATATTCAATGTTTTATGGATATCACCGGCCTTGTCATTAATTAATGTGTTGATACTGTCCGAGTTCGACAGTTCGAGATTTTTTATAAATGGAAATGCCCGTGTACTGTACTCGGTGAGTGATGTTGGAAAAAGTGAACATAATTTTACGGCAATAAATTCCATAGCAGAATCGGAAGTGTTAATCAAATGAACTGTAAACCTTATTTCTAAAACTCTAAAATTAACTTTCCAAAAAAAATTTGGCGACCAAGAACATCCGCGCGATTTTCTCGATTTAGGTAGCAGAAACAGAAATCGATAGTCAAACCGTGACCAGTGATTTAAATGAAAAAAAAACTCCCAAGTTTACTCGAGGAGGTAGCGTTGCATCATAACCGATAAATTACAAGACATTATACGGACCAGACAGCCATGACATTCATTTAACAGTGACGTTACGGTGATGTCATCGGCTCGTGCACTTCTGCAAGCGTGATTCAGGTCTGCGTAATCTTTACTGAGTTGTAGTAGCTGTTTACGCCCCTTCCGGACGTGTGAATCGTGTGTGATACAACTATGAGTGTAGTCTTTTTATGAGACGCATGTATATCCGGAGAGGTTGCAAGATGCACATTGTACAAGTCTATCCAGAAAGAGAAGTCAGGGCCAGTTACACCACTGATAGATAAATTCCTGATAATTTGACAGATGGCAGCGCAGATGACTAAATTTTTTTTGAAATAGACAAAAGAGACAGTAATCTTAGATAGACGGGTCAAAAGTGACACCAAATGGTTCGTGTAAATATACACTTGGCGCTGGCTAGCCCGTTCCTTTGCTTTTTGCTTGAACTTGGCTTGACACGCTGCCGCGTGTCTAGATAATGGTGAAACTGGCCCTAAGTCTGGGTCACTACTTCTGGATAGGCTCGTCGTTCAACATACCTTTACCATAGAAGTTAAATGAGTAAAATTATTCCTTCCCAATATTAAAACAATGACATGACATGTCTATTTCAAGAATTCTAAAGTAAACGCGGACGCTGTAAAAAGGCAAAAGTTCGGAAATTTTGCCTTTTTTTACAGCGTCTGCTAAAGCTAAACAACTTTCTGCGAGTTCATTTAGTATGGCCAGAAATAAAACCCCGGTGTTCCTTTGAATGTACATTAGAGAAGGTTAGAAATACAATGAAAGATGGTTTGGATTTTTGAAAAAAGATCGAACGATTTAACTGTAGGTATTCCTAATTATCACCAAAAAGAGAAGCATTTTTTCTTTTTTAGAAAAGTCACCGGGAATATAAGGATTTGCGTGGAATTATTGTGAGAACTGAGCAACGCTTCCTAGTGAAGTTTCCATCAGGAGTGCTGCGTGCCTGTATGTCAACTGAAATAACATTAAAGAAAACATCTTTGGTGGTACTTATGTATCATATTCCCGTAATTTCCTCATAGCTTCATTATAGGTAATGGTGTAAAACTAGAACGGGGCAAGACGCGATAAAAAAATTTTGAAATCTGTAATACCTCAAATTTTAAACAAGCGTGGGCGTTAGATGAGAGCGCAAATACAAGCTTCACGTTTTCAATTTATTGTTCACAGTGGTTTGATGTTCAATTGTTGTGTTTAGAAGATCTAGTCGTATTTGTCAATAACCACAACTCGTATTTTCTACAAAGAGCATTCAGGCAAACCATCAGGCAGTTCATGAACTAAACGCCAAAATTTAATGTAGTTTTTACTTGTGTTTGTGTTGCTGTGTCATTAATAAAAGTTAATGGAGTGTCAAAGTTTCCCAAGACCGCCTATTTTAAGGCGAAGGAAAAATTGTCTGGAAAATTTGGCGACTAGACACAAATCTATTGACCTCGCAAAATAAATTGCTAAGCTTTCGTTGTTGCACGATCGTTCGACAGTGCCATCGGCCTTCTTAATACTACTGTAGTAAGTAGTACTACGGTAGTCGTCTTTGCGTCCAATATCGATTTCTTTGCCAGCGGCAATCTAGGCTGGGATGTATCCCAGACCCTCTTTAAGAGTTTTCTCCTGCAAAATATATTAGTGACAACCATCCGCTTCTATATATTCTAGTTAACTTGTAAAGACAACAGTCGAAATTGCTATCATTGTTTATACCTTTCCCCTCTTACAGAGAAGAAATCAAAAAGTAAAGTACATACTTAGATTTTTTCGTTGGAATATTCTCAATAAATTACTATTATATTGTTATTTGAAGCTTAACTATGGTTTTACGAAATTGAACTTTTGTATTCATATTTTGATTGTAACTGTTTTCCTGGATAGTGTAAGTGCTAGAAAAAAGGATTATACACCTGAAGTATCTTTATGATATGTGGCGTCATTATTCACAAAAAGCTGCTTAAGTTTATTGCAATTGTTTTTTATTCTAATGTCATTAAAGTAAAAATAGCTCACTCTGCCGTATTTCAAGCTGTAAAGTTAACTTTAACGTCTAGTGATGTTATGTTCCTTGTATTTTCTTAAAGAATCTGTCCTTTGTTCTTAAAAATTGCCTACATAAAATCCCGATTAAATTCGTGATGATTTTCTGAGACAGACCAAATCGCACGAATGTTCAGGATAACTAAATGTTAATAATTTCATATTCGAAAAAAGTAGGTCAAACACGGCATTTACAAAATCAAACCCTACTAGTCACAAGTTACTCACACCCATTATTTGAAAACCAGTCTGCAAAATTTAAGGCGTTGGTACTCGTCTTATTACCTCTGAGGTTTGACGATTCCCACGTTTCGTTATCTAGTTCATGGTCAGTCTGTCCAAGATCATTATGGGTGTAACTCTTATTTAAAACGAAAATTCGCAAGTGCAAACAAGCACCGGATAACCGTGGTACATTCGAAAGATGACGTAACTGGGCTTATTGTAGATTGGGTTTTCCACATTTTTATAAATATACAATTAGTAAGTCTGGGTTTGGGAAAATTAAAATACCTACTAACCAAGATAAAATCTTATTTTGTTGTGTCGTACTGTAGTTATGCGGACATACCTACAAATAGCGGACCCCGCGGGCCCCGCAAGGGCGCAACCGGGATAACGCTGGGATGATGATGATGACCTACAAATCGTCGATTTATTTTAATTCTAAAGGATTTGATACGCATTTTGTACCGTTGGCTACAGCCTATGTCACAAAAGCATACCCCTCCTTTCTTAGAAAGCATCCATATACATCACAGTCTTAGTTGTACATTGGCTCTAATTTTCGAGCAGTTTATTTGAAATGTATATCCTTCATTCTACATATATTTACGAGAAACTACTTAGCTTAGTATTTTCGTTTTTTTTTTTATGTTATCAGTTAGACTTAAATCCATAAAATAAGTGCCGGTGGGACGTCAAGTGATTTTATGTTTATTCTGAAGCCAAAGAGATTATGTAACATTGATTCATAACATAGGCACTTCTCGATGTGAAGAATAAAGAATATTTTATTTTTGTAGACTGCGTCGTTGTAGATAACGACAACATTGAAATTTACTTTAACCTATCACCATCATCATGTGGCAGGGAGCAGAAGTGACAGTGCTTCGCAGCTAGTGCATGGAATGTTTCACAAACGCTGCCAGGGGTAAATGGCAGAATAAGGGGAGAGAATTGAACGTGCAAAGGTAAATTTGCGAAAATGAGAAAATTATCATAATTTATGAATTTGCCTTTTGTTGAAGTCAAAGAGTGGTTTTGTATTACTGTTTTGGAGCTAATATTTTTTGTCTAAGATTTTTATATGTACTGGGCTCCACATTTGTAGAAAACAATAATTGTCACAAAATTTTAAGACATCACACAACTAATATATTTAATTGAATAGATGAATAAAACAGATAAAGTCAATTGTTATTGGCATTAGGTCTTAATACATTTTTATTAGTTTAGCAACAATATGCCTAATTGTGTATGGGTAAAAAGCACTGCAGTACATGTATACATTTTAGAAAATATTTATTATATCTTTATTAGTACATTAATTGAAATATAATTCTTTCAGCTTCAAAAGCCAAAGCACCAAAGACTACAAAGAAAAGTTTGAGAGTGTCTTCTATGTATGTAATTTACTAAAAGTTTCAAAGTTTGTTTACCCGTTATCAGACACCCATAATACAAGGTTTGCTTAGTTTGGGACCAGATGGCGTCGTGTAGCAAATGTCCCAGGATATAATTACATTTATGTCATCTAAATATAGTTTGTTACCTACTTAATCTATTTAAGTTTGTTTTGTTTTTATTTGATTTAGTGTAATAATTGAGAAGTCTACTATTATAGAGCCAGTTTTTTTTTTTGTAAATACAGTATACATTATTATAACATAGAAATACCCAGACCGATTCTAACAGATATGCACACAAATGTTTGTACCGTGCAGGGATCGAACCCGCTACCTCTGATGTAATAGCCGACTTTTCAACCATTACCTAATCGGTCGTCAGATGGGCACAGTGTGATTCTATGAACACAGTGTAGGCTCCTCTGGTCTTCAATCCTTTGATTTCAAGTCTACTGAACTGTAATAATCTGGAAGAACTAAAATGAATGTGGAAGAAGCACAGTTGTGAGCCAGGATCGTAGCAAATGGAATTTGGTCTCTGCTCTGCCTACCCCAACGGGAAAAAGTATGAACTGAAATAATGTTGCGGACTAGAATCTGGATACGCTTAATCTGATGTTGTAGTCAACACGTATGTAAAGGTGAGTATAGATTACAACATTTACTTGTATCAGAACATCGAGCATTCGCCGTTTTTAAATTTACTCGAACCTTTCTTCGAACACGACGCTCGATGTTTTTTTACAGCCTTTTTAAAAAGCAACGAGCATATTGGTGTAACATTTCGACGAGCATATTGGTGTAACATTGTAGATCCGACATTTCAAAGAAGAATGAACGCAGGTACAACAAAATGTTACGGGTAAATGCTCACTCGCTGTAAGTATTTACCCGTAACAAAACGCCGAGCATTCGCACGAACGAACGTTACAATACATGGAAATGTTGAGACTAACCGAGCTTTTACCTGTATTGTACCATTCGCACGAACGTTACATTACACCAAAACGCTCGAGGAAATGTTGTAGTCTATACTCACCTTTACAAGCCTAACGACCATGGCGGCGATTATAATCTTAGCCGCGTAATTTGCGCAACCGACACAAACAGAAAGACGCCTACAATTGCAGCCATTTCGAAATAGATGCGGTTTGTATACGGTGTTTTTGGTAGCAACGAAATTTAATTATTTTCTATGATTCATATTTACAATGCTTTATGGGAGATTTTAAATCAAATAGATTTTAAAAGTTGCTTATGTATTTTTTGTACACGAAATATTCGCTTTCAATCAGTTCGATTTTGAATTTTATTGTACGGTACCATGCACTTTACTAGTGACGTCACTCAGATTTTGATTGACAATAATAGCAAGCGACATTTAACCATAGGGCCGATTGTGACGTTTTATAGTTGCGGTCGTGTATTTTAACAGTAAAATAAAAAAAGCGTTTCGCCTGTTTTGGATAGTGGAAATTGGTATTCCGTTCTGTTGCTGTCCATTGCTGGAGACAGGCCTATCCAAATGCTCGTCACTTTGTTTGATCCTACCTATCTACAATGTTACCTAATAGGCTTATATTTTTAGTTGAAGAGAAAATTAAACGTAAGAGGAAAATACTTTATTTAAAAATAAAAGTACAAATATTAGCTTTGTTCGTGGTTTTTATTTAGTTTTATCAATATGTCACCGCGATATTAATTAATTCTCAAATTATAATTTGTCAAAAATAGCAAATGACGTGTACTTCTCTGAACTCTACTTGTGATGTCATGTTAATAGACTAATATCGCACGAGGAATATAAATCAGAAGAGCTATTTGAACTGGGCCAATGTGACGTCACTTGATAAGTCACGATTACAAATTGTAACTAGCGTGAATCACTATATTGCTTTAAGACGTTGACATGCTTTCGAAATCATTTGTTTAAACACACTTCTGTTGTCAGACAGACACGCAGCCCTGGTTATGATAAGCGGACACTGCGAGTGCGACCTATTCCATTTAAAGTCACTTAACCAGAAAGCATCGCTCAATGTTCTACCCCTCTCTGAGCTTTTCTGATCTTCAAGCCTTCCATTTCAAATGTACAACCGGCTTCCTCAATAATATTGCTTGAACACAGCAAATCCTATTATGGTGGCAGATTTCATATGTAAGTGGTGGCTATAGGTCCTCAAATTGGCTCGCCTAGTCATGGTTTAAGCGGGTCCGGTCTGGAACATAGAATTGTTTTATATGAGCAGCGTTGCCAGAAGGTTACGGTTAAGGTTTTGTAACCTTTTAGGTGATTTTTGACTCCTTAACAATGACGTTCAATATACAACTAGACTCCCATTCACGCTCAAATATTGTCCGAAGCAAAAGTCTGCCCACGCAACTATTGGGCAGAGTTTCCGTTTAGTTGTATACAATTGACATTAAACACTATGCCACGAGATAAGGTGTTAATTTGAACGAATGTGTGTCAACGCCGCTCGGACGTTTTTTGATGTTTTTTTTTCTTAGAGATTGGGTGTCTAATTGTATATTGAACGTCATTGCTCCTTAAGGTTACTTTATGTTACACGACTTAAAAGGTTACTTTTAGGTGATTTTTCGGAATTTGCGTGCGGAAAGCATTTGGTTCATGGTTTTTTTTGCTCACCAAAAAATTGGTGAAAGGTTACTTTTCCTACAAAAAGGTTACTTTTTTGTACATCTCAGGTGACTTTTGACAAGACCTCGCTGGCAACACTGTATATGAGAGACCCTTACCCTTATTTACGACTGGATCCTGGTTTATTTTCAAAAATAATGTCATAGGTATACCTAATCTTGGAGATCGTTGGGGGAGGCCTATGTCCAGCAGTGGACGTCATTTGGCTGAAATGATGATGATGATGATACCTAATCTAATCAAGATAATCATGAACGCAATAGAAAGATCAGCCAAAATTATCTGGCTTTTCAAGATCAGCCAAAATTATCTGGCTTTTCTCAAGTGATACGTTTAGTATACATGCGACAATTTATTTTTATGCGAATAGATCCATCATTTTAGATAAAATCATCTTTGATTTTCGTTTGACGCATGATTTTATCTGGAATGAACACACTAATGTGCGTATGTAATAATAGATTACAATAATTTGAAGATTTTATACACAACCTTCCCATATCTATGTACTAAATCCCATGTGTATAATATTTAAGAACTAACAACTACCTATTTACCTATTTATATCTTCGAAACTTATATAAAACCTGTAAAGGTTAATTTCAATCTGTTAATAGTTTTTGTATGAAATAGTAGCAACATCACAGAAATATCTATCTCTGTGAGTAGCAAACATCCATCCATTACAAACTTTCGCATTTTTAATATAGGTAAGATAAAATGTTGTCTACTATCAACATACGTAAATACCTAATCTAAATATAGCCACATAAAAGTATGATTATTTTTATTTAAATTCGATCATTCTAGATAATACATTTTGACTTGAGTTGACGCACGAATTTATCCGCAGTGGACGCATTTAAAAGATAACAATAACTGGAATTACGGTATACTGCATTACAATAACAAGAGACAATTCAGTTGGCGATTGGTGACGTATATGATTATGTCTCAGACAAGACCTACAGACAGAAGAAACGAGTGTTTAGTGGCCCGAGTCCCCCCTATCTCCTTTTTTTGCCTCTTCTTCCACATCCCCCATAGCCTTTTCCCTTCTCACTTCCTCATTATTCTTTTCTCAAAGACCCCAAAGACAGTACCGCACCTGAGATGTCCATGGGTGGTAGTGATCTCACACATGCGCGATTTCCTCCCTAATTCATACAAAAAAAAGACGGATTGCACTCTGGGAGTGCCAGCAGAAGTGAAAACCTAAAGAAGTTAGTCACGTGACCGTAATGTCAACCCTGTCGCGAGTTTAACATTTTTTCCCCATATAAAAAAAAAGTGCACAACGCCTCTAAAGAAGTTTTCACTTCAAAAACCGTAAGATTTATAGTTCGAATCTCAGCGCACAAGACTTCTATGTTCGTTTGAGTATGGTATTGAGTAAGAGAGATCTCGGTGTCGCGTCCGTTATCTAGACAACAACGTGGGCTCCTCTTTTGCTTACCATCAGGCTTAGAGCCATTGTTCAAAGCCACTATAGAAAACAATATCGCTAGACAGAGAGTAAACTTGAGCATTCAGATAACACTCGATGTTTTACCATGACCCAATTCCAGTTTCTCTGTCAAGGGTTGTCGAGATCTGACGGCAGTCGCTCAATGTGGTGGAATTGTCAAAGCTTAGTGCTCTAGCCGATACCTTTAGACAGAGTAAACGAAACTCATGCGTTTAAGCATCATTTTGGTTGCCTACTACATCGAACACGAAACATTTTAAGCACCAAATTTTATGTCAGTCAGATAAGTGACTCTTATTTTATCTGTTATGAATGCTGCTGTTGCTTTTGTAAATTTTGAAAAATGGAGACTGCGTAATTTGGGTATGACGGACAAATTACAAGCAATTTATCTAACAGCAGTGGAAGTAACTAATGAGGGCCTTATTATAGTTGTAATAACGTAAAAATACCTTATCGATTTTGTTGAAACCTGTTGCTAAGATTGTTTGAACTTATTACTACTTATATGCTATAGTATACTTTTGTTCCAATGAGAGCGGCACTATACTCGTACTGCATATAAAATGGATGTTCAACCACGAGAGTAATTTGAACTGTGACACAATGACGTCAATAATTAGTCATGTTTACAAATTATCTTACGCATGAATCATTTCGTCTAGTCATTACTTGCTACGGTTTATGAACACCTAACGTTTTTACGATTATCTGTAAAAAATATAAGCTACCGTCAAATTAAATTATCTTAGATTTTTACGCACCTTGGACGAGTTATTTGAAACAAATTGTGTTAACTTAACAATCGTGTCCTTAGTAAAACAAATACTGGTACATGTTACATATTACATATTTGTACACTTATATGTGTTTAATGTCACATACGAAATCATGTTTGAGAGATGTGGTATCTTTATGATCTTGAAGCGCGGTGGGTAAAATAATTACATCATGTATACTGCAGCATTGCTAGAATGTTACTTTTGCTACAATTTACGTTACTTTTGATTATGTTACTTACATGTTATTTGACTTTTAATTTACTTTTAGATTGTTCTCCAGCAAATAAAAATAATAAGGTATCGCAACCAAAAAAGTAATGTTGCGCATTTTATTGAAGAATATGGAAGTAAAACAAAATAAGGGAAAGTTGACCCCTCTTTTTACCTTAGTTGTTGGGTATGTAAATGTGCCTTTTTAGCTCTTATTTGTGTCATTTTACTCTCGGTCACTGGCAACACTACTGTAGGTACTGCTTTTGACGCAGTATGATTGTGTCATCGATTATACAGTGTACCTACTAAAAAGCTACTTTCTTATCATCTTAAAACGAGACTGTTACATATCGAAGTAAAGGAAAAAATATTATGACGTCAATATTATTGAAGTTCATTGATTGATTGAGGTTCCGGATGGTATTAAACTCTTAATTCGTTTTTCATAATTTACATATTTGATACGTAAAATAAAATACACATTGCAGATCATATTTACAAAATATGATCCTTTGGATTTTAACTTTGTGAAAGTTTTGACGATTGATACCAGCTCATAATGGTATAGGGATATTTTTAATATGATTTTAATTAAGAGAAGATTGATCTCCGGCACCCTCACAGACCAAACGAAGCACAATAGAAAAGCTATTTTAGGTGTAATACATTATGTACATATTAAAAAACAGAAAATAAAAGATTGGTAAAGTATCTCCTTGATTCCGCTATCTTATTTATGTAAGAAGCGTTTGCTATTCGTTTTAATTTGTATAGCATAGGTCCTCGAGGTCAATACCATTTCCAATCAGCCTAATGACATCATTGTACCTATTTGCATTTTATTAGTGCCATTAGGAAGGAGTTGCGAGCTAGACAATGCCGAATGGTAATCTGAGAACCGCTTGGAATGTTCAAGATTATTCATTTTGTCTGTATAAATGTGTATTTTTTGTAATTTTATTGAAAACTAGCCTTTCGCCCGCGGTTTCACCCGCGCGTAATTTCTTTTTTCAAATATCTCCCCCTTCCCCCCACATTTCCTGGATGAAAAGTACCCTATGTTCACAGAGGATAGTGTAGCTTTCCAACAGTGAAAGAATTATTCAAATCGGTTCAGTAGTTTCGGAGCCTATTCAACACAAACAAACAAAAACGTTACGTTCATAGTGACTTGTGTGTCAGGTATTTCGAACTTTTAATTTGGGTCCCTGGTTGAAGCTTTAGAGCTTATTAAAGCACTATCGCGTCGTTTACAAATCTCAAATAGTTTTTGAGAAATTAATTTATATTTTGTGTTCTTAACTTAGTAAATTTCAAGTTTAACTTTTCCATACAAAATTTGCATTTTTTTACTTTTAATAAAAGTGAATAATAAAACACACTTAAAACTCCGAAATTAGTTTCCTTATCGGTAAACATAGACAAGGAGTATCACTCACTTATGTGTTAGATAAAAGTAGAAGCAAATTGATTTCGGTTATTACAAATATCGACCTTATTTACCAGGCAGATAGCGCAGTTTTGAATGACTGAATCCGAAGTGCATCAGATAAAAATCCGATAGAGTGCCGACCTTGTACGGTACATATCTGTATGTATAACGTTGTTTCATAATCTATAGAAATGAAAATCAATTTCAAAGAAAATCAAAATTCGCTTCTCGCCACATGGCGGACACCGGCTCGTCCCTCTTCGTGTGTGAAATAAGAACCGGGGGAGTTTAGTCGCTTTGTCCATTTTGTTCTCAGTCCCACACGCGACCGCAGGTCTCGCTAGCCTGCGGTTTAGATGCTTAACCGCATTCTCCTCAGAAACAAAAAATAATCACACAGTGCCATCTAGCCCCAAACTAAGCATAGCTTGTGCTATGGGTGCCGGACGATTGGTTAACATTACTAAAATATACCTAGCTGCCGGCAAACTTCTTGATGCTCTGTCACGGATTGGGGGAAAGTTCGCGCATGTGCACTTGCGCATGACTGATAGCATGCGCGAATCTCCCGTGTCGCCCGCGCGCGCTATTGGTCAGAGGTATGCTTCTGACCAATAGCGCGCACGCATCTCAAAACGTTCTGCGCATCGCGTTCTGCGCAATCCCCACCCGATATCAAGATGTTTGTCAGGCACTATATTATCTACTTTTTTCTGTAAGAAAATACATAATATTTACCTAAAAACACCCGTAATGATACAAACAGACATGTGTTTGTTTAATACATTGACTGCCAAAGTTCCAAGCCCCATATAAAATTTATTATTTGGGGGTCACCGGTGACCCCCATGGCGTTTAATGTGTGCATACAAAATCTTGTACCGTGCGGGAACCGAACCCAGGACCTGGTGTGACGGTCGACTTTTCAATAATTACAACAAATCGGTGGTCAATGGGTATTCGCAAATGTAGTGTTGCGAGGTTGAGACATAGGAAGAATAGTTCTAATGAGGTCCCAAAGAATAAATGTTCTTCAAGAGACCTAATTCCACACGGACGCCGCCGCATTCATAGCTTAAATATATACCAAGAACTTTAGGTACCATTAAAATATTTACTTTATTTAATGATAAGAATATGACAGAGATTTGTCGTAATGATAATGCTGTAGTAGTGATATCTTAAACGTACGTCACAACACGGCAATACTTATCTGTATTTAATGAAAGATTTGGTAAAGATAGCACAAGGAAGGCTACCGAGTGTCATTCAAACCATACCGCATCGGTACATAGTGGAGTGAAGTACATCACAAGTTACGGTTATACTAGGAAATAACCTAACTCTTTAATTTAAATTAATCTGTGGTGGCTCGGTCTTTTTGAATACAATAATTTCGAATTAACAGAGAAGTGATACGATACGATTCGGTGTTTTCGATAGTAACAGTGATATTAGGTGATTATTTTTTTCGGTAATTAACCTTCGGAGTCAAGTGACAAGTGACTGATACGTAAGTGTTTTTATTTCGGGTTTTATTTTAATTCGAGTGAACTAAAACGGCTTTAGAAAAGGAAAGCCGATTTTTAAAAAAATTCTGTCCTTATATACATATACTCCACGTACTTAATGTACTTATCGGTTTTTTGGTCAAAAAATGAAAGTACCTACATAGTTACATATGGAAGTCTTTTAAAAGCAAAAGGGGCTTGCTTAAAGTGTAAGTCGTGCGTGACTATAGTTAAACTTAGTATTACTTGGAAATTGAATGCATTTAATCGTGATGGATGATGAAAATAAAATAATACACGCCAAATCCTAATTGAATCGCTCGTATCGTCTTGTTGGTTAGCGACAACAATTTTACTTGGAAACGTCTGAACTATACGAGTCCGACGGTCGAGTTTTCTATTCTTAGAACTAGATGTGCACATTCAACCGTCGTCTGGTGACCAGCGATGGTCTGTCAACGTAAATAACGCGTGTACCAGTGCGTCACTAGAGACCTCACAAATATTTGTACATACCCGCTGAAGACTGACCTTTTGATTATAACCACTATGGCTAAGCCCTTTGGGTCTAAAACCGGGATTCCCGCCTTGGGAACATCGGTGGTAGGCTTTATCATCATTTTAGCCGAAAGACGTCCACTGCTGGATATAGGCCTCCCCCAAGGATCTCCAAACCGATCGGTCCTGCGCCACTCGCATCCAGTGGATTCCGGCAACCTTTATATCCATCGGTCCACCTCGTGGAAGGCGTACGTGGCCAACACTCGGTAGGCTTGCCAACTTCAAAATACGAACTACTCAGTAATAATTTCAAATACTGGACTCTTCTTCTTTCTCCAAACGTGTTTTCCTGATCTAGTCGCGTACGCTCGCACCGAGGTCCAGGGTCTGGCAAGCAAGTCCAATTATATTGGAGCTAGTGCAATCTGTAACCGTACCGTAACCGTATCAGTGATATGGGTACAGTGTACGCTTGGCAACCTTAGTGGTAGTACATTCTGAGAGTTTACTATCCATGGTGGTGGTCTGGGTTTGGTCCCACAGAGGTGAAATCTACCGCTATAATAGCTCTAGGGGCCTAGGCAAAGTAACATTTTGACATTTTGAGCGAAATTCGCCAACTCCAAATTGTATGTATGCCCTAAAAAAGTTACGTGGTCAATCGATATTGAAAGTACAGGTTTTGACATTTGATATCGCAAATTGAGCTTTATAACGAACGTCATAATTAATGCCGCTTGTCTAGGGCCCCTTGTTGTGTTTCGGCAATATTAAAGTTGAACGCCTTGTTAGGTAGTGGTATTACCTGGCCGTGATTTCAGGAGTCCAGGCTTTAATTCCGGCCAGTACTGCGGTACCAACGGATAGAACGCCTCGGTGATGCGTCCGTCGTCATTGCAATTTGGGATCCCCTTTTGCTTACCATCAGGCTTAGTGTAGCAATTGTACTGAGCTTCTATAAAAAGTAGGGTCGAATAAAATTTGTGACCTTTTGTTTGAAAAAGACTGACCTTAATAGGTTATTTGTCCTTCCTCCCTGAACCCTTAGGCCTCTGTGTACTCTGTTGAGAAGATATCGGGTTCTTAGGGGTGTTAAGATAAGATCTACGAGGGTGCTCTCGCATCGAGGTCAGATGAAGTGGTCTCTTGTTGATATAACTGTCGGATAAAGTCTAGGTTTTGAATAGTACGGTCGTTTTCGATAGCGTTTGTTTTTATTGGGTGTTTATTTAGGCATGTTTCGACAAAAGTTGACATTCGTGACGTTCGTCAACCCGATTACGAATTTAATTCTAAAAGAATGCTTTGATTGACATTAAAAAAGGACGTTATTTTTGAAATAATATTAAAGTACGGTCAACAGCACGATAAACACTTGCAGTTTGATAATAGCACTTATGCCCCCGACATAAGAGTGGTACAAAGAAGTGAATAATAGTCTGACGCTGACGTGCTTTTGACTGTACTTATACGTTTTCAATTGTTATAATGTAGTGAGTTACGTTATCAATCAGACATAATATGGACTTCGAACTGTTAAACCTGAGGCTTTTCTTGTGCATACTTCGACGGTCCCTACGTATAAAGCGACTTGTCAAAAATGGAGGTTTACAGTAGAGCGCAATAAAGGTTTGAATTGATATATAAATTATGCTTTCAACAATTATGGGTGTAGTGTATGTGAATATGATACTTAAAAGAACGATCGTCTCATGCCCACACGCCGCTTACCTGGGTAGCGGCGAGTGGGGGCCTCTCCCTATAAAAGGGCATACAGCCCGCCCGCCGAGGACTTCATTGGTGGACACGGAGCGGGACGGACGTGCGAGTGACGTCAGAGCAGTGAGCCGATATCATGTAATAAGCAAACAGTACATTTTGGCGACGAGTCCGTGAGTACCCAGTGTTTATGTTATTACTGAAAAATATTAAAACAGAAATACCCGTAAAAAAAAAAAAAAAAAAAAAAAAAGTCATAGCGAATGCTCATTAAATAAAAACAACTTTAAACGGATGAAAACTCGCGTATATGAGTAGTAACCGTGTAAATATCAGAAATCACTACATAGCAAATGCTAGTATTTTATTTGTTATAAGGTCATAAAATATTAAAGTAAATATGATTATTTAATTATTCTCAAGAATTGATAGAACAATATATGATTAATGTTTCTGATCTTAAAATATTTTTGTAATGGCGGCTATTTCCGGTACGGAGTAAATATATTCTTCAATGTTTGAGTAATCTGAAACTATAATAGATGTTCGATAAAAAATTAATAAAAATACAGAATATAATCTATTATAATTTATAATATTTTTTTTGTAAAATAATTTATTAACTAAAACGTACCTGAAGTACATTTTGCTTTGTATACTTTCCCGCCCGATAAGCGGTATTTAAACCAAGGGAATAAGTTGCGAATTCACTCTCGATTTGTGTGTGGCGTGTAATTACTCTCCGTTTACAATATATCGGTATCAAAGTTGCATAAATAATTAATTATCACATAGAATTGGAAGCGCAAGTTGTATAAAACATAAACGTAGTTATTTCTATGTTGCATAATTATGACGTATAAAAGTAATGAAAAACTGGAACACAATTTCAATTTTGTAGTTTGTGAGTAATCGATTAAGATTGGCTTCACGTATGTAAAAATAATTGGGTGTACAATTATAAAGAAGTACTAAATAGCGAAGAAAGTTACAGTTACTGTTCAACTCCAGTCTCAATGCGCCGGTTTGAAAGACGGAATATTACAAAGTTATGTAAGCATAAACTGCGGGAGAGATCAAAGTCATGTAAACAAAAAGTTGCTGAAGCTTCCCCTGTCAACTTTCACTTCGTTTTGATCTAAACTGAACCTAACTCTTATCCCGAATAGGCCACCAACCTGCTAATTACTATGATATGGAACGAACTGTCGGTTGTCCATTGACTAAAATACATAATGTGAACTAGAACAATAAATAGTTCGAATTCCGTGTTTATTGCGGGTAAAGAAAAATTATACCACTGAATTTATTAAAATTAAAATGTAAATATTGCTTTGTAATTTAACAGTAAAATTACTATTACTACAAGTAAACCAGTATATTAATTTCTGGGGCGCGGCCCGGATTCGTTCAACTTTTAATAATACGGAATTGGAAAAAAAAAAAAAAAAAAAAAAAAAAAAACATCAGTCATAGCATGGATGATGCCCGTGTTATGGCTAGATGTTGTCGGGTGACGCCCGTTGAAGTGTCATAACACGGATGATGCCCGTGTTGTGGTTTGATGTTGTCGGGTGACGCCCGTTGAAGTGTCATAACACGGATGATGCCCGTGTTGTGGTTTGATGTTGTCGGGTGACGCCCGTTGAAGTGTCATAACACGGATGATGCCCGTGTTGTGATTTGATGTTGCCGGGTGACGCCCGTTGAAGTGTCATAACACGAATGACGCCTGTTAAAGCGGCATAACGCGGGTAATACCCGGTTATGACTGCAAGTTCCGGGTGACGCCCGTTGAAGTGTCATAACACGAATGACGACCGTTAAAGCGGCCTAACGCGGGTAATACCCGGTTATGACTGCAAGTTCCGGGTGACGCCCGTTGAATTGTCATAACACGAATGACGACCGTTAAAGCGGCATAACGCGGGTAATACCCGGTTATGACTGCAAGTTCCGGGTGACGCCCGTTGAAGTGTCATAACACGAATGACGACCGTTAAAGCGGCATAACGCGGGTAATACCCGGTTATGACTGCAAGTTCCGGGTGACGCCCGTTGAATTGTCATAACACGAATGACGCCCGTTAAAGCGGCATAACGCGGGTAATACCCGGTTATGACTGCATGTTCGCGGGTGACGCCCGTTAAAGCGGCATAACGCGGGTAATACCCGGTTATGACTGCAAGTTCCGGGTGACGCCCGTTGATTAACCATTGATATTTTATTTACAGGTGCCCGTTTTGTGGTTAGATGTTTTGCGATAGCGAAATTCAAGCTGTATCGCCGCGGAAAGTGAAGGGATGGGTGGCCATCCTGACCGCATTTAGTGACATTTGTTTGAGTGTCTCCGTGTTTCGGAGGACACGTTGGGCTGTTGGTCCCAGCTAATATTTGATATATGTATGTACATAGATGTTGATCGTCGGGCTTGGGCGGAGGTCGTCGTTTGGCGTTTGGTCATTTGCGAAAGTGAATGTTGTTAAATACCTGTCAAGTTCAAGACTTTTGTGATAGTGGTTTAGTTTTGATAGACACAGATGTTTCCCCCGATGTAAGACCTCAACTTGATGCTATTACAGATAAATTTAACACCACTTTGCTTCCGGTATCCCTAATCACCGTGGCTAGACTAAACCTATGCAGATTGAATTAAGGGATCCAAATAAAACCGTTTGTCGACTGAAGAACGGAGTGTGGTACGCGAACGTATTGATGCCGCAGGCCGGTGTAGTTCGCCTCAGTTTATCGCCGTTGCGAGCCCCATTCTCCTTGTAAAGGAAAATAATGGAAGTGATAGACTCTGTGTCGATTATCGAAAACTCAACGATAACACAGTTCCCGATAGGTTTCCGCTGTCCTTAATTTCCGATCAGATAGCTCGTTTGCATGGTGGGCTACTTCACTACTGTGTTAGTGCTGGCCACGACCGCTGAAGAAGCTCTTGAGGGTCTTTCAACTGTTCTTTCGATTCCTACTGAGAGGAAGTGTTCCTTCTTAAAACGGGAGGTAGAATACTTAGGATACGTTATCAGTAGTGGAGAGATAAGACCAAGATGATGTTCTTTTTCACGTTTTTCTGGACAAATACTTACGACAAATTATGTTCGATTATTGACATTTTCATTTTACTATCATTGATAGTTAACTTTTGTGTTACTTCTAGCTCTAGTATAATTGATTTTAATAAGATAGGCACGGGTGTTCCCATAGAGTCCAAGCCTAAACTTGTGAACCTACTAAAGGAGTTTCAGGAATATTCGTCTCTGGAACACCTTATGGTCATGCTTACGTGAACCCGTTAGAGATTCGACTAGTAGATACAAATAAGACCGTGTATCGTATGCCGTATAAGTGGAGTCCACAAGTACATGAAGTCGTTAGGAAAAATCACCCTTTTTTATTTGGTGCCCCTAAGCGTATCATTGCCGATCAGGGCCGGTGTTTTGCGAGTACTGTTTTCAAGGAGTTTTGTAAGTCTTATGGTATCACCTTGCATTTCATTGCTAGTGGTAACTCTTGTGCGAAAGGTCAGGTCAAACGGGTCATGAGCACTCTGAAAAAAAAAAAAAAAAAAAAAAAAAACGCCGACCGCTGTCGAGTCCAGCAAAGAGCGTCATGGCAAGATGCTCTCCCTGATGTTCAGCTTGCGTGGAGTTAGTTGTACCATCAACAGGGTCACTAAGTCAAGTCCCCTTGAACTGTTTATAGGAAAAGTTGCTAGGCCTTTGGAACTTCTTAACGATGAGCCTATCGTAGACACCGATGCTGTTCGCGAACAAGCTGTTACTAGCATGGATAAAAACTCTAGCTATGACAAGTCTCATATTGACAGCACAAAGGCGAAAGTTCAACGTTTTGCTGTAGGTGATTTTGTTCTTCTGCAGTATTTATCCACTGCCTGAGCCAGCGTGGCTGAGATCCAGTCCCAGAGAGAGAGAGACCATGGTTAACAGTGTTGGTAAACGGAGTACTTTACACTTAACTCTGAATTTTCGAGGGGTGTCTGTACCGGTTAGTGACCCCCTGAAGCTGCTGAGCGTAAAGGGCTTAATGCCTAATGTCAAAATTATTTGTCCCTTTCTTCAACCTGGTTTCATAACTTCTAGCTGCATATGTTGGTGTGTAGTTTAGCTCCGGTACAAACGAAGAGTGTGCGGCGCACATCCACTATGCAATCGATCTGTTTGCAGATAGTTTAGGACATCTCTTTTATCAATTTTGGAAAATATTAAATGACTATTATTGACTATTATATACTTTTGACATATTTATTTGTATGACATGAAAATTGATTGAAATGATTTAGATTGACATTGTGCCTAAGTATTATATTTTATTCTATTTTAATTTCAATTGTAATGTAATTTATACTTTTGACATATTTATTTGTATAACATGAAATTAATTGAAATGATTTTGATTGACGTTGTACTTATTATATTTATTTTAATTTCAATTGTAATATACGTTCTAATTTGATTTAATTTAATTTGTTAATTTAATTCAATTTAATTTAATTTGTAATGTCATTTATCTTTAAGCATTTTGGAATTAATTCTGTTAGCTTTAAGATGTTTGATAAATAAATAAATAAATAAGTCCAACAATACAACCTATTACTGGTTATGTGGTATCGCTGGTCAAGTGAAGTTTTTAAAATAATCGCTGATTAAGAGACTACAAGATCGTGCGGAACGTCACGGCCGCCACCAACACCATCGTGCAGTGGGCCTCCGTAGAGGAGTTGCGGCTTCGTACCACGGACAACGAAGTCCGTAAGCTGAATGCGGCTCCAGAGGGAGTATCAGAAGTTTTGCCGCGAAGTCGAGGCCTTTAAGGCCATCCGATCAGAGGTTCCGTCCGGGCACATGCCCATGGATGTCGGCGTGTCTGAGGCGCCCACGGAGCAGTCCAGCATTGTGTCCCAGATCGGGGCCATGCTCGACGTCCGGTTCGAGGTGCTGGAGAAGGACGAGAGACTGCTCCTGCCAGTCCGGCCAGCGAGCTGTCGTCCACCTCTGCAGCGCGGCAGGCGGGGGATGACCTCGGAGGACACCTATGCCCCGCTCCTGACGAGGCCAAAGAGAAAGGCCGCTGCCCGAGCTGCGGTAGCGCAGCAGTCCGTCGCTGCATGGCAGGGAGGTTGTGGTTTATTCAGATTGAACACCAACGCGAGGACGCGTGACGCTGTCAGAATGGCCGTGTCGGAGAACGTCCACCTTGATGATTACAAGACCGTTAAAATTTCAATCCTATAATCGATTTGATTTCTTATTTTAGTTCCAACTCGATTGTAAAGATGGCGTGATAATCGTTACTTTTAGTTCTTTTTAACTGACAGTAACCGGAAGCCAGTGTAATTCCCTTTTAACTTCATGGTGGCAGCACTAGTACTAACTAGTAGTCACTAACCTAAAGTTTAAATTCTTTTTAATGGTAGTATTGGCTTGCCGGACGTCGTTAAAATTAATTAAAATAAGAAAGAGGACGTCCGTTCATTTTTGATTTTAATTTGAGGGGCAACACTATTGCATATCTAAACGGAAGTCAGTTTAGTTTCTTTTTTTGAGAATATAACCCATTTTGCGGACATTCTATTTCCAATCACCGACGAGTGAATACATCCAGCGATGTCACGCTCATCTCCATTTTGAAACGGAATTAGAACGAGAGATCTCCTGTTTAAACCACAAACTCATGCAATTAATTCAAATTCATTAAAATAAGGAAGAGATGTAGTGTATGTGAATATGATACTTAAAAGAACGATCGTCTCATGCCCACACGCCGCTTACCTGGGTAGCGGCGAGTGGGGGCCTCTCCCTATAAAAGGGCATACAGCCCGCCCGCCGAGGACTTCATTGGTGGACACGGAGCGGGACGGACGTGCGAGTGACGTCAGAGCAGTGAGCCGATATCATGTAATAAGCAAACAGTACAATGGGTATATTTTTACTGCTATATCTCAATGATTTTGGAAAGTTTAAACTTGTCTAAGTTATTTTTTATTTTTATTGTATTTTCTTAATAAAACGTACAGATGACTGTTTCTACATTGTCAACCCACAATACCACTTTCTCAGACAACTCTTAGGTGTCTGTTTATACGTGGGACAATATAAAACATTATTTTGAAATAATATTAATTGAAATGTTGTATGAAAACTTAGAATACTGTTTTAATTTTCAATAAATTACTTTAAACATTCCAATATAGCTATTCATTAAGTATTAAAATACATTAAACAACACATGTCCGTTTATACATGATTATTGTCACAGAATAGTTAGTATACGAATTACGATGTTATTGTTTTATTTGTCTAATTTTGTGCTATAAAAACAAAGACATGTGTAATAAAAGTCATAGATGGATGTTATAATAAAAGATGTATTTACCTATATTCTTTAATCATGTTTTTTTTTTTTATTTATTAATGGCCTCTATCCCGCGCCTGTTTGCGGCGCGGTGATTCTGCCAATGTCAAGTGAGTTGGGAGTTTCTAATTGCGTTAAAACATTGGTGTTAAGATGTTTTAACGCTTCATGGAAACACTGGAGGATACTCTCAAGGTCACGGGGGAATGGACGCCATTGCGGTAAGAGCGTCTCATCTACCGATGAGACACACTACACGCAATACCCGTCCATTCAGTCAATTTGTTTCAATTTTTTTATTTATGACACTTCGTTACACTTTACTGAATGAAAATCACACCACTTTTCAACACCAAACTGCACTAGATCACAAATAAAAAGATTTAAAACTAAAAGACGCGTGGACCCATCGCCTACCCTCCAGTGAATCCCTTTAATCATGTTAAACATTAAATAGAAATTATTTTTAAGTCAAACAATAACTTTAAAAAAACTTGTTGTCTCATTGAATTATGTTGTTGTATTTACAGTGCACATAACTTAAAAACACACTATTACACTGTTTTACAACACTTTTCTGGCGCGCGAACACGAATTAACACGATCGTTTAGGCGCAAATTGTCAAATTCGCAAATTGTCAAGTTTCAGAATGTCCAGTTGTTTAGGTTTAAAATAACGGCCCTGTGGATGGGGGCCTTAGCGTAATCGATCGGTCTTCTCCCAATTTTTTTGGCATTTCTTATACCTAACTTCAAACGAACATTTTTCAACCTTCTTTTGCTCTTCATAATTATATCTAAATAATAAATCTCTCATTATACGATCTTATCAATTGGCTTCTGTTTTAAGCTCGTAAACGAAATAGTACTAGTTTGGTAATTTAGGTAAAAAATTGTAAGATGTGGCTGAGAATGCAGAGATTCACACATTTGCCCCCCACCAGCTGCGCTCTGCAGCTTTACCGCAGGGCTCTTTGAGAGCAACCATGGTCTTCCCCGTTTCCTCATGGCGATCTGCAATGTGAGGCCACCCCACACTGTCAACGTACTCAGGGATGCTTTAAAAGTACTAAGGTTCCCCACCCTCCGCATCAACATCCCTAAGGTCCCCATTTGGTAATTCTTACCCCACACCAGGGGGTACGGTGGTGGAAATCCACAGAGCCGTTATTTTTTATCCTAAACTGGACATTCCGAAAACTTGTTATTTTATGAATTTGACATTTTGCGAATTAGACAATTTGCGACTTTGACAATTTGCGAATTTGAGAATTCGCGAACTTGACTTTTTGAGAATTTGACCGATTGCGACCGCTTGACAATTTGACAATTTGTTCCTAAACGGACACGTAAATGACGTTAAGTCTGACAAGACCTCGCACGCATCCCTGTATAAAAGGATATCTATTAGATATCCGCTTCTACGACACTAATTTCTTTTATTTATGATACTTGTTCGCTTATACGATTTTAAAATATCCATTTCTGAGCATTATTTCAAAAAATCTCCTTCACAGGTATGAGCATATGGAAAATCTATAGCAATATATGCAATAAAAAAAAAATGGTAATTTTGACATGTCGCTTTATACGTAGGGACCGTCGACTTTAACTATGAATTTCATTCTTAATGCCACATGCTTGTTGAATAGTTATTTTTTTATTCATTTTTAAAATCACGTTGATGTATTCATATCTGTTTATTAAAATCACGTGTGTATCAGACATGAAATTTGATAAATAATTTGCCTCTATCTTGACCTTAGATCTTAAAATATGTCAATTTATCAACCACTTTGTGCTCTCTCATAATTTGTTCTAGGAACATTAGGTACTCCTTGGTACGTTACCACATACATATAAACAAAAGAAATTGAATTAAAAACGTAAGTTAAACATGGCTGTATTTTCTCTTAGAGTAATTTCGGTGGGAAATAAGTGTGCGTTTGAGTGGCTTACGCAACGGTCGTGTTCATTAACTCCTCCAGCCGTTTTGCTTAGAGCCGTCCCACAACTTCAATTTATAGAGGGACTTTAATACTCTGCCGCAGCGCTGGCAACACAATAAATTAATCCCCGTAACACGTACGCACGTAAGCCAATACGTTGTGGCCTAAATAAGCCCTCGGGCTCGGCTAACCCGTTATGGGGTTCCGGTTAAATACTGCTTACTGAGAACTGATGAATCATGCTATTCTGATCTCTCGCTGAGGCGCTCGTGGCGCAGCTGTGACAGTGGTTCGTTAGCGATAACGAAAGTCAAGCTACCCGTGCGGCTTTTCTGACCACATTTTTAGAGACATTTCCCGTCTCCGTGCTTCGGTAGGCACGTTAAGCTGTTGGTCTCGGCTGATATTTACTATAATGAAGATACTAGTCGTCAAGCCTAGTCAGAGGCCATTTGGCGGCTTGATAACATCTGACATTAATATTGGTCACTTGCCTTACGCAACCCTTTTTTTTTTTTGTATCGCAAGGGAAATTCCCCACCAACCCGCACTAGGCCAACGTGGAGAAGTATGGCCCACACTATCTTACAATTGAGATAAGGCCTGTGTCCCAGCAGTGGGAACGTATTTAGGCTGATGATGATTTTGATCTCTGAATGCGGACTGTCTGAGATACAGATTGGTAGTAAGGGTTAGACTTAGTTAGTTTTTTAATAAGAAGCAAGTATCATCTTTCTTAAGGTTGGCCAAACATGCTTATCCTTAGACTAAATAATATAGTAGTTCTACAATAACTTTTATTTATCCATGTTTATTTGGGTTATTCTACTTTGCTCCATCGACTTGACCCATCAATACAAAATTGTGAACTTTTGATCCACGACGCCCCATTATAAACATGATTAGCAAAGAATAGGGCGTATAAAGGTTTGCAATGTGCTATTGGTAGGGTAAAGTAGAATTACTTCTTTTTTTAGATTTCTCTTTGCTTTGGGTACGGTACTATATGTCTACCAGTGGTGGACAAATAGTGGGGAACATCGGGAATAAACGAAAACACCTCGGTGAACCAGTGGTACAGAAAGTTAACCTTGGAACACCTAGGTGAACCAGAGGTGCAGAAAGTTAACCGTGGAACACCTAGGTGAACTACTTTGGTGTTCCACGGGTCAGAAAGGATTTTTTCAATCAAAATCAAAAAATCAAAATCAAAATCAAAATATTCTTTATTCATGTAAACTTGTATCAAGTATTTATGAATCGTCAATTACAGAGTGACTCTACCACCGGTATCGGAATGCAGTCATCTGCCGAGAAGAACCGGCAAGAAACTCGACAGTTACTCTTTGAAACCTTTCATCTTTTTTCAATCCGCCTCATGATTTGCTCACGCCAATTTTGCATTCATGAGCTAACCTTATCTAGTATTGACGCAATTTCCAGGCGTCTTTTCATATGCATCAAACATCCCTCGTCAACTTGCATGTGTTTCGAACGCACGCAATCCAATACGTTGTGCCCTAAATAAGCCCTCGGTCTCCGGTAACAAGTTCCGGTGGCGGGGTTCCAGTTAAATACCAGTACTGAGAACTGATGCATCCAGTGATTTCTATCTCTGAACGCTGGCTAATTGAGATTCGTGAATGGTAGTGGGTGAGGGTTCTCTGCACATCTACTCATATGCTTATTTATTCTACTTATTATATTATTATTAACATTGTATAATTTAAACAAACGCATAATTATTTAAAAAAGGCTATCTTCTCTGTTGAGTTTTTTGCGGCACCTCTTGGCAACAGACCATTCACGTCGAAGTGCTGGTAGGATAAAAAAGTTTTGACGTGCAAATGAAATTCATGGTAAATCAAATTGCAAAATAAATACTTTAACTTTAGTAAGGAATATTGAAGTGCAGTACCCGGTAAATATTGTTGAGCTTTGGAAACATTATATGCATAAAATATATATATCAACTTAACTTGTATAAACAGTTCATCATACATACTGCATTGTGTTATGAAAAAATTTGATGCCGAGATGTTTATTATACAAATGGACTATAAAGAAGATATAACGGTTTAAGGCAATCATTTCTTCAACTTTAGTTATTTATAAATGCATTTTGTTTCCAGCAAAATGAACTAAATCAGTGTTTTGGAACATATAAAATAGTACAAACGCAATCAATTGATGCTACATCCAATTTATGAAAATAAAAATCACTAATTTGATTACCCGCGTATTATTTCATTATACAAACGTTCAAGGAAAAAGTCCCGGATTTTCCAGACACGTGTTATCAAAGGCGAGGTGTTATAAATATACTTGTTTCTGCTCTGATTAATTATATTATTGTTTATCCTTGTTCCAGGTCGCCACCTGCAGCATAATAGGGAGCCATACGCCGCGGCAGAAAGACGGGTGCGACACGCACTCGTGGTATGTATAGAATGATTTTTATATATATAGACTTTTTTAACTGTTATTTAAGAAACGAGCTGCAGGCGGTTTCAAAGGTTTCACGTTGTATGCGTGATTCGTGAGCTTACTTAGTTACACTAGTTTATGGATTAAGAATTTTACAGAGTGAAGTAGTTGCTATTGAATAAAGCCGCCTGCATCCATTAGACAATTTTATTCCAGAACAAACTCATTCTCTCCAGCTACCTCTGATTGTCGGTCTTCATTTTACATTACCGTTGCTGTATATGTAAAACATTTTGGTTATTACAGCAGTCGTAAATTATATGTTACGATCTCAAAGTTTGTAATATAAGGGCAGTAGATTTGGATAAAAAATAAAATAAAGTAACTCATCACACCATCGCGTTTGCCGCTTTATAACAAAACATCAATTATAAATAGTCTCATATATCTAAAACGTGCTTCTTAGGGATGGCGGTATTATAAGACGGAAAACCAACGTTTGTTGATTTGTTATTTTAAACATTCGATCACTCGGTAATGTCAAAATGATTGCGATAAAAACCATCGGTCGCGATATAAATCAAAGAAGATCAGTTTTAAATTACGTAACGGTGTCATTGATATCGAATTTATCAGTAAGTAGATCGTGTGTAGGCCCATTTTTGAAATTGGTTAGATTAAAATAGAAATTGATATCAAAATAAATCCTGTTTTTTTTCTACACTGTCCTACTGCTCTGCAAAGGTCTTCCCCAACTTCTATTTCCACATACCTCTGGCTTGAGTCAGAGTCTATTAGTTCTCGGAAAAAAACTAAAAATAAATATCACATCAACTAAGAAGACTTAAAGGCATGAAGGTCATGATCAATTAAAAGGGTCTTTCATGACAACATCAACGGTCATGATACATAATTGATAGTGTAAGGTGTTGGAATAAATGTTACAGTTTTGGTTGATACGTTATATAAGTCACTATTAATATGTTTTAAATCTTTTATTCTAGAATGTAGATATCATGTATGACGCAATTTTAATATGTCAGGTCTTGGAATGATGTGACGCTGGTCTTGGTTTACGATTTAGGCAATCTTAAAAAGTTCGAAATCGAGAATGCGACATGTGACAGATACTCTGGTTGGCCTTTCACGCCTACAATTCTTTAATTAAGTTTCCATTTATGAATCATGGACTAAATTCAGGGTTTGTAAATCAAATAAAATCAGAATAAGTCTGATCAACACACAGTATTGAGAAACAAATCAATCCTTAATGATTTATAATATATGACTTATACACTAAATGTGACGTATCAAAGTCACTCATCATGACATCAGAAAGAGGGAAGATTTTCCTCCGAACTAGATGACTGTGCTCTGGGACCGCAGCCCTGCGTGCCATATTCATGAGTTGTATACCTGGGCAGGACACATTGCAAGGAGGACTGACGGCCGTTGGGGCGGAAAAGTCCTCGAGTGGCGGCCACGTACCGGGAAATGCAGCCGTGGTAGGCCTCCCACAAGGTGGACCGATGATCTCATAAAGATCGCCGGAATCCGCTGGATGCGAGTGGCGCAGGACCGATCGGTTTGGAGATCCTTGGGGGAGGCCTATGTCCAGCAGTGGACGTCGTTTGGCTGAAATTATGATGATTAATGTACCTACTGACTAAGGAAAACACTGCTAGCGCGAATTAGGATCGCATATCCGATAGGCAATCCAGTTTCTGTTAAGCCGATGTTTTTACGCTCGCTAACTTGCAATCTTGCTTTAGTGTCGTCAGCCTATCGTGTGTAGCACATTTCGAAATACCTACTAGACTACCGACCTTTACTATATTTCTAAATGTTGTTACACATAGTTTAACCTGTGTTTCAAAAAAAAAACTCAATAAACGGAAATAAAATGGCTTTCGAATGTCGAGATGTTCTATCGGATGTTGAATTTAACACTGAAATTCCCGCTAGTTCTGTTGTCAATGTGTCACTTGTTTTGCCGATATCAGACGGCGGCAATTGTGTGACAACTCTGGTTCTATTGCAGCCTCTGTTTTTCGTAGCTTAGTATTTTTTCTAAGGCTCTGAAATGGAAAATGTATTTAATTTGTCTATATTTATTGTTTATTAATTGAACACTGCTCAAGTGCTCAGTCTTTGCTACAAATTTTATTTAAATTAAAAGCGTTTTTCTATGTCAAATCGTACATACATATTTATGCATTTGTGAACTAAGCAGTTTATCAATAGCAAGAAGCTTACCAAAATTCACGCTTTAGGTATCTAGATACAGTTAAAAGGATTGATGAATTTAATAATAATACTAATAAATATAAGTAGCGCCAGTGGCATCCTATAACTGGTTATTTCGCAATTTCAAATTTACCAACACTTATCGGTATGTGCCTGCAAAGACTGTGTACCTAATAACTCATGAATTGCGTTACTTTACAACTTTACCTGTTCTATTAACGATTCATAATATCTGTCTGCAAGAGCGAGAAATAACGTTAACGTTATCAACTTTAACGTTATTTCCAATTCCTATCACGAAGGTATTGACCATTTTGCGGTTTCAAATTGCATATTAGTTATTCCACAGGCAGTCCATCTAGTCGCAGTGCGACCGAGGTTCGCTTAAATCGAATTACACTACACTCGGGAATAGTGTTTATAGTACATTCCATTTAGGCGCCACTAACAATGGGTGGCCGGCGTCTGTAGGAGCTAATATAGGATACATTACAGTGGATTATATCCCTTATGGGGGAATCCGTTTACTATTAAGCAATATATCGCTTGTAGTGAGGAATTTGGTTTGGTATACGAGTAAAGGAATGTAACGTTGCATTGCGAGGTATTCGCTTTAGTATAAAGGTATGTATAAGTGACAGTTTTGTTTATTAAAGCATAGTGAGCGATTGGGTTACTATAGGGCTATCAAACACTTAGGAGGGGCACATTTAGAAGGTAATGTAGGACAGATTACACTGGATTATGATTGCATAAGGGAATCTCGTTATTATAAAGAAAAATATCATTACATGCCCCTACGAGGCCCACACCCCCCCTTAAAAGGTCGGCAACGCATCAGCGATCCCTCTGGTGTTGCAGATGTCCATGGGCGGCGGTGATTGCTTACCATCAGGCGACCCGCTGGCTCGTTTGCCGCCTCTGACATATAAAAAAAATATGTTTGATGTATAGCAAACTTAAGAAAAAGTAATAGGTAGCTTTACTTGGAAAAGGTCTAAGGCCAGTTGCACCACTGTTAAGTAATGTTTTTGGATCCTTTTTTTATTAACAAAAGCTTATAAGCGATAATTGCCTAATAAGGAATTAAGTTGGATTAGGGAACAATTAGGTAGTTAAAGTACACTTAGTAGTAAAAAATCATAAGACGAGATTTTTTATTAAATTGTTAATTTTGTATTATATTCATCTAGATATGTTAAACTATCATTAACAAACGATGCTTTAATTCTGAAATCGTTAACATGTTACACGATACATAGTTGTTTTATTATACATGTGATAAAGTCCTCACGATTCTGTCATATTAGTTGAAGATAACCGTACAATTTCTATTAGCCAAACACGGTTATCGACGGGTAATCGAAAGATATCGTGTCTAACTCGGTGTATTCAATTACTTAAACATTGGAAATAATTTATCAGATAGTTAAAAAGAGAGCTGTTAAAAGTGGATTGTTTTAACTAGCTGATTGCTTTAATTTATAAAATATTATAGTTATGTATTACAAATAATAATAATAATAAAATAAAATAAAAATAGTTTAATTCAGATAATTGGAATCCATATATATGTTAGTAACACAAGGAAAAATCAATTATAAATTATGTTAGTAGAAACATGGTTGACACAAGTGACAAAAATATATAAACTTTAAAATAGTAAATGAAATTCCCTGTGCCGAGACGGACCATCATGGACCATCATGGAGGTGGATAAGGCCCCGTGATCAGCCTCTGCACAAGGCACTTCCACAGCGGCGATGTGTATCTGTCCGCTATTGTCTGCAAAATGCTGTTTTGGCTGCCACGCACTCTGCTTATTAGGGATGCAGTTTTCTTACGAATAATTGCATTAAAACTATCCGTCTGGTATTTCGCAAACATGCCCGATGCACTGCAGTAGCGAGGCAGCCCCAACAACATCCTGAACACATTATTATATTGTATGCGCAAGGTCTCCAGCGATCTTTTGGTATGCGCAGTCCACAGGTTCCCCGTGTAGATACTCTGGCAATATGCCTTGAAGAGAGTGACCTTGACCTGCTCTGTACATCGGGAGAACCTGCGAGCCAACATGTTCCCTCGGACCGCCAAAGCCCTACGCTCACGCTCAATGTCCACATCGTCTTTTAGGTCACTGGTAATAATATGGCCCAGATATTTAAATTTTGTGACGCGATTAATGCTCATGCCGTTAAGGGTTATGTCAAGTGCGTTCTCGGGATATTTACCAGCGGCCCCAAAGACCATGCACTCCGTTTTCTTGACATTGTATGCAAGCCCATGGTCAGCAGCATATGTTTCACAGACTCTTAACAATTCTCTCAGACCCCCCACCGTCGGGCTGAGCAGCAACATGTCATCAGCATAGCTTATATTATTTATACTTACGCCGTCTATTCGACATCCGACACGCATGCTGCTCAGCTCCACGATGAGGTCATTCACATAAATGTTGAAAAGTTTTGGAGACGTCAACCCACCTTGTCTCACGCCACACTCCAACACGTAAGGTTCTGAGAGAGAGTCAGCCCACCTTATAGAATTGGTCTGATTGGCATACCAATATTTCAGCACACTTAACAGTTCCTCCGGTACACCCCTGGCCCCCAACTTTCCCCAAAGGACGTCATAAGACACTAGATCAAACGCCTTGGAGAGATCAAGGAAGCAGGCGTACACCGGTGTTCTGCGATCAGTATAATATTGAACAGTGTGCTTCAGACTCAGAATTGCGCTTTCAGTAGAAAGTCCCGATCGAAATCCGAACTGCGCGTCATGAATGTTTGCATATTTTTCTAATTCTTTGTCAAGCACACTGTCCAATACCTTAGCAATTATCGTTGCCAGTGATATAGGCCGGTAGTTCGATTTGCTCGAGATATCCCCGGTTCTATCCTTAACAATGGGCACTACGATGGTCTTCATTAAGTCGTGTGGTAGATATGAGTGACTTATGCACATTGAAAAGAACAGAGCCAGGACCCTCGGCAAATGACAGCCAGCATGCCTTAAATGCTCAACACTGAGTCCGTCCTGACCAGGAGACTTGCCACCACTCATTCTCTTTAGAGCTTCTCGCACTTGTTTTGCAGACACACTTGTCAGCGGCACACCCCCCCAATATGCTGACTTACTCTCGCCAGAGACAGACGGGCCAAGTGGAGAATGTACCGTAAAATGATCCTTAAATGTATTTGCAATGCTCACAGGGTCGCTAAATCCATCCACACTCACAGGGAGACCAGGCCCAACGTCACACCTTTTCGTTGACAAAACTTTGTATTATTCATTTACCATTCAAAAATGAGAAGATATAACAAACAGGAAAATTATAGCCTAAAATAGGACGAATTCGTTGATACAAAGTACGCTTGTTTCCAGCAATCATTGCTATTCTGTGGCTCTGTGAAACTTTGACATAGGTGACATACATACATAATGTATCTCGGATAAGACCGCTGTTATCAATCTATTCGTCTCGTGCATGAACTGTAATGGCCTCACAAATCACAATCGTCACAATCAATCATCAAACATCACAACACCTATTGCACCGGATCTCTTTCGAAAACCAATTTTCACAGACCAAAACAATCTATTGTCGGAGTGGAATAGTATAGCAACTCGGATTTACACTAGGATTATTGTTTATTACTCGTATTCTCAACTTATAACTAGGCCGAAAGATGCTACAGACGATTTACTGAAACATTTGCCGTGGAATCTGACAGAAATTGTACGCAAGCCAATACACTGAGGATTAATAAATGAGGTTAACCACTCAAATCGACAGTTAGACGTTGAAATATTGTTTACGTGTGCTTTTCTTTACGCACTCCTAGGTTTTTAGATGAGAAATGGACCTGTTATCCTGTTATCTTAGTGGTTAGTGGTGGCCATGTTTGATGATCGTGTTTAGATCTAATTGCGTTGAATTATGCATGACTCATTACCTTGTGATGGTGTTAAGAAGCTTACCAGGTGATTAAAAATTTACTCGTAGTGAGATTCACGCGACTGAGGCCAAATTTGAGGTGAGACTTTATCCAGAAATAATTACATTTATCTATTAAATTATCATGTCCTCCCTTTTTATGAAAAATAAAAAATAGTGGCGTTAAATTTTTGTTATTTATAAGTGACCTCATATAAAAACTGTCGTAAAATCGTGATCTATAAATTACAATGACAAAAACAAGAACAAAATAATATGTCAAACCGTTTTCAAGTAATGCACATACTAAGTGCACATAATAATATGCAGATCCTTGCACTTTGTAATTTTTTTTCTTACAGTAACAGGGCGCTATCAAACCCCATACTTAGTAAGATTTGTATTGTGTTTACCAGACAGCGCATGAACAATATTTGTATCCATTTTTTTGCATTTCTGATTGTTTTTGCAATAATCAAAAGGGTCGTGTTACAGACATTGAACGTGTTACTTAGTGGGTTAAACCCCCCCATTTTAAAAGTTTCCCCGAACACCTGCACAGATAAATTAACAATAATTATGTCAATCGAACCGTGAAAGGTGTTTAGCAACGTTGAGAACACATTTCAAACATTACTTCCTGTTCCCTCGGTGCGCTTTGTCAGAAAGAGATGGAGTGTGTTAAAGAGAGATCACAATAGTGTAACTAACTGTGAGAAAGTTCTTAACTTAGTTCGAAACTGCGTTTAGCATCGAGGAAGTGATGCAAGGAATCTTAGTAAATGCATCTACGATTTAATGTAATTTAGAGACGAAACGTCTGGAGGAACGACGAATTTCACTCAAGATTGTAGCTACAATACAGGTAAGATGGTTTTTTTACCAACGTAAAAGTTTTAGTTGGTAGACAGACACGCAGCCCACCTGATGGTGAGACTATTTGTTGTAACTACACCAACAAATGTTGAGTTCAACACCAAAGCAAATTTATTATTTCTACCAGCAGTATGTAAGTAGATTTGGAACATCCTCTACATAACATACGGTGAACGCCCTTAAAGAAAATATCGGAGCACGCGCCTCGTTTCTGTATCAAGACTTATTTTCTCTCGAAACATTCTCTGATAATACCTTCGAGGGAAAAAATATATAGAAAAAACGATAAAGTAGGGCTCCCACCGGACAATAGTGCGTTCCGGTACACCAATTTACCGGAAAGTTCGATGTACTCGGTTTTTGTCGTCACCTTAGACATTGTTGATTGCGTCGGTTCAGCTATTTCGTGTTGCTATGTTGTACGTTAGTTATCATTTTTGTGTGTAGGTATGGTGGTGACACAAAGAGACCGATTAATTTTGTACTATCCATAGGAAGCCAATATTATTTTCGTCGGTACGCATGGAAGCTGATTCTGATATTCGAAACATAAGTTGTGGTCAGATCACATAAAATTTATGAAACCTACAATAAATCAAAATCATTCATGATTTAAATTTATGTGATATGATTTTGGGTATTCCACTAATTGTTAGTCAAAACACACGGACGCATTTGCATTGTACTGAACTGAAAAACCTTTTTTATATTATTTTAAAATATAGATAGATCAATTACTGGTGTGTACATTTGCAATAGTAATAAGAGTTCTATTAACTGTAACTTAGCACTAAGAACTGAAATTTGTACCTTATTCTTTACACGATAAGTGATAAATAACCTTGCTTACAAACCGATTTGCTTGTAACCACTGTGTAAAACGAAACGTGTAGCTGCGTAATCGAAGTCAATTGGCGTTTTATAGATAAATTTTATAGATTAACTCGGAGTAAACAACGTGTAAATGCAATTTACGCTTGTGAATTGGCTCCGAAAACCCACTTAACGGGCAATTTATTCAGAATTTAATATAATTAAAATTAAAACGCAACCATTTTTGTTTGCACCGTTGGTTAATTAACCAGCTTGGAAATTAAACCTTTTAATATTATTTCAGCACTTACCCGAAGCAAAATGTCGATCGTTCAACTTTTAATGAAGGCACGTCTCAAAACGGGGAAAAGATGACTTTAATGGAAATCTTAACTTTATCGGTTTGTTTTCTCAGATAATAAGTTGAGGAGTCATACTGTGGAAGTTCGGTTTTTTTAACTTTTAAAATGTCAACAATGCCTCTTTATTCGGAGTTGAAAGTTTTGTTTGATGAGAGAGTGGAAGTAGAAACATAATCATTCCTCCACAAACATGGCTGCGCGTTTGCTGGCGCAAGTCTTGATTAGTTCGAGTCAGTTCGAACGCCGGGCGTGCTCTGAATTCTGATGTACACGTTATAGCAGGTGGACATGACACCAAACTTACATTCCTACATTCGTACACTCGTATTTCTTTGATGGAAGTCGATATGACTTCCTCGCTACATATCGTGTTACGGGTCTAACGTGATTACGTGGCATTTGCGGTAATTTTGACATCGCGTAAGTTTTTATGGTTTACGATATTTACGCGACTGCTACGGAACTATAATATAAAACGTACATTTACAATATTATGCATCAATCGCACTTACTGCTTACTTATAAATTAAAGCAAGTAAAATTCGCGGATCGGGTAAATAAAATTGTGCTTTTCAAATGCGTTAAAGTTTTATTTAATGAGTAGAAAACACGTAAATATAAAAAACCAATATGCTTACCTAATCAAAACATCGGATCAAAAATTTACCTAATTATTATATTTTAACAATGAACATTTAATTTTGACTATGAATAATTGTAATATTTTAATTGATTGCGATGTTCATAAAAATTGTGTATTACTGATATGTTTTATTACCCCGGCATACTACTAAATTGTGGGTTTAACCATTTATTAATTAATTAAATAAAATAATGTTGTCATTTCTGTCAATCGCACACGCACGATATCATCAATTTCTTTTTACATAGCAATATGAAAGCAACCAATTTCTATCGTCTCGACCATAACACGTATTGAGACCGCAGGCCGCGGGTCAGTCTAATTAGTGGTGACACTGCCCCGAGCCTTCCGTCCATTCAATTCGCCACCACCCTCATTCCACCCATACTTTTGTACAGTCAAAAGCACGTCGGAATATACACTTTGGACTTTGTACCACTCTTATGTCGGGGGCATAAATGCTATTATCGAACTGCAAGTGTTTACCGTGATGTGCCGTTGACCGTACCTTTTTTTTATCACCCGACTTGTTATTTTTTACATTTCAATTTTCGTTTACCTATGCGAATACTGTTTAACTGCTAAAGTAGCAGAGTAATGTCAAAATATGTCGCTGACGAATGGTTGGAATGTCGGTATTCTCCTATGGTTTTTTTTTATGTGCGTATTTACCACTAGCTCGGAGGTGACGGAAAACATCGTGAGGAAACCTGCTCAGTCGAATAATTGTATAGCCATGCATGATCCAGTTGGTCTAGTAACCATGTTAAGGCTGACAGAGTTGAGATAGCAATCGCATAACTGGTCTTGCCAATTATTACAAAAGTAGCGGCCGCCCGCGGTTTCACCTGCGTGGTTCCCGTTCCCGTGGGAATTGATCAAAATCCTTTCTTAGCGGATGCCTACGTCATAACATCTACCTGCATGCCAAATTTCAGCCCGATCCGTCCAGTGGTTTGGGCTGTGCGTTGATATCTTTCTATGTCAGTCAGTCAGTCAGTCACCTTTGAGTTTTATGTATATGTATAGATAGGAAATGAACCTGTGCTTGTGTGCTTTTGTGCATAATTTATCCTGCGATGTTTAATCATTAATGGCTGCCGCACGACTGAAATTCGGCTAGGCTTTGTATTACCCAGCTTTTGATTACATACCAACTCCCTACTATCACGAACATTCCCATTTTCGTTCTGTCGAATACTAAATAGGAATTGTGAGGGAACGCGGCACATTTCAGCGTAAAGCTGACGTCATCGATCAATACGCCTGTCCATTTCCTTATTGCCATACTTTATGCTTGTCACTGGGATTGTCTTCCAAGTACTTTACTTATTACTCTTATTAGAAACAAAAGTTTCTTCTAGATACGATTTGTATACGTTTTGTTTCTCAGATATGAACGATTTCCTATAACTAATACCTATACAAAATTTAGTGTAGAAATAAATAATTATCTACATAATAAATAAATAAATTCCTTAGCATGATTGTGTGTTTTGAATTAATATTCTTTAATAAACAGCATTATTCATTCTCATTCTAAAAATAAAATCAATTATAACACATTTTATAAGTGTTGTCAAAATACCTTCAAGTTAATATACATGTTGGATGGTTGGCATGTCTAAAAATAGTTAAACAGGACATTTAAAAGTATTATAATATGTAATAAATAATTATTAATTCCAATAATACGATATCCCAAATTATATACGCCCGTCAGCTACTCTGTTCGCGTCGTGAATATGAAACGCCGGCCTAGTAAAATTATCACGCGAACACATCAAATACGTGACAACAATTCTATTCAATCCCAAATTACAAATGGATCCAATGATATCACAAAATCCTGTAAAAAACACAAAAAAAAAGGATTTTCTACCGTTCCGGGTGATCAGTATTCAGAGCGCCACTTTCTCGCTCTGTTTTCTGCAAGGGAAGTCTCCTAATATTTTCTAATATTTATAAGACTGGAGACATTCTTTTTTATTTTCTCCTTTATATGGAGTCGTCTAAAGTTTACATTGGTGTCTTTACAACCATTTCTCAAGATAAAGTGTTAGAGCGGCGGGCGTGCGCGGAATCGCTAAACGTCCAGATGGTATCACGTATGCTATGTTGGATTGGACACGTCACGCTAGCAGTTAGGTTTGAACTAGTTTCACGAATAGAATAAGGATCTACCCCACTTTTGATGCTATTAAACTAAAAATTATCATTAGAATATTTTTTGAAATTCTGAACATATCTTTTCTTAGCCCGCTAAGCGACTTTATTGGTTTACGTTTTTGACTCTCTGAGAAACTTATGATTTCTGGTAAAACCATAATAATTTCATCTTCTATAAAACTATTTTATTTAAAGGCACCAACGCGATTGTTTTTCTAATGCAAGACAAAAATTGGGTCTAAATTTTTGTCGGCTGTTACAATACGAGTATATTGACTAACTGTATTACAACACTCGACTGAATCATACATGGGATACCTATTACCTATAATTGCGATAGAACATCGCCGTTGCCTATGCGGAGCAAAACATTAAAAAGTTTGCGTGCTACCAGATGAGGTCCATACTCTATCGGATGGGTGTCACTTTTGAGTCATAACTCATATGGAATATTGCTTAGCGGTTAAAAGTAGGTAAATCAATTTCCTGGTTTCGTCTGGATAGACGGTAAAAACATTTGAATCACGCATTGATTTCTGAATAATAAAGTCACGTTTTCCTCTTTAATATAAATATCGTAGCTTCTGTTTATTGTACATTTGAAATCTACGTCGGTATTGACTGAAGAACATTAATTAGTAACAATTTGTGGTCTTCCGCTAACGTAATGGCTGAATTGGGAAATACGCGTGATTGGTTACAGCGATAACTTGAGAATATGTATTGTTTCTTGTAGTTTAAGCAAAACCACTATTGTGGGTATTAGTTTTTAAATAACGTCATTGAGCGATGACGTTTATTTGGTCAAACGCTGACCAGGTACGTATAAAGGCACAAATGACGCCAGTGACGAATTAGATAAGCCACTCGATCTCTCCAATGTCCTCAAACTAATGTCCGAACCGTGTTTTTTTTTTTATTGCAATGTGTAACAAGACGAGCTGATCGTACACCTGATGGTAAACGCCACGTCTGCCCTTAGTTCAGTGCCAAACAGTAACTAAGCAGTTACTATCTGGCACTGCCTTGCGCCATATACCCATTCTTATATACCCAGTAATTTCACTAGCTTCAGTGTCCTTTCCCCGAAACACAGAAGTGCTTGGCACACTTCTATTCCAAAATATCTGGCACTGCGGTGGTACCAACCTAGACGGCCCAGTACAGACACCTACCACCAAGTAAAATCTGTACCTCCTTATGTCCTAACCAACTTCTTGACCATTAATACTGAACGACTCGTCCTTCGATTTACTACATAAAGAGATAGGTGTCCGTAGATTCTGCATTCAACTTCGCTTCGTCTGATCGCATCATTTATTTAAACTTTCCCGCGTTTCCGGCCGAGCCGCCCGCGCTCCGGAAGTGACGTCACCGATCTTGTCGATATTCGCTGCATTCGTGCAGTCACTTCAACTTCCACTTAGTGTGGAACGGGGCTAACTTGATATTAAAAAAAAGAATGCTGCTCTGAATAGCTGTGTGTACTCGCTTTAAATTCTTTGACAAATATTTGCCGTCTAATCTAACTAGGAAATCGTTTGTGCCTAACTACTTGATACTTCAATTGCTTTGCAAATAAACAGGGCAATTCAGTATATTGTGTATTCGGTGACTGACTGATTCTTAACAAAATATTTAGTATGATAAATATATGATAAAAATGTTCTTTTGATACATTGTAACATCTTATGCCAACATTATACACACAATGCCGTCCTACATAAGAGTTACTATGGGTGCCAGACAACATATAAACATATTGAACACAAAAATAACCAGACCAGTATAAACACGCATGTTTATGCACAAAAATGTAATCTAACTCGCGACCTCTATTAACTCGTTAACAGCCGGCCATTTTAAAGTAATACTCATGCCACCCCCGTACCCAGTACGTGATCGGCTGTCAAAGTGTTAAAATAACCGATTCTAAACGATTACACATAATAGGTCGTCTGATGATGATGATGATGTTTTCAGCTAAACGATAGTCGATACTTGAAGATAAAGTCCACGATGTTCAGAAGTTAGTATAAACTCGAACATCGGTATATATTATGAAGCTCATATTATGACATTTACAAAGGCACTTCAGGCGAAACTCGAGGCGTACACAAACCTTTATGTAAAGACACCGGGGGAGGATCTTCAATCTATATTTTATGACGCATGTAACGTAACTTCATGAGATTACATAGTTATGCGGCTCTTATCTTTATATCAACTTCTATGGAAGAATGAGAATCTGTATTTGACATTTGTTTTTCGTTTCGACCACAAATTGGTATATAGTGGCGCCAAATCTAACTTTGAATTTTTATACAGTCAGCGTTAAAATGATCTGAGCGTTCAAAACCAACAAAAATATCTGAACATTTGACAAAAATCAACCTTACCTTGAGACATTTTCATTAGTTGTTTGAGAACAAATGACGGTATTAACACCTAAAAGTTGAGATATTTTTGGTAAGTTTTAACGCTCAGATCATTTTAGCGCTGACTGTACGGGACGTAATTTCTAGTTAACAATTTTTTTTTCGATATCTTTGTTCTATTATTTATCTAGAGCTATTAGTGGATGCTTTTTTGGTTTGAAGCTAAGTGGCGCTGTGCAAAAAAAAATGCCAAAGGTTTAATCACCATCGTCGTTAGCTATGCCAAGAATTATTTATTTATTATCTTTAATAGACGGGTAATCGGTTTACATTATATTGTGGTAAGCAGACACTGTCCTATTTTCATAAACGGATTAAAGAAGATTAGATACCAAGTGACACATTATTCTTACACTATAGGCAACTCGTTGGTAAATAAGGATCTTTTTAGTTGTAACTTGTAAGAATCTAAGAATATCTTTGATTCAAATTCCATTCTTTCCGTATTGATTTGCATATTATAATACAAGTACTTAAACTACTCACTTTGTTGACAGTTCTGTGTATAATCATAATCTTTATTTGCTATTCTTGTTGTACATTAAGATCTTAATAATAGTATAATGACCAAAACAAGAACCCTGTAAGTGAATGTGATGTCGATAATTAGTTACATTTCTATTTTTTGCCAAAACGTCTCTGGACCCGCTCCATGATTTTCGAAATAAAATTGATATTTTCAACATATTCAACTCTGAATCTAATCACAATTGCTATCTTCATATTTCTTAATACAAACCGATGTTTTGTATAAGAGTATCAACAAAGATCAGTTTAGTGTGATGAATACGAGGGAATCCAATAAGTTGTGATTTATGCGTCGATCGCGTGACGCTGGTGCGATACCCGCCACACCTGCCTTGCGGTCCCGTACACGAAGGTTGCTGGAGAAGGTTAATATTTGCAATAACTGATAGGTACCGCTCCCTGTAGACCTATTTTTAATGGAAGGAATTATAGTGTCTTAAGTGTCGAATTATGTGGTAAAAGCTTTATTTTCCAAAGTATTACATTCCGAACCACTTTAGATGAATATTCCCAAAAAAAAAACTTATTTTTTTTTGGAAATATTTAACACACATCAAAAGTGTACATCAAAAAAACACTGAAATGTACATCAAAATGACTGTTTACACACCAAAGGTTAGGTAAGGTTAACAATTCAGTATTTTTTGATGATCAATCAGTATTTTTTGATGTGCAGTTAAATACAACCCTTTTTTTTACCATGAAGGTAGCGCTCAAGTTATGTCTACTTCTGATGGTGAGCGGTAGTAGTCGCGGGACGTTTGAAAAACCAGAGGTATCACTCGCGAGTCATCGACCTTGTCTAAATCTTTTCACGTCTTTAAACAACCCCGTGCTGTATTCTCTTGAGAAAACCTCAGCGGGAAGTTCATTCAAGTCTAAGCGCAAACGGTTGGAATGTTGTCTCAAATGAAAACAAAGCGCAAAGAAAATACCTACTAAGTAGATTTGGTTTATGCAATATAGTCTATCTCTCAATGTGTATTAACAATTAAAAGTAAACGTAGGCGACAGAAATAATGAGTATCTTTAATCAAAGACAGTGGCTTAGTGTCGCCCCCCTCCCCCCTCCCACTGGCTTTACATGATTCTATAAATGATTTGTTTGTTTGTTTTGTTTGTATATTGAAAAAAGATACGGCAACTTAACTTAGCATTGGTTCTGAGTCAAAGCCATAAGCAAAATGGAAGATCTTCTCACGAATAGATAAAAAACGCATCGACCCGTTTAGGTCACATAGCTTGCCAAAGAAATATACATACAGTCGTAGAACATTACCCTCTTTCTAAAGCTGTTGGGTAATAATTCACTTGGGTTACGATTGGGCAAATGTTAAATCAGCTGATTAGAGCAATTACATGCTCTGCCAAGAAATCCGTTTATCACAGTGAATGACATTTTAGAGTCATTGTACAACAAGATTTGTTTCAATGAGGGTGCTTCGGAATCAAATATCCACTAGATGGCATACAGAGTTCAACTAAACTGTCATTGGTTTATTTTGACATTCATGTTGGCGGTTAGCGGTTTGACGCCCTCCCCTTAGAATGAGCCAATCACGTTTTAGTTAGGCCTAGTGGCTACTTGCATCATCTAGCGGATCTTTTTTGAAACTCTCAGGGTTAATGAAGTCTGTAAAGTTTGAGTAAAACATGCTACATAAAGTTCTAGCACATACTTATCTCATAGAGAATAATATACATTTTTATTTTCCCTTTCCGTAATTTCGTTTGCATAAATTTGAATTCCTGATACCTATGTGTTTCATCAAAATGCATACATTCAGTAGTAGACACGATTTAATCAAAAGTGACAAAATAAAATAAACATCAAAAACAACCTTCGAAGTTTTATGACACCCTGCCTTTTAAACTAGAATTTGGTAACATTCACGAAAACAATGATTAGATTAAAACATACTTTTAATTAATTGGTAATTTCTTCTGATATGTTAATTTAAAAGGTGTTCGAAACTATGTTATACTTGAATAAATTTCAACGTGAAGTTCCGTCGTGTTTCGATTACAAAGGGACAAACCACGTTTAATAACGTCAAAACCAGCATTTTATCATACGTTTTTATTTTTGGCAAAAGCGATAAACCGTCGCCGTCGTCCTCGTAACTTCGGAAACTTGTTTCCAACCCGACGTTATTATCTAACGTGGAATGTTGAACGCCCCCTGGTTCGTTATCGTCACCGCTATCTTTCATAATACCCGTGACGTCATCAATATACGTACGCTCCCGTTGTAATTACGTAAGCAAAATTCGGCTTTAATATTATATCAAGCGTTTTGGGCACATTAATCAATCGTCGAGGTGCCCAGGTTTGCACACATCGATTTATCCACCTCACTTCGGCCCATTAAGAGGGCACTTTCGATCAAGATTGTTTGCCAGTCGTTGCCGAGTTTGTACTGAAACTGTGACCTACTTCCAGATAACTAGACTAGACCTTTAAGACTAAGGTTTAAGATAACGCGTTTGATGCTTCCTGTTTCTTACGATGTCATTGATGCCTGATTTTCGTATACATCTTTGTGAGTTTAGTAGGTATTATGCATTAGAATCGGATGTAAGTAACAAAAACCATTGAAGCAGTTAAAGATGTGTGCAGTGGGTGCTTTTTAATCATGAAGAGCCTTACAATATTTGAAAATTCAGCCAATAAAAACTTTTTATTGAAACATGAGTAAATATACGAGTAATTACATTTAGATAACACAGCTACTCGTATAAGCTCATATTGAACATCCAACATTTTTCTGTAATAAATTTCATTAGTCTGCCACCCACGACATGTCACACATCTCAATGTGAATTTATTTAACACCATTCAAGGGCGTGCGATACACTGGGAAAAATTGAAGCACCCACATAACATAACATGTAGATATCGGTTTTTATAGCGACACGAGTAGGAAAAGGTCGAGATTAAGAAAATGATCGGTTCCGCCCATGGCGGTAGGTTCTCAGATGCATTGCCCGCCTTTGATGAAATAATATGTAGGGAAGGGAAAGAGCTATGGGGAAGTAAGTATCCAGTAATCTCGCACATCGGTCAGTCTTTTAACATTTCCCCCATTTCGACTGACTTACAGGAACTGTCTAAAGCATGACTCAACCACACAAAAAAGAGTCAGCTAGTCTGCCCATTTACAATTGCGAGGGAAATATTCACAAGCCTGAACTCTCGATTGAACCTTGCCCAATCTGCCGTAATTGACTCAGTCATGTCTAGTTTCCCTTACAGTCAATCAAGATTATTTAATCAAACTACCCAGGTCGGCACACATCGATCATTCCATTCACTGCTGCTTATTAGAGGCACTTTCAATCAAGATTGTTTGCCTAGCTCTGGCGAGTTTGCACAGAAAACTTTGACCTAGTTGCAGATAAACTAGACTTTCGTTTATGATAAGATTTGAAAAGCCTACGGTTTCGGATATATCTGCAATATTAAATCGTTTTCAATAAGAATATCTTTGACTCATTCCGAATGTATGTGTTTCAGTGTTATAATATGTCGAATCCAACACAAAGATATCTGTCCTGATTTTTTTGGGAAAAAACTAGTTTTTCGACAACCTTTAGGGGAAACCCCTCATGTGCTATGAAAACCAGTTGTAATTTTTCTGCTAGACCGCTACTAGCCTGCCTCACTGAGATTTGACTCATTATAGAACTTGAAAACACCTTGCCTTGTTTGCGTTATTGCCAATTCTGTGTTAGAACAATTTCAAATAACGTAGGTAAACGATATACAAGCGGAAACTAAAAACATGTGTCTTGATACTTGATACTATGGTCTTGATATTGTATGCTTCAAGGTACCGTCATTTATGGTTAGAGGGTGTAATAAAAGCACTAAGCCACGTCAGACTTCACGATGAATGATTACCAAAAAAAACTAATTAATTCATACTTCCCTCGAATCGTGTGCTAAGAATGCGTGACTAGGTAAAATGCTTTCCATTTACTGTGGCTACTAATGAAGCCCTGATGTTAAATTGGGCTGCCTAAGTAATGTCAGTTTCTTACAGTCAATCAAGAACATTAATCAATCGACGTGGTACTCAATTCGAGTAAACATCGATTACTCCTGCACTGCTCCCGATTAAGGGTACTTTTAATCAAGATTGTTTGCTCAGTAGTGCCGAGTGTACAGAAACAAGACTAGCAATTTGTGTAATGGTGCACACATGGACGGTTTTTGTGTGGTAATCATTCCGCTTCCCGTTAAACTTTGTTTAAGATTCTGTCGCTTGCTAATTTGGTCTCACCACTGTCATTAGCTCAACGCGTAGGTAATTAAGTATTCCTAGTAGAGTCTTAGTTACATGGAATCATATTAATGATCCATACTGGGGGGTCTGGGCCTGTCGTATTTCTGTTTCCCTTCAACTGATCATTAAAATAAACTTTCAACACAGTTATTCACATTTTGTTTTTCATGGCTTGGCAAATCTCGGCCAGCTACACCATTCCATTTTGTATTATGTTCCTGCTATCACTTTAATGAAGCTATACAAGCGAAATATCAATCTTTATTGTTAGTTGTGGTAATTCGATTAATGAGTCCTCTACCATTGTACCCCTACCACATTGGACAAATTACAGCAATATACACGCTCAGTTGTTGTGGTGATACTATTTATAACATCAATAATACTAACATCTCAAATACGAATTCTGTTAAGAGTTGTGGTTAGTAGGGTTGGCTTGACATTTATTGATTTATTCTTACAGATCTGACGGTAGATGATAACCAGAAAACTGTTGTTACGTCATTTATTGATTTCTTTAAATATTCTACGAAGTTGCTATTTTGCTAGAAAAGAAGAATACTTGTATGCCTGCATATTTTCTACGTCAACGTTCTTAGTTGCTGTCTTGCGACTGATAAAGTGGCTTTTTAAAAGAGCTCTCTGGATTTTCCAGATAATTTTTTAAGTTGTTACATTTTATACTATCTTATTGCTTGTTTTCTGTTTCTAACTTTCTCGGTTTGAGGAGCATAGAAAACCAAATTTGAAGTTACTTTACGATTACATAATTCATCCAATGACCGCCGATAAAAAAAATCATAAATCATTTGACGATGTTTTTTTTAAATATACTTGTATATCTGCAACAAATTCTTGCCTGCTGTGTATAAAGCCAGTAGATAACATGAATATACATCTAACGTTTTGTTGGCAGCCCTGCTCAACCCCCATCTGGGTGGCACCATCCGGGTTGAGTGCCGTTGAACGGCTGCAATTAGGTCGGCTGAGTGGCATCTTTGTTCAGCATCGCCTGCCAGTCGGAATCTTGAGCTTTCCGGTCGTGTTTATCAGTTTTTTTATAGTCTCCAAGTTCACTGGGTTGAGATGAGAGGGTCTGAACTGTTAGCTTTAGGATGGGACTTATCTTTGTTGGAGTTAAAAATGCTCTGCAAGCATTTCACCCTTGAGTTCTTCCTGTCCTTTTCCTAATTGAATAGGTAATTTCTAAAACCCCACATGTTATATTTTTGTCAGAATTGAGTTAGTACCGGTATCGTAATCTGAAGACGTCAACCTATAGTAATTTTAAAGTAGGTATGTAATGTACTTTTATAAACTTTGTTAGCCTCTTTATGTTCTAAGTAAACTAAAAACAATATTAAATAATTAATAAGCGTTTTTATTTGCCTCCTGAAAAATTTGGTCTGTGTTACATGTGGGGTTTTAGAAATCACCGATTCAATTTATTTGGGGTCAGCGCAATATATTTTTGTTTTTGAGTTTATCATAATAACAATGAAAAAGCATGTAGAAAACTAGCATGACTAATATTCGTCTGTTCATTGGATTTTGCTACTCTATATGGATGCTAAATCATTTTCGTGAAATTATCAAAATGTGTTGTGTTTTATCCCTCCCAGGTTTACTATAAATTTTATGCTCATAATACTTCAACGAAGTAATGAAGGTTATCTGACTCTTGGGAAATATCAACATGACACAATTTTTGAAGTCACAGATGAGAATTGATGTATTTTTACGAGTTAAAAAATGCTTTAGTATGTCTGCTGTTTTAAGTTTGTATAGTTCATATGAACACTAAACCACAAAAAGGTTGGACGCTAAAATACCAGTCGTAAAAAGTTTTTAACAATGTGCAAGTAAATACATATTGTGCTAGTCACAAGTATTTTATGTGTCTATCCACCGAGTCATGTAAACGATTTTAACAGAAACCGGGACCGAAAAGGCAAGGTGTTCTGTTACAACAGTCGGGTCGTTTTACGAGGACTCGCGATGGCAAATTACAGTTTTTACGACTTCTCAAATACGATGCTACGCATTGATGAGAATCTCCCTGAGACTTAATTTGAATCCGAGATAAAAGTGGAGTAACGTGCAAGCCATATTTTATTGTCTCACAAAGGTCAGCGTGACAAAGGTTTCAATTGTTAATTTTAATCAATTCTTTGTTGAATTTCATCACCTAGCTTGCTAAAAAAGCGGTTGTAAAGTTAAACCAAGAAATTCAAGGATGTTAGATTCTGGGAAATCTTGTAATTAACTACTTCTTTTGCTTACAAAAGGTGACCATGAGCATATTTCTGAGAACATAGCCTTAGCTACAAAACGTATTAATCTTTAATCTATATATATAAAAGAAAGTCGTGTTTGTTACAACACTTATAACTCGAGAACGGATGAACGGATTTAGATGAAATTTGGCACACGTATAGTTTATAACCGGGATTAAAACATAGGATACTTTTTATCCCGTTTGTATAATAAAAAACGTAAAAAAAAAATATACAATTATATTAAAATACAAAGTCTACTTATTTATACCTCTAAGGCGGAACAGAGTTCACCGGGTCAGCTAGTTTAAATTAAAAATAGAGACCGATTACGTTTAATGAAATGTAGATCAATAAAGAAAACAGGTAGTAGTTCTCTCTTATTTGAGTTTGTAACCAGTTAAAATAAAGAAAGATATTCAAAACAAAGAATACTAGGCTTGGTTTGTTTTCCGAACTCAATTACGTCTCCGAAGGTCAGTCTATTTAAGTTTAGTCAATACCGATTACCAATCTAACCTGTTATTCGGGCAGAGGTCGCATTATTGCTCCAGACAGCAAAATTGGAACTTCGTATATGGGAGCATGTAAAGTTTGCATAAGCAAGCATAATTTCCGCACGAGATGTCGAGAACATCGGTCGTAAAGCACGATACCCCCCCTCCCCCTTTCCCCAACGTTGTGTATTCAGTTCGCTTTATAAGTACTTAACCCTTGCTTTTTGGCAAGCTTCTTTGTACTAGTAAAGGGGAGGCTAAGTTTTTGTGTCACGATGTGAGCAGACAATGTGGTGCCTAGTGACAAACCTAATTAACTAGGTACGGGCAATAACCCCGCTCTTTGTATGACTACTCCACTTAGTTCTAAATGGGCGGTGGGGTGTTTTTTTTATTATTATTAATAGCGGCTTCGTGTTTCCACAGTCACTGCGACCAATTCTGATCTATTGTGAACGCCACTTAGATTACAGTTCCTCACCAAGCCCAACCTCTTCTACGAAGAACCTCTTCTACGAAGAGGAGGATATTTTTGGGGAGGATATCTTAAGCCTCGTCTGGTTGTAGAATGTGCTTCCCCAGAATAAGGCTACGTTTGTGCATCAATGGCTCGCAGTCCGTGAGTATATGCAGAGGTGTTTCGTCGCTAGTGTGACAGAATCTGCATTTCCTCGACTCGCGTAGACCCATTACAGTCATGTGCTTATTAAGACAACAGTGTCCTGTAATGGTTCTAACCATGATGCGTACCTGTCGCTTACTCAGTCCTAAGATCCGTTGCGAAGTTTTCGGATCAAAGGCTTTTGTAAGTGATTTTGCGTGTTTAAGTCCTGGCATGTTTAACCATCCCTTTTTTGACTTTTCTGTGTATAGGTTTTCCAAGGTGGTACGGGCTAGGCTTTTGGGGATTCCACAGATTGGCTCTGGGCCATGTTGTGTTGCCTCCGCACCTGCTTTTGCGAGTTCATCGGCCCTCTCGTTGCCTATTATTCCCTCGTGTCCCGGAACCCCGGTGGGGTGTTACCGGCATGGCTGTTCCATCGCATGCTTATAAATTCTGTCGCCTGTCGGAAGCGACATAATTATATTTTAGGTCAGTAATCGACACTGCTATCTTCCTAAATGTATGAATACTAACTCTCCGTAACTTCTCGGATATGATATATTTTACAATCATGCGCAGAAATCTCGAGGTGTTTAAAATCGAACTTTTAAACTTTGTCCATTGTAGGCAAATTCGCAGAAAGTGAAGATGTAGCAAAACTTGTTTACATATTCCCTTTTAGTCATGAAATATTCAAGCTTTTAAGACTAATGACATATTTAAGGTTACCTAATTCGATAAGATTGGCTTCTGACTTCACAGCGTAAATTCAGGGAATTGCCCGATGTCAAGACGTATTTCATTAAAGATATTAACTTAACTCTTCTTCCCATGGAACTCGTGGAATTTAGGTAAGTGGCAATGGCAGTGTAGGCGGCTAAAAATTATAAAGTGGAACGTTTTAGAAATATCCCTAACCTTTTAAATTCATTACATTATTCATTTTCCTTTCGTTAGTTACATAAACATGTCTAAAGGCTTTTAACCCAACACCTCAAATTACTGGGAAACCTCAAACTGTTTATGAAAGTGTATCGATTTATTTTCTTAGTACATAGTAAAAGTGTTTTAACTACGGCACTGCATCATTATTGATATTTAATGAACGAACCCAAACAGTATATCCACAGGTGCCCTTAAAATCCCTAACGACTTTTGAAACGTCATCAATTCGTACAAACAAGAGCCTATGTCGGGTTTTATGGGACTCAAGGTTCCTGAATTATTCACAACATTGGAATGAGTTGTTGTCAGTTTATTTTATAGTGTTGTAAAAAGAGTATTGTCGTTTCTGTTAGAATTGCATGCTTTTCTGTTGTCGCCTTTAAATATTTTCTCGATATTACATTTGTAAACAAAGTGGTTATTAACCTCTCTTTGCATAAATTTGCTTAAACGTCCGAAAAATCTGTATGAATATTTTAAAAACACAAGGGCTTACAGATCAATGACATTCGTTTAAATGATACAATATACCTACTGTCATTTGTGGACTTTAAATGTATAATTTGTGTGATTTCCCCATCCGGAATTTGTGGATGAACATCTGATAAGTTAATTAGTGACTATCGAAGTGATTTAAAATGAATATATTTAAAAACTAGCGGTCGCCTCCGCGGTTTCATCCTCGTGTTATTTCGTTTGTTAATTATCCCCCCCCCCCTTCCCCCTAGATATCTGAAATAAAAAGTACCCTATGTCACCCGAGAATAATGTAGCTTTTCAATAGTGAAAGAATTTTTCAAATCACTTCAGTAGTTTCGGAGCCTGTTCAATACAAAATATTTTGTAGAGAAATGACAATGCAAAAGACTGGGCCCAAAAAATAAAAAATGTTGTGCAGATTTGGGACATAGCCTACGAAATAGATCCAATAAACACCTTTAACTTTTATTATGGTGTCGACAAAATTGGTCCTAGTGAAAAAAATATGTTTATTATGTTAATTATTTATGTTCATATAAAAATAATAGATAGAATAAATTATTATGGTGTCATCATAATAAAAGTTGATGGTGTGTGTGTGGTCTTTCACATAGAATACATCTCATCTCTGCACATTAACTTAAATTTTTGGGCCCATTGTTCTTAGCAAGTTTTGCATTGTCTTGCAAAATTATAGATAGATCAGTGATCATGAAAACATTACTATAAAACTAACATTTAGTTTCAAATTCTCTAAATCTCTGTTTTGCTAAGAGTTCAAGTGGCTTTACCTAATTCCACCAGGTAATGTATTCGAATCTGTTGCCAAGTTTCCTGAACATACATACGAGTACATAGGATTACTACCGTTATCTCACACGCCTAAGATACTAAACTTCTCCTCAACGTTAATCGTATCTAAGGTCTTCCATGATTTAGGACAGATCTTAATTGCATATTGCATAATCTAAAGTGGAATATACTCAAGGGATGTTATACGATAATTTTAAAGTGTAGTCATTTTAATAGGTAACATTTGACAGTACATTTATGCAAAGCAAAGTGGCAAAAAAGAGTAGTCCAATTTTCTTAATAAATAATTGTATTAAAAAAAACTGATGTTGTTTTCTTGAGTTTTATTCCTTTAGCGTAAGGTATATTTTTATTATCTTTGCATAAATGAACTGTCAAATGTAACCAATTAAAATGACTCCACTTAATAGTTACGAAAACTACCTTAGTCTCATGTGGAGTGTAAGGACATAATATCATTTGATTCAGTTCGATGAAGAAATGTCAATGTATTACGAATATAGTTAATCACTTGATCATTCCTGATTCATTGAAGTGTTGACACTTAAGATGATATAGAATGGCATCTGCGGGTTTATCATATTGTGATCAAACAACTTGAAGCAGAAAAAAGCCTCTTGAATGATAAGCCGATTGAATTATTTATGGCATGATACTTATCATTTGTATAAATAAGACCAGCCCCGACTTTATTAAAAATGAATAAGATCCATTTTTCAACAATTAATTCGGTACCTAATAGGAAAATGAACTATTTTTAATATGTCTATTTTGAGACATATTTACTAGAATAAAAACTAGTTGCTTATGCGTACAATTTTAAAAACAAACTCATTCAACATAATTGCTACTTTGAATGTACGGTGTCATGTGGGTGTAATTATCCTTCCGTTAAATTGAGAATTGGTTTGTTCGATTACACGTGGTACTGGCTCCTTAATTATATTATTATACTCAAATTATACTTATAAAATGGATACGAGTTAGTGTTTATCTTTTCTTGTAAAAATAGTATAGTATCAATTTGCTTCCTATAGTACAATGGGTTGTATTTAACTGCACATCAAAAATTACTGATTGTGCATCAAAAAATACTGAATTGCTAACCTAACCTAACCTTTTGTGTGCAATCAGTAATTTTGATGTACATTTCAGTATTTTTTTGATGTACATTTCAGTATTTTTTTGATGTACACTTAATAATGGGAACAAATTAAATGACCACCAAAAAACACAATCGTTACCCAAACAGCCTCATCCAAAATAAATATAATATGTACAAATAAACGAAACCTGTACCAAAATATTTCGGGCTATTTAAGTCATGCCTGCACTACAAAAACTTTTCGTAACCCAAAAAGGCCACGCGTGCACCAAATTTTAACTAGCAAAGTTTTGTCTCATTCTTACCCAAATATATCATTACGTTTGCCATAAAATGTATTCATATAACCAAGTATATTAAATTGATTGATAAGATTTGTGTTAGGTTAGGTTAGAACTGCGACCACTAAACGCACGAGCCGAGCGAGCGTGCCGCGGGAGCGGCCGGCGAGTGGCAGAACTGAATTTTACCCATTTTACTTGGTCGGGACAGAGAGAAAAAGATTTTGTTTATTTACTATCAATCGTTAAATGGTATATAGTATCGGTAAATCTTTAGAACTTCATTTATATTTTTTGGGTATACAATGATTTTTGTACGCATTACTTTAATTTATTAGGATAAAAATATGTAACTTATTTGAATGAAATTTTTAAATAAAATGCGAGTACAAATTTGGTGCACGCGTGACCTTTTTGGGTAGCTCAGGGATTATTCTGACGATACTTACGTTTTTTAGGTTGGCAGACTTACATTATTATTGGTGATCATTTCATATTAAAATGGGGATTAAATTCTGGTAAGTACTTAGGATTTTTTGGGCGTTATATTTCATTATATCTGGTGGTTGCTTAAACCTAAGCCCTTAATAATATCCCATAAAATAATAAGAATGTTATATGTTTCTAGTGAGCGATATTTAAGAGTGTTCACGATAAAAACGAGGTAAGGTTTTCTGCATCTCTTAAAAAGGCGTTAGGCATACGGTTTTTATGATAATTTGTAAATCTTTCATTCGACACATGTGCATGCTCTAGATCGCTGAAATGTTCGCTGAATACTTTTCTTCTCTGCAATTTTTTTGCTAAGATTGTTGCAATAGCTTTGGCATAAATAGGTCACGTAGAAGACACTTTTAGATTTATGTATTGGTACGTGACAACACATAGACGTCGTACTATAAAGTCTGCGTTTTCTGCTGAAAGTAAAATAACTTTGTGGAACACAGGAGCTTCCTTGCTGTTTTCGTTTAAATATTCAAAGCGTTTGTGCTCGTACCATACCCGTAAAGTTTTCTCATCAACCCTTTTCCCGCACAAAAAACATCTGAAAGCCTTCAATAATTATCTGGGACAATCCCCGCCCTACATTATTACAATATACAATGAAAATCAGTAAAGTGACGATCTGTTTTATCGACGTAGACTCTTGAGGAACAATAGACAATAATGTTAATGCATTATACTTGTCTCGGCATGATATTGGAATTGCAAGATTAGCAAATAGCAAGTCTTATGTTATTAGTAGTGTGTAATCATACAAAGTTACTAGACTAAAGTGTTTGAGCAAATTAAGACATTGGAACTTTTTTTATACTAGGTCAGTTGGCAGATAGGCTCGCAGCCCACCTGATGGTAAGCGTTCACTGCGGCCCATTCCATTGAGGGACGCTTCACCTGGAAAAGTCTTTCAATGTGCTGCCAGACTGTAGACTCATCTGATCTTCGAGCCCCTGATTTCAAGTGTTCTGGCTCCCACATTATTATTGCCGAAACACAGCCAGAGCTGTTATGGCAGCAGATTTCACCTGTGGGGGTTGGTAGCTAGCCAGTTGGACTCTGAAAAAGCCCTACCTCCAACCAGACTGAAGGCGGGAATCGAACCCACGACCTCCGTGTTTTTATACCCAACTAACTAACGTATACAGTTAAGAAATATAAATTATTCTTTTAGGAAATTCTTCTAATGCAAATCAAAAGTTAACTTTCTATGTCGATGAAGTAGTAGTACAATAGTTGAGTAAGCTAGTAGTAAAAGCGATCCACTGTGTCTCTATTTACGAGTAATTACTCGTAAATAGAGTGTTAGTATTGTAACAGGCGTGAAACCCCCCTTGTTTAATTATGCATCGGTTAGCAGCAAGTGCATCCTACGGGAAGTTTTATAGTGCAGTGAACGCACGCAAGTAGTCGGTATGCACCGTAATATTCTATGAGCCGGAGTTTAGCCGGGATATAAATATTCATAAAGCTACAAGTCTAAAAAGTTTTAAATCAACAAGTGCTCTTGTGGCTAGATTTTTTTTTTCATTTTGTGCAAGTAACTTGCTGGCGGCGCATATTTTCTTGTTTGTTCAACAGCTGTTTAGTAAAAAGTTTCTGTTAAACTGACTTGTGGTTTTTAGGAGTTAGGAATGCATGAGATTTTACTGTGGGGTTTTTAGTACACAATTTAATTAATTCATCGCGTAGTTACTCGTTATTATCAAGTTTCATTGTGTGTATATTTATTTGAATGGAATATTCTTTATGAAACAAACAAAGTTCGGGTTTGTTTTCAACTGGTATTAAGCTAGTACTCATTATTTGATTTTGATGATGGAGAGCTTTGGGGGCAGTAGTACTATTAAAATCTACGAAGAAATGCAACCTAATGTTGTAGTTTCACTAGTTTTAATATTAAAATTGTAATCAATTGTCAGGATTGAGTATTTTCTTCAGTTGCATTGTTTGATTAGATCCAATAGATGCGTAGTTGGGTGCCATGTATCGACAGCCAAATATTATTGAAATTTTGAGAGTAAAATATCCAAATGACGAACCCTCTCGCTAGCAAGCGGTTAATGATAATGAACAGTAGCAAAATCGATGAAGAAACATACGCAACCCAATTTCGTTACACCAGCGGCAGCGTAACTATAGAAAGTCAATCAATTGCCAGAAGGTATGTTGTGCCAGTCGGGCCAAGCTGGCACGGGCGTCGTTCATTCATCATTTGGCTGCGTGTCACAGTTGAGATCGGCATGGTTGCAAATGGGCCGGAGTTGTGAACGAAACTGTTACGAAAGGTGTTATACGAAATGGTGTAGATTGAAGACTGACTTGAGCTGTTTACCTTAAAAACGAGATTATGAACATGTGTCATATGAGATTATATTGACTTTTAATGGCTTTAATATTCGACAAATAACTAGCTGTTGGTTTGTTGGGAAAAAATATAATACCGAATTGCCGGTACTCAAGTTACAAATTATACTAAGCAAATAACTTAAAGGGGAGACCGCGTCTCGGTAATGTAGGACGCCATCAGGCCAGGTGGAGCGTTGATCTGCGCAGGAGCTGGATGCGAGTGGCCGAGGGTCGATAAACGTGGCGAGCGTTTAGAGAGTCCTATGTCCAGCAGTGGACTATGACACTTAACTCGAAGTTACGTGTTACCCAAAAATTACCCTTTACTCATAAAGTAAAAATACTCAATATTACGATTACCCAAAAAGTAAAAAGTATCCAATACATTTAACCCAAATAGCACTTCTGTGTTTCGGGGAAAGGGAACTGAGGCTAGTGAAATTATTGGGTATTATTATGAGACCTAATAACTGTCGTCTCGGTGTAGCGGGCGCAGGGCAGTGCCCAGACACTAAATGCTTAGTTACTGTTTGGCACTGAACTGTCTAAGGGCAGACGAAGCGCTTACCGTCAGGTGTACGATCTGCTCGTTTTGTTACACATTGCAATAAAAAAAATAGTAAAAGTTACTCAATATAACGTTTAATCCAAAAGTTACCCAAACTGCATAATTTGACCAGTTCCTTCTTGTTGTTCCAGATCTAGAGGGTTGTCGGGCGTGGTGCGGGCGGCGGCCGCGGGCCCGGCACCATGGCGACGGTGGAAGGCCGGCCGGCGCAGTATGGCGTCTCCCTACGGCAACTCCGCGAGCTGATGGAGACGCGGGGAGCCGAGGGAATGGCCAAGATCAACGCGCTCGGCGGGCCACAGGAACTATGCAAGAAGCTCTACACATCGCCCACAGATGGTAAGTCATTTTACCCTACTACCCGGTACGGGTGCAGTACTAGCACTTAAAAACTCCATTTATTGAGGAGGAAAACGCGAAGACGGCTAAAGACGCCTCCGGCCGTGTGTGGGGCTCAGGACTAAAGGTACCCACTAAACTCCCCCGGTTTCCCTTTTACAAACGATTGGGACGAACCGGTGCCAGCCTTGTGGTTATTGACCAGAACTGCTTACTATTAGCTACCGTCACGGGTGGTAACTGGTGTCCACAGTCCTTGCAAAGTCCCTGTAGTGCCTCATACGGTGCGAGATGCTCTAAGGGGTTCAAAACAACGGTTTAAAAAGGCCCTAAAATTAAAAACAGCACATAAACTACTGCACAGCGCAGATAGTTAATTTAAGAAGTGCGAAAGCGTTATAAAAACCATGTAATATGTCAAAACGGCCATCATAGCGTGCCGCTAGTGTAGTGAGTATTGACGCTCTTATCACCATTCTAAAGACGTACACATGCCCGCCCCCATTATTACTCCCAAACCAAAGGGTATACGAAAACGAAAGGCTGGTGACTGGTGACTAGGGGTCACAAAACCGGAGATATTTTAGAAAACCGGTTTTTCGGTTTTGATTCAGTGACAAAACCGGTTAACCGGTTTTTTCGGTGATTTCGATTTTTTTTTTATCTTGCAATAAAACTATATTTCAAAGAACTCTACTTTAATAATGCAGTCTTTATAAACACTTGTCTTACTGTAATGTCACATGGAAACCTCCTATCTATGTGCCCGAGAGGCCCATGGACAAAAATATATAAAAATTTGGTTGTGACCCTCGTGCTGGGGGAGTTAAAAAAAGAAATAAAAGAGGAGATGCAGTTGAACAAATATGTTTAATTCTCCCACACACACTGAGGGTAGTACAAATAAATACAATTAAAAATTCTAGAAAATTCTAGCTCATTCGACAGGGGTCGTAAAAATAGGTTCTAACTTTGGGGTGTTGCAAAGATAATTTGGGGCTAAAAGATAACCACTAATACGGGAATACCACCATGAATATTATTAATTATGTGTTGTAAAAAAAATACTATTGAAATGTTGCACCGACCTGCTACTCCTGGCTATTACCAGATCATTCCTTGTTTATAAATACATAGGTACAGCTTTTCTGGTCCGACGTCTGTCCCACGGACGCCGTCAGAACCGGCCTTACGCAATTAAATATTTTGAATATAATAAATAATATTGTGAATAAAATGAATCCCACCGCTGAAAAGAAACAATTCCAGGGTTAGCGGCGGAAACAAAACCAGGAGAATACGTGGACACCATGAAACATGTAAAGGAAGGGGTCTTACCAGCTTAGTCCCGGGATTCCATTCGGAACTCCTCGCGACGAAGATATGCGGCTTCCCGCCACCCAAGAAATGCCATCACGGCAACCTGAAAGATGTCGGTTCATAAGAGGAACGCCATTTTCAACCAAACAGAAATCGCTGAATAAATAAAATCCTTCGAACCACTTACCAGGAGGATGTGGACAATCACAAAACCACTGGATCTGCCATTTAGGCAAGCAAATATAAAGATTTAATTTCCGAGCCTCTCCGCTCTGGCAATTTCGAAAAAAAATGATCTTGACGGCTCAGTGCAGTATGACCAACCTCAAATTCCGACGGCTACTCACCGGCCCGAATTCTACCAAACAAAACGTTTACTAAAAGTCAGAATCAATTTAGAAAATAAAAGAACTAGTTTACTTTTGAAGAATATTGATTTCTAAAACAATTAAAAATATAATTAAACTAATAAACCTGTGAAAAATAAAAATATGAATTTTATTCGACTCTCAACCATGCGTCACATAATCAGCAAATTGTGCACTAACAACAAATTGTTAATAAACTTGTCACACTGAACGTGAGAAGTGCATTTTTGAAGGAACGGGCGCTGCTGATTGGTTGAATTGCCAATATTGCCATACATGGAAAAAAATATGAATAGGAGAATTTGTACAACGTTACAGTAAACAGTAACATTTAGGGATTGCTCCCGGGAATTCTCGGTTCTGAAAATAGCGGGAATTTCCGGGAACCGATGTCGCAGGCTTTGCAAGCTAAAGTGGCAGTGGGATGGCCAATATCAACCGAAGAACCGATAACCGTTGGGGCAAACAGATTCTAGAGTGGATACCGCGTCTCCGTACACGTAGTGTAGGACTAGGATGCCCTAATGCCGGGTGGAGTGTCGATTTGCGCAAGTTGGCTAACAAGAGTTAAATGCGTGTAGCCGAGGATCCAACAAAGGGGCGAGTCTTTGAAGAGGCCCATATCCAGCGGTAGACTTAGGTCCACATCCATCTTTTTGCCTGCAATTCACACCTAAATGCTGCTAACCATGTGCCACCAAATCTTTTTCGTGATGAATCAACATTTGAGTTCACCAAAATTCGTCAACGAGAGTTGCTTAGTTTCTGCGCAGTCTTGGTGTGAACAAGGCGACTGGTCCAAATGGGATATTATCGAGAGTATTACAGAGTAATGCACACAAGCTGTCTCCAGTTTTGACACGTTTGTACCTCTCTCTCTGAAGGAGGGATTAGTTTCAAAGTCGTGGAAACTTGCTACCGACCCCTCGAATTACCAACCAATAGCCATAACCTCCATTCTATGTAAGATAATAAAGCTTACAATTAATAACGACTTACTTGCGTATTTAGTCTACTAAGCGATCTCCTCAGTAGCTAACAATTCGGGTTTCAAAGGGATAGGTCTACTGGGGGACCTTCTTATTTGCCCAACGCATTTATGGAGCAAGCCCAACCTATCGAAAACCACGTTGAGGCCATTTCTGTGTCCTTGGACATAAAAATGCTTTCGACAAAATCTGTGCACGATGCCCTTATTGGCAAGCTTCTCTCCTATGGGATCCCCGCTACAGTTTGTGCTTGGATCCAAGATTTTCTGACTGGACGTCGAATCAGCCCCCCTATACAAGCGGCATTTATGACGTTCGTTATAGCTCAATTTGCGATAGCGAATGTCAAATCCCATACTTTCAACACGTGACTTTTCTATGGCATCTGTCAAATCCATACAATTTAAAAGTTAGCGAATTTCGCTATCGCTGTCAAAATGTTACTTTGTCTAGGGCCCTAAGAGTAGATGTTGATGGGTTCAACTCACACTTATTTGAAATAAATGCTGGCTTTCCTTAGGAATCTGTGCTCTCGGCTACATTTTTTCTGTTGCACGTTAATGATCAGTTGGCTACTCCCGAAATTCTGGGGTACCTATGAATTTAATGTTATGAATTTATTTTTAGTTTTACTTTTTCGGCCCAGGATTCTGGTCATTTTGAGACATTCGTATAAAAACTGTTTAGTAACATAACATAAGAAAACCATGATTTTAATATCTACTAAATCATCATCATCATCATTATCATCAGCCTGTGACAGTCCACTGCTGGACATAGGCCTCTCCAAATGCTCGCCACGCTGATCGATCCTCGGCTACTCGCATCCAGCTCCTGCCAGCCATCTTACGCAGATCATCGCTCTACCTGGCCTGAGGGCGTCCTACACTACGTTTACCGAGACGCGGTCTCCACTCTAGAACCCGTTTACCCCAACGGTTATCGGTTCTACGACTGATATGGCCAGCCCACTGCCACTTCAGCTGGCTAATCCGGCGAGCTATGTCGGTGACTTTGGTTCTCTGCCGAATCACATCATTTCGGATGCGATCCCGCAGAGAGACGCCGAGCATAGCTTGTCCACAAGTTTAAAGTCGCTCAGCGGGCTATGGAAAGAGCTATGCTCGGCGTCTCTCTGCGGGATCGCATCTACTAAATAGTATGATAAATCAAAACCGAAAATACCGAAAAACCCGGTTTTGTCAAATTTCCAAACCGGTTTTCAAAAATAGCTTCAAAACCGGTTTAGCCGGTTTTTTCGGTTTCGGTGAAACCGGTTTTGTGACCCCTACTGGTGACCCTGTTCAGTGTTCACCTACCGTTGGGGATAGGCTTCTGTCACTCACATTCGTATGAAGAGAACTGTACTAAGTGATTAGCTTCTAATCTATGATAATTTATTAAGAATAGTACCTATATAATTGTCATGATCGTGATACTATAAATGATAAGTAAACGTAAGTTCCAAGAAAGATATATCTATTACTTATAGATAAGAAAAAAAATAGACTAAAGAAACAAATAGTAGATGCTAAGCATTTGAAAATAATTTTAAATTATCTAAACAATTACAAATAAATAACATTGAACTTAGAAACAGTTCATGACCTTTACATTTTTCGGTCAAGAGAGTCACATAAATACAATTGTTGTAAAAAACAATATGAAAAACCACGATATAGAAGATTAGACAGACCACAAATAATATGTTGCTAATAAATAAAATAAATACCCTTGATTAATTGGTTAAGAATTAACGTTTTGTACATATGCGAGTGGTATAAGCGGACGTTGACACGTTAATTTTGTACTAGTTTGTGACAAACAAGTTTTTATCACGCGAAGGCCATGACTTGAATAAACATTTTAGCTAGAATTTAAGATTTTCCAACTATTTTTTCCACCGCAACAAATGAATGGAATAATACTGTAAAACTTATGGAAATTGTTACCATTATTGACTAGAAGTTTGTCGTAGACAATCTTACATTCGGCATTTAGAATGTGGTTGGGTAATTTAAAGTTTCCATTCCAAAAAAAAATATGCTGTATTTTTATCTGCTTAAATTATCCTTGCTTAAATTATCCCTGCACCGACTCTCTATCAGGCGTAGTACGCCTGATAGAGAGTCGGTGCAGTCGTAAATGTCACCTATTAGTACCTTAATTCTTAAAAAATAATTTATATGTTTGCAGCACTTCGGGTTACTCCCAATTGCCATTATGCTGCTACGTGTCTTTCAAATGAACTTGTACAGTTGTACAAAAAACCTCCCACCAAATTCGTGCCTATTGCAAGTTGCCATATAAGGTCCAAGATATCCCTGTAATGCGTTCTAAAACGATTACGTAGTCGTGAAAAGTACAGTCCGCCATTGTCTCGTCCGGGGACATCAGCAAGACCACGCGATGAATTATAAATGACATAACGGAGTTGAAGGAACCGGAAAATTACAATTTGACGATGTAGATGGAGTTACGTTGGCTATTATCGATTTGCTTGGCGTCGTGTGTTTGCCTTTAAGGATCTAACTCTTTGGTTCTTAACTACAAATATAATTATTGTTGGGAAGGGGATTTTAGTTGGTCTAGTGCATTTAAACTATACTCTGGACACTGTGGCTAGCCTAGCTACTTCGGTTTTACAGTGTTATACTCTGTCTTACCTTTGCTTCTCTCGAATAGTTTACAAATTAGGCATTTTACGCTTGATTAGCTGATGTCCTTGAAAGTTCAGCTATTATTACTATTTTCAATTTTTTTTTACTTTGAATGGACTTTAGCTGTAAATTCAACAACGTTTTCAAAAAAATTAAGATCGTCAATATCTATCTATGTTTGTCTTCTAAATTTTAATTCGAGTCTCCTTCTAAGATATCATATTAAGTATTACTTAACACTTTTTCACTCAAAAGCAATTATTAGCTTTGAAATTTCTTCAAAATTGTAGGTCAAAGTCCTCATCAAATCAGCCCTCGTATCTAACGGGAGAATTATTACGCGTCAATATTCTACATTATCCGCGTCAGTCATGTGTCGAGGGACATGAAATGACTTTAGGCTCGCCCTCACGTTTTTATCGGATAAATCAGGGGTATACTGTAGACACTGTAGTATAACTGTAGACGTGGGGTTGCGATGTAGGCCAGGCTCACCTTTATCTCTGGCGAAGATTAGTGGAAATTGAATAAAGTTGTCTTTTGCTACTTCCTGCTCAGTTAGGTCATGTTTTGAAATGAGATACGTTTTAAACGTGACGTTGGGATTTTCTAATTATTTCTCACTATCATCAAATAATGTAACATTTTATGTTTGTATAAATAAGGAAACTGTTGGTTACCAATTATTATGTCACCTTTATAACTGTACGAAATAGAAAATAGAGAAACGTTTTTATAATCTGAGATAAAAAAATATTATAAATTTTTATTGTGTTCATTCAAGTTCATCGCATTTAAAATAAAACTTAGCGTCAATAACTTTGAAGAATATCATAACATAAAGGTTAAGAGAAACACCTTGCTGCCTTACCTAACAAACGTGACATGTAGGTCGCTGGTTTATCTCATAAATGCCGTAAATGTACCCAGATTCAAAAGCAGATAATATTTTTTTATTTACATATGGAAAAGTAATCTGTCTGCGTCACTAACTGCCGCTTTACACACATGTTACTACTAATGAATAATAGAACGATGATATGAAACGAACTGCAATATCGTATGTGTACATGAAACAACTATTTAAATAAGTTACGATATTTAAGTATATTTAGAATATTTACTCATGCAGCGATGTGTCATATTTATTGTGAGTACCAACAAGTATGTAGAACCAACTTACTTATCATGTATGAGAATTCATAGCAATCCAACAAGAACACGCTGAAGTGACTCTAATAAATATGTTTACCAAGTTGAAAATATTTTTCGTCTCAGAGATTACGTAATTTAGCAAACGGCAATATTTTTCAACTTTTTGTCATTTTTATGTATTGGATGATATTGAGTATGAGCTTTTGCTCAATTGCTAAGAATATTCTACCTAATATCTTAATAAAATGAATAAGTTCTAAAATATTTTAGTTCAGAAAATATATTAAATTTTAATAAAAACGGATAACATTTACCTTCTACCATACTGTTACCTTCTAAACATATTTAAAAAAAAAAACAATTTAAAGCAAAACCCTAAATAATATGTGTTCTTTGATAGTTGCGTTTGTATCCTTAAATTAGAATAACATTATAATCAAAACTGTATTCCAAGTAACTTAAAAGGTCAAATGCCAATACCCTCAAATACGCCTTGAAGGTAATTATTGACTTACTAATTTGTATCTTTACTTATTTAGGTATGTACACGAAATGTATTTCTCGTCCTCTTAAATTAGTAAATGCTTGATGAATATCAACATTAACTACTCATTCGACATGTTGTATGTCGGCCATGTTTCAAGTGCATTCCAATAAAGAAGTTAGTAGCTTAAGTATTGCAGGCAGGCTTACAGTTTCATTAATTATAATTCTCATGGAGCAAGATGTTCTAATGGACTTTTAATAGAATGATTCTATTGAAACATAAATTCTCTTGGAGTCTGTAAAAGAATATCCAATGTCAATCATAATAAAGACAACAATAGACACAACTGTAAAGGCGATTATGTTGGTGCATATTGTGCAAATACTTCTTGTAAAACGATTAAGACTACAAGTAGTATATAACATGATACACATCAAATGAGAGCTAGGAGCATAGCTAGGTGTGTAAATTTCTGTAACAAAAAAGCTACAGAACTATATAAGCCATTTGCATCGTTGCGATATACAAGATGGAGTCTTATTTTTCTAAGTTCTGTGAATTAATATTATAATAATTTATTATCACGAATCTTGTCCATAAAATATTAATCGTATAAAGCAATCTGTCATTACTGCGACGGCCAAAGTAAATAATAACAATATCAATAGTACCTCATCTACCCTCAATCTAGTTACCAACACCAAGAGACCGTTTTAACAAGACCTTAAACCATTACATGTAACAAGGGAAGAGGCGGGCTCACATAAATCTCCAACTAACCTCGGATCTCATCTCGACGTATCCTGGAATAAGTGGGTCGCAATCGGTTGAGGTGACGCGTGTAGGTCCTAAGGGAGGTCAGGTCGCAAAAAAATACCAGATTGTTCAGATATAGAGGTTGGAACTCTGAAATCTGTGGGAGATTTTGAAGTTGCTCCAGTCATAAGTTTTATTGACGTCGGTTAAGAAACAGGATTTGAAGGAAAAAGCGATTATCAATATAAAGCACTCAAGGTATTGAATTTTAAGAAGCGAAAATCTAAAATCAAGTATTCTGTAAAATAAAGAAAGAGGAATGAAAATATCAAAGGAAATCCAAAAGAGCTGAAAAGACATTTCTGAAAGCAATACATTATTTTACGTAACAATACACTTGTTTATGGCAAGATAGGAACGAGTTCCCCGAGACAGTAACAGCAAAAGTATCAACATAACAAAGTAACATTGACCTTCGAGAGTCAACACTATCTCTAATCTATGCTTGGACGGCGCGATCCATATCGCTGACTGACAGTGCTTATTTACCCCATGAACCCGCTTATATGACGACAAATTGGACACGCCCGTTCGATATGACACGTACAAATGACATACGTAGACGGTGCTCTCCGTTGAACCTTAAAGTATCGATTTTGCTTTTATTTTTAACGGACCAAATACAATTTAGAGTTTGACTTTGAAGAAACGTTCTCTAGATTACAAAAGTTTATGTGTAATAAAACTAGTAACTACAATTCAAAACAGTTTGCTATAGTCGATTGGAGAAAATTTAAATTGCAAAAATATGTAATACATTTAGCAAACAGTGTTGTACAATTATGTTAATCAATCAAGAATTAACGATAGAACAAACTCCGGTACAATAAATTTGAATAACCTTGATTGAGAGGTTGTAACAATCAACGGTAATGCAGAATTAGCGCTTGGAAACGGTGTAAAATCAGACTGTGATCGTCGAAAGGCTGCCAAAGCAAATAGAGTCGAAATGAAACTTTTCATCGTGACGTTGGAAGACAATTCCGCAATAACTCCGGGCTACGGCGAGATTAGCATTTGTAAACTTTGATCTGGCGGTGGTTTAAAGATCTTATTGATCGTTACCGCAAAGGGTATCCCTTTGAAGTCGACGAGTTTTTGGAGATTAGTATTATTATAAACTTAAACATGTAACTTGTCTCCGCACCTAGTAGGTATTATAGCATTCTCTTTATCTTCGACCTTGCTAAAGGCGGTCCGTAAATAACGTTTCAGCTGTAAACGAGTAAAAAGTCAACAAAACGCCGTAAAAATGGATTCTTCATGGAAACAATGTGTCTCATATCCTTTTAATGCATCTCATAATCTTGTTACTCTTACTTCTCTCATCAAAAAGTAATTAGCACGAACTAAAATACATTGTAAGTCAAGCGCCGACGCCATTAGAAAGATCCATTTTCTTTCCGAGACAGTATCTCCATCGACGAGGCGTCTCGCTAATTTATAAATGGATATGACAGACGCTCAAAGGAGGCTTAGTACTGGAATTTAGTGGGGATTTTTATGACCCTCGTAACACCTACTGGTTCTTTAATGAGGCCTCGCCTTACTCAGCGATGTTTTACGATGCTGACATCTCTAATTTTGGGGTGATTTTTACGAAGGCACAAAGAGGTTCGAAGTGGAATGAATATTAAAACAATTAACTTGGACGTCTTTGGAACTTTCCCGGCACGCCCCGTAATCGATAAGAGCGGAGGTTCTGCAAAGTCGAGCGATTTATATCGAATATTGAAATCGTAAAGACAGAAATATTTTCCTCTCGTCTACAAATGGAACGGGCACTGTAATGAGCATTTTATTTTTGTAACACGTAAGTACATACTGCCGAATGAAATCTACAGCGCTTCAGCTAAGTTCGTTGAACCAGCGTGATCGATACGCGGAAGGTCTCCTCATGAACTGTGAACTTTATACAATGCGAAACGATGAAAATATAATACTTAGACCATAAACTTTGCTATTCGATTGTACATTCAGCGTATTTATTTCCATTACAGATTAACTTGAATACCACCTGTCACTAACGAACTAATGAGCCAATAGCGAGTGGAATAGTTCATGATTAAATATCACGAAATTTGCTCTCTCAGTCACGCAATTCTCGCCCTTGATACTTATTTTATTAGGTTTATCGAGATGTTCCGTAAATTAACAATCGTTAATAAAGCCCCAATACCATCATGTATATTGATCGCGATAATAAAACCTAAGCGCCAATAATGCCGTCCCAGTGATCCAGTTATAATAGTATCGGTTCAATCTTAATCATCGCTATCCGTTTTACGAACGATAAAACGAATAATTATAGCAAATAAATTTATATCTCCACTATTTACATGTAAATCATCCTTAATGGTTTTACTATCCACTATATTAAAGCGGGATGCATGAAATACTTGAACTGACATTTTTCCATGAGGATATCGTCATGAAGACAAGGTTCTATTAATGGATATCAAACTAACAACAGCAGCACAAATGCACAACCTTTTTAGACGGTGCTGCTCTGAGAAATATTCAGGTCGATTGCCCGACGCGGTGCGTCAGCTGAGTTTTGTTCTTAAGCCACACGTAATAAAGTGGATATTCGTTTGGGTTTTGCGTTGATATTCTGCGCTGCTGATAGATCGTTCCCTGTCAACCGTTTCGCCAAGGAGCGCTCGCGGCTCTGCGAAAAATGATCTTACCCGTTTTCCCGGCGAAATAACATCTTTATCTAGCACAAAACGTCTTATTACTCATCTCCACGAGCTTACGACACATTTTTAATAGCGCTCAACACAATTAAATAATAACTTTTTATTTTTTCAATGGAACGTTGCCAAATTCAATACTATTGTAGTAATCATAATTTGAATGTTTGGACTGAATTAGACAATTAATAGGTGGGTGAGGTAGTTGACATTCCTATGTGCGCTGCTCGTTGCTGTTGAACAATACAATTCTCGTAATTCGGAGTTTTTTACAACATTAGAAAATACCAGACAATTTACTAATGTCGATTCTGAAAGAATTCAAAACATGGTCAAGTCGATTTCCCTGTCCACAATTTATCAAATGAAATAAAATCGATATTTTTAATTGTTCGGTTATCTATTCCTGACCTTATTGCTAGCTAACCTTACCACCACAGAATTGAGCTACGCGATACAATAGTCTTTCATTCCTTTGTAATTAGCCTAGTAATATTTCACCCCAGTGATGTGTATCAAGGCTGTATACTAGACTTTTATACCGTTGTAAAAATTTGTTAGCGTCGATCGAGCCGTGTGATTGACTGTAATAACCTCACCGTCATTGTCTTGTACTTGTTCGCCGTCGATAAAACGATTGATGCCGTCATGGCTTGAATTAAACTGATCAGGCGGTAGATTTTAACGGGAAACATCTTTTCTAACAATGGTTTCATGATTCGATGAAATCTGTCTCCATAGCTTTGTTGGGTTCTGTGACTGTCAATTTTAATTTGGAATGTTTTTCAAATTAAAAGGTCAAGGAGAAGAATAGCCTACGAGTATATTAATTGGTACTGGTCAAGTGTCTCTTAATTAAATAGGCCGTGGCCATTGCCTCTTCACTCGGATGTGCAACGTATCTGTCAGCCAGGTGTTCAAGAGGAAATTTGTAAATTAATAAGTATTTATTTTGAATTACGTTTGTGACAATGAAGAATAGGATGTTTGTTCCTCTCTCACGCAAAAACTAGTGAAAGGTTTTAAATACTTTGTAACATTTGATATGTATCACAAAGGCTACATTTTTTACGTGGACTAAGCTATTTGTATAAAAAAAATTAACTCCTACAATTTGTAAAATTTTTGCGATAATCTTTTTATCTACTACACATGACTTTTCGTTGAAGACATTCAACGCTTTTGTTTAAGATACCGAGATATAAAATGGAAACAATGTAATGCGTGTTCATTGTTGAATCATGTACATTGCCCTGAATCGCTAAGACGATACACGTCTTACCGAGTACTTGCGAGATGAATGTTTAATCTGTCTATTCCAGTAACAATTACATCACATTTCCCGGCGTAAACATATCTTTAACCTGAATGAACTGGTATGCATGAAGGCTCGCAGCAAATCGCATTAGGTATCGAGGGTCGATGCAAGCTATTTATAGGGTTTACTTTTTACACTTCCGCTGGATGCTTAATTGTGTCAACTGTTTAATGTATGTATGTGGGACAATTCTTTTTGTATCACGAAGGACGGTTTCTTTGGATTCTTTAACAATTTGTTTATGGTTGGTGACTTTTAGTTTAGTATTCCAGGTTTGGTCTCAAGTAGGGTTAAGTAGTCGATTGTCATCTTATGTCTTAACTTAGCACTTTTATAGGATTCTACTAGCTAACGACATATTTATGTATAAGAGGAACATAGGTGAAATCTCCTGCCATATAAGAATCGTTTAATCGTCGGGCCCCCTTGTCACAGAAATCCAAGGGCAGTCAGTCTAAACTCTAAAGTAACTTGACTTGCCAAATCTTTAACCACAGTCCAAAGTTACTGAGATTATATCAGAACAAAGCGTCCGGGAAACTACGAATTAATCTTATTCACATAACGATATCCCTGAAACTTTGCAAGAGTACGGAATATTAAGCGTCCATCAATCTCGACGGTGAAGGTACATCCTTTAGCCAACAATGTCAACCGAAACTACACTCTAAATGTCACAGAAATTTAATCGAACAATATGCCAGAAATACCCATGTCAGCTGTACTCATGACAGGACTCGGTGAAACAAAGGAGAGGTCGGAGGTCGGGTCGTTTGTATGACCTGTCAATCGCACGTGGGGCGATCGGTGATGACGTCAGAGACTTGAGATTAGAGGAGACGATGGAATGTTTTGATTTTGTTGTGTAGGTACTTGATTGATAATACTGTTGATGAAGTTTCGACTTTCTCCGTGTAGAAGAGTGGTTTCGGCACTCGGGTTCAAGTTTAAAAGCCGTGTTGGTAAGACTTAGATATCACATGTAGAGTCCTCCCATCAACTCTCTAAAATAGTACGAAATGAGTTTCTTTATATTTGTTTTCTTTAAGGTGGGCAAACGCATTTCCAATCTTAGAGGTGCCCTTGAACGGTGATCACTAGCTTTGACGATACTCCAGCAATATAAATCCACAGGGAAAATTAAAATAATTTATCTACAAAGTCTCGCTAGGTTAAAAGATTTTTCCTATAAAAATCTGTAGGAACAGAGCTCGTTGTATATGTTTGTCCACACATCGCTAATTTATTAAACACACATTACGAATTAAAGCTACAAATAAACGACGGTCAATTACAAATCCCGGTCGTAACAGTTGTAAATAAAAATGTCCGATCCTAAAAGCGTCAGTGAAGTCACAGTTGCGTCACTCATGCGCTAACAGAAAAGACTTGAATACGATAATGGCGTGAAATGATGTCATAGGAGGATGTTTGGCTGTCAATTGTCCTTTTTCGAACACCATGTGAATTAATTAGTGCAAAGACGACGATGCGCATTTGTTACCAACTGGTGTTTGGACGTCGTGACTGAATTTTGATGATGGAAACTTAGTGTTGTTAAATATAGGAATCTAATGAAAAAAATATAATATCGAGGTTATATGGTTTATTCAAAGGTCGGATGAAAAGACAGTCATGCTGTTTATGAGTAATTTTATTATATGCAAATATACGTATGCTGTATGAGTCACTCACACTGAGAGACAGCCAAAGGATTGCTGTCTAGTCTGCTATGATACCGTCATTATATTTGTTACTTGTAGTAATTTTAAACTTTTGTAATGTAGTAGACACACACACCTCGTCCTACTATATATGATATGTACTTAGCCTATGTAAGATTAGTATTAAACGCATATTACTGTCAGCTTATCGTGGGTAAGTTAAAAATAGCCTTCTGAAGGAAGCCTTCTTTAAAATAAGCATGTGAATAAAATATAATACTTTCATTTTTGTTAAACGTGATGATCCTTTCTGTCAGAAGCCCTAAAGAGTGACAAACTAACTACGTGCGTCATTAAATCCATTTGTTCAACTATTACATGCATGTGTTAACTAAAATAAATTGTTAGCAGCACTATATGGGCCACTATTATCATGTGAATAATTTCGTGCAAATTGAGTTAATTGGCTATATAACTACGTCCGCAGTGTGGGTCATCTCGTCGTATACAGCCATGAACCATTTAGTCGCGTCAAACTTTCATCCGGTATGATGGTAATTGTTACTGGTACCTAATGTGTGTCATTTGGATATCGTGCCTTTTGGAACGCAGGAGAAATGTTCTAGGTTCTTCCATCTGACTTCGTACTCTTTTACTAAGACATTTTACGTCAGTTGGAAGACATAAGTGTGATCTAATGATAAGAGATCAGTCCGATCTAATTCTATTCAGGCTACTAGACCAAAAAACCTCGATCTATGTGCTGTTATATTCTAAGCTTGATCTTCAAGGCTTTATTTATATAAATTTTTGCAAATACATTTGAGATTTTAGCCAGTTTCCCCAATGACAGATAAGTGCATTATTAATCATACCAGCTGCCATTAGGTTGTCTCCCCTGATCTTCAAGTCTGTAATTACATCTACATTTGCATTTTCCAACATTTTTTCACAAACTATACTAGTTATGTCTATGCTTCCATTGTATAATAAAGTTAATCTATTTAATCGATGTTTATAGCTCCCAACAATATTTAGGACAAACTTACTGTATCCTCATACATCACGTACAAATCTTCCTATTCCACTCGTATATGAAATACGATTGACGTAAATAGATAATAGAGTTTATCCCCAACATTTTTTCTATTAACGAAAACAATATGATCAAAGAAAATGAACTAGTTTGCTTTGCGGTCAATTATCTCTTTTTGTACGACCTTAATTGGAGCTTTAACTATTTCTCTGTCTGGATTGCGTCACGGCTTAAGAATCAGAAAATGGTATCTCAAGGACGTCGGCAATCGTTCGGAGTTCTTTGCCCTATGCAGTTACATCATCGATCTGTCATGCTTTAATTGAATTGAAATTATATTGTCTACCTTAAAAGAAGATTTAAAAAGTCTATTATTTATTCTAAGAATAATTATTCAGTTAATAACGACTGATTTAGGTAGGTATAAGTATTAATTTACAAGTCTGCTAGTCTCAGGTAAAATTTTTTCGTTTTTATCGGTAGGTATTCTGCTCGTGTATCATGTTTGTAATTTACAAAAAAGGATTTCATTATGTTTAAATCACGTCTAGCGCAAATACAACTTTGCTTAGTTATAAACAAACTAAGGCTAGATGGCGCTGTATGAATTAAGCCTTAAGGCCAAGATTTTAGTAGTCTTTGTTTTTTGTCTACTGTCTTATGATCTACTCTGTTGTTATGTATATTAAAATATTCCAACCGTCGTTATCACTATGTCAATCATGGTTCATAAAACTTACTGAATATACTGGAAAATTCTTTAATATCACAGTAATATATTACAATAAATTAGATTATTTTGAAGACACATTAGTCGGAATAAAAGATGGCTCTCTATCCGACTTAGCAAATAGACTAGTAATTTATGCCACGCCGACGGACGGCGCCGGTTTCGCAGCGGCCTCGTTTTTCGCCCTCAAATCAATTTCTACAATGACGTCACCTTCACCCTGCCCCTCCCCGCGGACCCCACCCTCGCCCGCTGCTCTGACACCATACCCCTAGGATACGACCATTTCCGTTCCTTACACAGCACTGTCTTTCCATTTCGTCTCATATTCCGATTGTATTGTAATACAGTATCATCTTAACGACTATTGATCCACAGTTATTTATGGTTCATTGATTCACGTTCGAGTTTCAAATGGATATAAAATGATGTCATTTTCTTGCTTCCATAATTTGTATTGTATATTGACGATGTTGTTTCAACAAATGAAGTTGGATAAGTTGGAGCTTTGGCTTTATTTGTATTGGTTTTGGTTCGCAGTTTTGCCCGCACGGAATTCTATTGAAGTTTAACTGGAGCGTCTCTTGGGAATATTCTACTTTTCTTATGCCCATGAAAGTATAAGGTACCAAGTTTCATGAATATTTATTTTAGAACGAGCTACTTATTTTGGGAAAATTATTTTAACTTATTAGTTTTTGTGTGGAAACTGAAAGAACAACTTCGATCTTGACTTTCTGTAACTAATATACTGGGCAAGTATTGAAAGATGTTTAGCTGTTATTAATAGTTGATATTCAAATATGCCTAAATATCAAATTTTATTGGATGTTTTATGAGTCATGCAGGTTTGGACTTGGACCATGTATAATATTTATGGTCAACAGAGTTCATTAGAAACTTGTCAAACGAATGAAGCATTGGTTATTTTTTTGCATAGCAACGGTTTCAAAGTATCTTGTTAGATGTGATTCATCTTCATCGTCTGAATGATGTCTGCGAAACTACACTGCCTTTTTGAGCTAAACGAGTTGTGTATTATATCTAAAGTTTTTCTTAATTTTTGACAGGATCTCTCTGATAAACTGCAGAATTATAGTTACGTAACTCTACACCATATCGACAGCTATTATAACGTGGAGCCAAACGCACTGCCATTAGGCAACTGTTACTCAACGGAAACACGTAGCGTAAACTGTATACTGTATACTACCACGCGACTTACCCGTGCGCAACAGAAACAAACCAGGTACAACAGGTTATGATTGAACGCTCCCAGGTATTTTCGTGCATAATATTAATGCTGAGATTAAAATAAACCTTCGCCTAACGAAAGACGGACGAGCAACTAACTCAGAAAGCTCTAAAACAAATAACCAATATGTTCTCAACATACCGTTCGCGGGGCCGTTTTTCGGGTGCTATATCATCTTTACCGCAGTATCGGGTTAATGTGGCTGGTACAGTAAACTCCAGGAAACAATGGAGCTATTTTAACCATGTTTATACGCTGTACATATACTCGATGCTTGCTTGAGATATTCAACCTTGGGTTTTTTGTTACCTCCTCAATGAGCAAAACCTTAGCCTGTTCAAATTACGGCCCTTTTGTACGTTTCCGTTCACATGATGCTTTATCGTTAACCATCATAAAAAATTACACATTGTTGACAAACAGATCGTTCATCCAATTTGGCAAGCGGCAATAATTTTCACGACGTAAGTGACGTTACGTCATCCAAGGTAATAGCCCTGAATTCATTATCTTACATCGTGTCATGAGTCTTAATAGACATACTCGTACATACGAATGCACTCTGTATTTTCACGTCCACATCGAAACCACGTCATTTTTAGACTGATCGGCTGTTGTTTTAGCCATTATCCGCTAATGCAATCCTTAAATAACATTCCGTAGACTTCGTAATAGTAACGATAATCTACAATTTTAGCCCGTGGATCATTAGTCACATGATTTCTGATGTTCCCAGACACATAGAAACGAATTCCGAGACATGTTTTGCGACGTGCAGAAATAGAACGCAGCCGACTTCATACGTGCTCCCTGTGTGACGCCAGCTCGTACTTTCATCCCGTTCTATCTTACAACCTGGACGTATACCTTTCCTGTTCTTGCGCACTCAGTTCATTGTTTTAAAGCGTAGCTCTGTTGGCCGGAGGACTGAAATAGGTCGGGAGCGTCCGAAACAGACGGTTCACGCTATCGAAAGCTTCTGCGAGGTCACTGTCGGAAATTCACGACACGAGGACACTTACTGATTTTATGATTAAACATTTTTATGTTTCATAAATATCACGGTTGCGTTACATGAACATAATTATATTACTGAAACAATGAATTTTACATTTGTTTTTCATTTATTAATCCGTAAACTTGTACCTGCATTGTAGGTATTTGGTTAAGTAAATTATTCTCAAAAACGACATTATGGATATTAAATTTTAATCTTAAAGATTCTTAAACATGAAAAGTGACATGAGTAGTTACAACTACATACATATTTTATAGCATTGTACTCACTCAATTACGTAACAAAAACATAGTATATTTCACGGGCACAAGGCAAGCAAGGGTAAGGTTTAATAATGACATCCATTTAGTGGTGACCTTTAGATCCCAACAATAATTGCCGTGCTCTTACAATCCCCTTGGGTAATCTCGTTGACGCCAAAGAAATGGCAGCAGTTAACGCTAGTACACTTCCAGTTTCAACCCTGAGATAACATATTTTAGGGTGAATCGATATCTCAGGAATGTCGACCCCCTACGTAGTGGGCCTCGCGCGGAGAGGTTTTCCGGGACATAACTAGGTAGATTCCGGGATTCCTCTCCACAAATGCGGGTAGGAGAGCCGCTGTGGTTTTAGTTGGTAGGCCCGCCAGGTTCGAATCCGGGGGGAGAGTCCAACACTACCTTCCGAACCCCCGTCGATAAGTGTGCTTTATGGTACCGTGCGTCTCGCGGTGAGGCCGGTACAAGTCTTCACCAGACACAACTGGTGAAGGCGGCATTTTCACAGCGTAATAAAAAATAAAAAATTTGCAGCTTTAAGAATAATTTTCATTCTTTTCGCAATCATGTATAGGTTGCTTTGTTAAGGGAATGAAGTTCTCACAGGGTCTGCTATACTTTATACTCAATATAAAAAATTTAGGTATGTCCTTGTAATTATAGACGTAATAAAACATGATCGGTTTTAATAAGGGGAGTATATTTTAAGAACTGCTTTTGTATCCATGGTGTTAGCGATTGTTAAAAGAATCCTCATCGATACTACTATATTTGCTTTTGTATCTATCGCTCCGCTTTGATATCAGTGTGTGATACAATCAATGGGCTATTTCCTTTGATCATTATTGAGTTGTTAGACCCGATATCGCTGCTTATTCAATGGAGATTTTTCTTTTACTACCATTTCCTGGCCTCGATAAAATGTCGGCGTTTGAAAATTTTCCCCAGACTAGAGACGGGCTTAACTATTCGATAAACAGACTATTGAGAGGTTATCTGTGCAATATTCCATAATTTATTGTCTTAATATTTGATGTTTCTAAAACTTCCAAGACCAATATTTATTGTCATTCCTAAATCTTCGTTTATAAGTATTATGTTAATCCGATAAAATTCGTAATTAGAAACTTTTTTTTAAATTATGTACTGCTCATTTTTATTAACGTTTTTGCTACACTAAAATTTTGGCTATAACTTTGAATGAATATCTTTGCTATTTATCTACACTACAAACTAACGAAGCTTGCTGGTGACCGCTTTGCGTGCTCTCTATGCGTTTTATTTACAAGCTCGTCTGAACCGTTTTGTTTCTACAGAACAACCCGTTGGGCGCTCACTCCCATTATTCCTTTCATTTACATTTTCCCTCGTGGAATATTATACTCTTTTTTCCTCGCGACTTGATCTACGAAAATAGATAGACTTTTTATGGGCTTTGAAGTCGTGCTCTTTTTTGTTCGATATGCGACTTAAAAGCGTGCTTCCTAAGAATTACGTCACTATTAAAATTGTGCTCTGTATACATTCCTTGTCTAATGGTCCCTTAAAGTACGAAAGATATTATGCTATCCAAAGGAATTTATAATCGACTGTATTGTAAGCAGTACGAAATATAATCTAAGCAGTCATAACAATGCCCATTTTTGGCCAACCCGTGGACAGTAAAATAAATAAAATCTGAATTTTGCAATAAATTACTTTTAAATTAATTTGATTTTTGATAGTTACTAGAAGTCCGCCAGATCTTTAATTATTTTTATGATTTGAATAAATTGTGTAATTAATAAATCACTTCCGTCTTACAAAATGTTGTCAGTATCTAACATTACAATCGATTTCGTAATCGAGTCAATCCTGTTATTCGATTGAACTTTTTTTGAGGATTCAGGCGACTGGGACCACTATATAACTGGGACCGCGGTCCCAGTTGCCTGATTAGTTTTTATTTGTTTATTTCGTCAGGCGAGTGGGACCACCCGTAATTTTAACCACAACCCATTGTTGAAATACAAGATTTAGTACAGTTAGCAGAAAAGGTGTCACAAATAAAACAAAGTTAATTTTTGCAAAGGTAAGTTAGTTTTTTATTACCTACTTAAACAGTCTTAATTATGTTTTAAAAATCACGTTGGCTCATATGCCTACTTAACTACTAATTCTAAGTAAACATTCAACAGAAATCTCCTCAAAACAATAATATAAAAATCAGTCTTAATGTCTCTTAACTTTATACACCATAAAGTAAGTACTCATTACTCCTATTATATATTTATAATAAAGTCAGAAGATGCACATATCGTGGTGTAATATTTATTTGCAATGACAATCATCTCATCATAACAATGTTACTTAGCAACCGAATGTCACTTTTATGACAAATCCATACTGACACAACGCCGCACCGCCTGTCTACTCTCCATCCGTCTTACGAATTTTCGATCTACTCTTTGGTGTTTATGGGCGCCTGGTACTTCAAATAGAAGTTTTGCATCACTTCGCTTTTATTTTACATGAATTTTATTCACCACGCTGCCATTTTAGGATGAAATATTCCGTGTGATTACTCTTCGGTACTTATGGGCGCCTGGTACTTCAAATAGAAGTTTTGCATCACTCGCTTTTATTTCCATGAAATTCTACTCCGCCATTAGATATTCCGTGTGACTTCTCTTTGGTGTTTCTGGGCGCCTATAACTTCGACGAGCATGGCGAATCAATCTTACTAATCTGTCGCGAGTTTAACATTTTTCCCCATAAAAAAGTGTAGTCAGAAGTTTTCACTTCAAAAATACTTGACCGTAATACTTAATAAAATAAAATCCTGAGTTATAACTTGATTTTTCTGTTAACTGTACATTAAAGGAAATTAGGTATATGGTCCCAGTCGACCGATTCAAAAATGTTATCAGGTAACTGGGACCGCGGTCCCAGTTTTATTTGGTCCCAGTCGCCTGAATCCTCCTTTTTTTTACTCTTTATAATTAAGCAACTCTGCAATAATCATTGTTACATTTTATTAATGTAATTACTTATTTATTACAAAAATTACCTTAAAGCTTTTTCTAAAACTGTAATAAAAATAATTCCTTTTAATTATTAATATCGCGATCAATATCGATAATCGGTATTATATTTCATTTATTCAAAATGCAACACTGGCAATTATTTTTGTCATTGACATTATGACAGTCAATCTTCATCATGAAGTGTCATTCGAAAGTTGTCAAAATACGAGGAAATAGTTTTCTCTGTCTACGGTGGTCTATGGAGGAAATCAAAAGCGAATGACATTTCATGATGACGATTGACTGACAATATCAGTCACTCAACGAAAAGAATAGTACAGTCAAGAGCACGTCAGACGTAACACTTTGAACTTTGTACCACTCTTATGTCAGGGGCATAAGTGCTATTATCGAACTGCAAGTTTTAACCGTGATGTGCTTTTGACCGTACATATACGTCATTTTGTGCTGCGGAAATGATAATATTCATTGCACAATTTATTTAAATCACAAAAATAATAAAAGAGCTGGCAGACTTCTAGTAAATACCAAAAATTTTATTAATTAAAAAGTTATTTATTGCAAAATTCAGTTTTTATTTATTTTACTGTCCACAGTTGGCCAAAAGTTGTATGGCTCGTGGGCATTGTTCTTTATGGAAATTAATTTTCTTCAGCTATATTTGCAGATGACGTATTATTTGTATTTTAATATGCTTGTATTTATTATTTGCGAAACATTGGTGGTGGCTGGTGAGAAAGTGAGCAGTATCAAACCAAACTGGCTAAACCAAGTTAGCTTTCGCAATTAATGAAGAAAAAACCATCACAACACGACGCTGCCAAACATCAGTTCTTTCAAGCGTCACATTCGTGGATCCAGTACTTGTGTCGGTAGCCTCGCCCGCCCTTTGGCAGGCATTGCTGCCAGTACACCGACCAGCTTACGTAGACCCCCAACAGTTCATTGGCTTTCGCTTCCAAAACTACTCCTGTCAAGCGGCAAGGGGGATGGGGAAGATCTTCTGAGCTGGACGGTTTGTAGTTGGCACGCGCGCGGCCGTCTGCCTCGATTAATGTTTTGTTAGCCCGCGTTGCTGTGTTGCTGTTACTAACTGTACCTGTATCTATACGGTATTGGTAAATGATTATGTATCTAGTACCACCGATACATCATCCACGAGGATAGTGCCAAAGCGAACAGCAGTTGTTACTTTAATTAAACATTTAAGATACTTTGATGACTTGACAAATTGGTACATGTGATTGTTGGACAGGGCAATATTTTTAGTAAACATCACCACGTTCTATTAGATCTTCTGAACTACGTCACGCTCACGATATTTAATGATAACAACATGTAATTTATAATATTACATACAACACAATAATTCCGAACGCAAGATTGGCTTGTTAAACTTTCCAAAAAATTTTGCAGTCACGTATAAAACGGTTTCTTATAAAATTAGTATATCACTTTCACCACTTTATCATGTAGGAAATGTAGAAGACGTTTTTTATAACCTGTCACCCCAGGCGGACAAAGCAGGGTGACAGATCGGAATAATTCCTATAATTTGATATTTTGTCTATATTTTATTTCAAAAATAAATTGACAATTACGCACTTTGACTGCTTACTCAAATAAACATAATGTAATTTGCATCAAAAGACAACAACTGTAATACTCTTAGCCGTACACAAAAATGTCTTTGTTTATTTACTGCCCTTGATAAATTTATGGAAATATTTATGACGTGGAAACATCTCGCCTAACACCAATTTACAATTTTATCAACAAAAAGGACATTGAATAAATATAAAGTTCTTCAAATGAATTCGATATAAAAAGCTAAACGTTTTATTACACAAAATTTCGAAAGTAATAAAACTCAACTTCAACTCTAGTTTGTAATATTACTAATTGATTTACCTATTATAGATTTGCAGCGATAATTTTATTACCCTAACAGAAAATGCTTTAGAATTTATGAAGCGAACACCAGAAATTCGATTACGTTTTTCGGCGTTAACGAAGAAGTAAAGTAAAGTTATTACTTAATTTTTATTGATTGAAAAGCATCATTATGTATTGAATATATCTAGTCTTCCACTATTGGAGCATTATCTAAAATATGTGCAATATCTTACTATACAGATATCTCACTTGCTTGCACGTACGTCAAGCCGCAGATTCACTTCGGATCAACCATAATGCCAATCTCATCTCCGCAACGCTAGAACTGTCACCAACTCATTCAATTACCTGTCGAGCCAATTTGTCAACATTTTATTGGGCAAATGTGCGCGTGCAAGATCTGGGCTGTTACACCGCTTTCTTAATTAGGCCTGTAGGGCCGTTACCGCATCGTGACACGAAAGGCAAAGTCTGGCAAAAAGAGGTTAACGTACTGCTCATTCGCCTTTACGATAGAGAAGATAAGTCGGAAGAATGACTTGTCATAAACTGGATATGTGCATGTGGTAATTTTGAGAATAGGGTGTTTGACAACAATAAAGATGAAGATAATAAAACAATCGTCAACAGTTTTGTAGATAACAATCGACTCGTTACTTAAAGTCGAAGTTAACAACAATATAATCTTACATGATACATTTGAAAGAATTTTGACATTAACAGACATATTTTCAAAGATAATATTGTCTTACATTCCACGTTCGTTCTCGACCTTTATCGTTTTACCACCGTTCGTTACTTTGCATGACATGACTTGAAGACAAACTGAATCTACTTCCAATATTAAATATAGACGCGAAATATTTGTACACATAATATGTTTGTTACTCAACAATTTCACGTCGAAAGAAGATTTCACTCATATTTAAAACAAAAATGGGTTTATTTTATTTCCGCACGATGATATCATGCTGTACATACGGTAAACTCCAGCACGTAGCGCCATAGTCGTTTGTCTTGCATAGATACTGACGGAAACATCTCTAGATCGCCCTCCACGTGTAGCATAAAAATAAAACAACAAATGTGCGATAGCCCTTACCAACATTCCTGCTGGTAAAATTTCGCCAACTTATCTCGTGACGTCATCGTTGACGTCAATGCACCCGATGTGACGCCGGACCACACGGGACGTGTCACACACAGATGTGCACCAATTATCACCAGTTATACCTGTGACGTTATCTACACCTTAGTATTTTTAAATCAACATAATATTCTGATCTGGGTTGACTGTGAAATGAGATATTTTTAGTAGGCATGAAATATTTCATGGTGCTTCTAATTTTACCTTTGGTACAGATGTTGTATTTTAAATTTTTAATTTGAAGATGTCTGTTCTGTTTTGTTGATAAAATGGTTTTAGCAGACGGTATTTATTTTAGGGATTCTTTTACTGTCTGCATTAGTGGCAAATTGAATAAACGAATTTCCATTTTTATAATTGATGATGGATGGTATTAATGACGAAAATCAATCTTTAAATGGATTCTTGTTGCTCGGCTTGTTTTCACGTCACGAACTTTGATGAAAATTCAGTTTGTTTTACGCATTGTTTTGCTTGAATTGATAGGATCTCGTCGGTTTCTGTTAGCTTTAAATTATATTTCGATTCGGGAAATCCACTTAAGGCGGCCAATTCTACCGGAACTATCGCGCGTTTCATTTGTCAGGTCGGTCTACCAGATTGGATCTGGCATGAGAAAGGATTAGAGCAACGGCCTGGTTTACCTAAGCGACTCGGTCGCGATGCTTGGTACTCGATTAAGATAAAACGGGATGCGGTATTTCAGTGCATTTCTCTTTTTCGTCCGATAGCAAATCTCTGAGAAAAATGTTAAACGGAAATTAGAAGGGTGAGGTGAGTTTCTTGGAAGATTGGATGCGGTTTATTTGTTTTTAACATTTGAACACGGTACTTCTGCTTAAAAATGCGGATTCAAGGATCAACGGAACTTATTTATATTCAGTGGCTCGCTATAGAATTGTCAATACTTGTGTGTTTTCTCATCTTATTGATATAGGTTGCAATAGCCATTTACCATCAGGTTAGTTGCGTGTATGTCTGAAGTAAAGTAACATATATAACATAAAGAATATATAATTTAAAGTATGTTAAACTAGTATTGACATGGCTGCAGCGAAACCTTAGAACTGTTTATAAAATGTAGTCGCACTTCGGTCTAATACAGATAAATTGGAAATCATTAAACACAAGGTTGAATTTAAAAACAGAAATGCAAATTTACCTGTTCATAAAAATATTATTTTATGAGTTAAAGAGAATGTTATAGGCACTTTCGCAAGTTTCATTATAGATAATAAAAAAGGGTAGTACTGTGATTGGACTATGTAGATAGAAAACCTTTATCGAATCCGAAGGTAGGTCGGCATAACACAAGATATGAGTATTGGTATTCAAGGAAGGGCCATGAAACTAAATTGCCGGTAGGGTATTCCGTTTGTGCGATCTACGAACGGAATTTGAATTCTTTGTGGTGTGTTTTCTCTCATCTTATTTTTGAAGTGGATTTGCCAATTTTTACCTAACACTTGAGTTGTTCTCAATGGATGGTGATTATTATGATGGTTGTTAAATTTGTACTTAGACGACTCGTTGGCAGATTTGAACAAGACTACTTACTTGCTAGAAAAAATATTTATCAAATTTTTCTAATAGTCTTTTTCTAATCATCTTCTTTTAAATTCATCGTGAAAATTAACAAAATACTTTTCTTAATTTTAACGTTCTATGACTGACCTTTGAATCCGTCTGTTAATATTGTAAGATACGTTTTAACAAATTCTCTCGCGGCTGGGCTAGTGGCAAACTCAATTGTCAAAGTTATCCAAGTAACTGTCCAAGTTTGCTTGACAATGCTTAACGACGCCCGTGTATGGATAGAGGCTAAAGCTTTGAGTGCTCTTAGGAAAGTTTGACCGACTGCTATGTTGTGTCGAGTTTATTAGGTACCTATTTGAAATTGTCTTATATCGTATGATGTAAGGTTTCAAAGTAGAATATACTTTCTTTCGTATTTTACTTTAGTTGGCATATTGTTTGCCTGATGTTAACCGGTAACTGAGAGCTATTCTATTAAGGGATGTTTGACCAAGAACCATTGATCAATGTAGGCGATACTGATCTTTAAATCTTTAATTCCAAGTGTACTGACTCTTACAAGAATATTACCGTCTTCATCTTTCTTGCTTTTTTTGTTTTGTTACCTGTACCTTCTTTTATTTCAACTTATCAATTTCCTGTTTTACTTTACTTTTTCTAAACAATTTTGTTTTCTAAATCATTAAGGTACGTTGGCTTCAACGACACATGTATTACTTAAGTATAAATGTCATGTTTCTGCAACATTAAACACGGGGTCATCACCCACGCCCAAACTTAATCGCACACATAAACCAACCCTTTGCTAATTTAAAACGGGACAGATTTAGACAGCAGTTTAATTCCTCATTCCAACGATCAAAGCATACTGACCCCTGCGCCGACGCAAATAGAGTATCATTTACCTTGCCAAGTCAGATACGGTGTAAGAGGATTATAACTTGTGTCCTTCAGTTAAACATAGTTTCGTTTTAAGTATAAGTTGTGCTAGTATCGTATTTGGTGTGCAGAATAGGATTACAGTTAGAAAGCTGTATTATGGAATGTAACATAGAGGCGGAATTGCATGAATAAGACTTACCTACAATCTAAATAACATTTGAAATGGTCTCTCTAGAAAGACTACTCGTAATAGAAGAGAATAATATAAATATTGTTAAAGAAACTTTTTAGTGTTATTTAATCTTTCTGGTCAGAGAATCTATCAAAATTGTTAAAAGTCTGATAACGATATTAAACTTCGATATCGATTTTATCGATAATTAAGTTTAAATAATTTTGGTCTTATTAAAATAATTATTATCTTCAAACTATTGAAGATAATCGTTCATTTGAACTCCTTAATCCTTTCTTTTATAACCTGGCTGAACTGCAGTATTATAAGGTTTGACTTCTTCGACAGAATTGGCTCTCTAATATAATCTAATATATCTCTTGAATAAGTTTTGCTGACCATTACGATAAGTGATCACCGTTCAATCGCCACAGCGACTTGATCTTCGGCTTTACCTTACATCGAACGAAATGTAACCACTACGTTGAGCATACATAAAAAGAAAAAGTTAAGTAAAAAAAGTTGCCAGTAGCTAACAAACACACGAAAAGAGGAAAGAAAATCGCAGGAATTAAACTTGCAACGGGATGAAGACTAGGAATTAAAGCCGCAACGGGTGGGGGAATGTTTTTGGCCGGTCGAGCGCGCGTGTAAAAAAACCGTTTCTGCATTTGTGCTTCTGCAGATTTCGTATAATACCGATATCGTTATCTCTTCCGATGGTGTTAAATTTGGTCGAGTCGCTTTGTGTTTTTTTCAATGCTACTACAATTGGTACTTCTTATTGTAGTTTAGGTTTCTGGTGATCTCGGTTTATTTATTTATTTATAAAAACTTTATTGACCACAAAAGTTAGGTACAAAAGGCGGACTTAACGCTAAAAGCATTCTCTACCAGTCAAGCTTTAGGAAAAACGAAATGTACGAAAACGAATGTCTCGGTTTTTGGGTTAAATTCTTGGTTCGAGCAAATGAGCTTGTAAAATGATATGTCAGAACTCAGAACATTGACCAGTAGATTATGTGGCAAATAAAGCTACGACCTAATCCATTGTGAGACACATTTCATTCTCGAACCGTGATATTGTACTAAACAACAATATAAATCAGGCTAATGTTACATTTTCAAAAAGGTTTGGTCCCTTCACTGACTAATCATATCCAAATCCCTTGAAGTCCTGTAATTAACACACAACAATCTTACCTGTATTATCAAAGCCCGCATCTATTTCAGATTGCATAAAAAATATACACATTATTTAATGTAATGAACAAAATAATTCACAATTTCCATTCCGTCATTCCAGTCTCCCGCTCCACTGGCTCCTTTTGTACCGCATTGGAGGGTAACGAAGCGGCCAGACGTCAGTGACTTGTGAATGTAACACTGTTTGTCTGACAACTGTACTGCATATTTTTCCACCTCGTAATATAAAGGTTTTGTTTTTTCGCCAACGTTTGTGACGTGTGTAATGTGTTGGCTGTGAAAATTTTGGGAGACTACAGATGTGTTGGAAGTAGGTTTAAACTAAATATTATATTGTCTTTGTTTGCGTAAAATCAATTTTTAAAGCAAAAATTACGGCATATCATACAAAACTTACAACCTCTACTTATTTAGAAAAATAATTACAAAAAATTGTTGGTGTGAACTTAATAAAGTAGTCAAGTGTGTTGGGCATTGACTGCCAGTCAACCATCCAGTTTTTTATTTTATAATATACATTTTTGGCACAACGTTAAAAAAATGTGGCAAATATACCGAATATTCTGTCGAAGTTTCGGCGCATCTTTAATAAAGATTGATTGATGTATTTCCAATAAAGATTAATCATTTTTTATCCATAAAAATTATACCTTCTTCGAACACCATGTTCTTTCAAAACTTCTATTCCGACATACACATGTAGATTAAAAATGATTTGATAAGGCGTTTTTAAATACTAAGCGAAAATTGTGGACTCAACTTCAGGCAACTCGTGAGAGCTCTCTTCCAATCAGACATAACAGCATATTAGGTTCGCCAAAACCCGAGTAAATAGGGCAGTGTTGTCCCTTGCTTCGGGAAGGGTCCCTAAGGTCCCTACTTTCCTATTCACGAACAGTGAGTCGGGGCTTGTGGAACGCTTCGGCAGGGTCTTGTACTCATCTGCATTATGGAAGGTTATTAAATCCAAGCCTTGAACGGACGTGAAGTATTCCGTTTGATTGTGTCTTTGATTTTTGAGGTTTTTATGTCGATTATGGTATAGTAGCTTTTTTCTAAGCCCATTTAGTGTTGCTCAATATGCGTAGTAGGATCGCTGTGCCGACGTTTGCGATTTTGGATTAGGGTTAATTAGTCACTTTGCTAAAGTGACTGAGATGATATTACCAAAGGTTTTATAACGGTTTAAGTTTTACTGCTACATATATTTTTGCGAAACTCATTCAACAATTGTTTAAGGCAAGATTTAATGTAATGCAAAATATTTTCAATAACTGGTACATTGTAAATACGTGTCATACACAAACAGACTGACATGTTCACAAATGTTTATACTGTGCTATAATAAGACCGGTAACCTCTCCGGTTTAGCACTCAAATTCTCCACGACTGCACCGTCGTTCATTAAATACATCTGTAATAATTGTCCCATCAAAAACAGATTATTGAAACTTTGACATCCACAGAAATATACATGTAGACCTGTATAGCCTTGGTGATAAAAAACCAATCACTCATGAATTGATACACATGACACATCGCGTTACAAGACTCGAGTAGATAGTATGCAATCAACGCAACTTTTTGCACAATTTACGGTCCGTAGATTAAATAAACAAACCCTTATTTCCCATCTTACTTTCTCTAGCCCTTTTGGGTCCAATTGAACCCAAACCTTGGGACAATGTTCCTTGCGCGATCCGTTTTAGATAAGCTAATGTTTGCGTCACATACTGATGAGAGGAGCGAATTCGTGAGGGAGGTTTTTAGACTAATAAAAAATAATTAAAACCCATTGGTGTGTGTCTTGTGCGGGGTGATCTCGATCTATGTTTATATTATAAAAAACAAAACAAACTTTTTTGAATTTGGGAAGTGGTAAGAGACTAAGATAGATATAGGTAAATAAGCAGAAAAGTAAATTGAGAACTTTTTGTCGTTTATCAAAACGAGAATATTCACTAGAAAACACGGGTTTCGTCAAGAGATTTGATCGAAGGAAAAAAAATAGCATTCGTTACTGTATTTTACACTGCAATCCGACTTCTTTATTTGTTTAATCTCTAAAACTTAATAATTATCTCGACTTAAAGGCATATCGCATGTAACCATTTACCTAATACTTGTTTTCCTGTAATATATTAAAATATCCGAAAACAACGTCGACCGTCTTCAATTATGATATTACTTCTCTTATACTAAGACATTTAGTAAGCACTTGCGCACACGTTTACAATAACGTTATATCTGTAATGGTCAATAAACCAAGTGTGAGCGAACCATGAAAGACATTATACATACTTACTCGTAATAACCTTGAAATTAGGGATTCGAGCTCGTGTAACGTCTTAAAAGTTGGCTTTACTTGACAATAACTTGAAGTCAAAAAAGGTTTGTACTTTGTAGATTGCAGTGTGGGGGCACAAAGACAGATATTTCCTGATAAACTGTCCCTCAATGAAATAGGCGCTGCAGCTTGACATAGTGTGGGCTACGTTCCTTTTTACCAAATAAATTAAGCAACGGGTAAAAACGCTCTGCTTCCCGCTTCTTCGATAAAAGGACCACACCCGTACTTCCCACAAAGCTATTGTTTAGTTATTTTTAAAATATACGTTATTGTGTCGCCAGGGACATGAGAAAAAGGTTTATTTCGGGCCTTGATAACGTTAATCGATTGAAGGGAGATTATTGTCAGTTGTAATGTAGTTGATAGCATACCAACACAAATGTTTTAGTATCGATGCGCTACATTTAATACGAGTAATTAGTTAAATTGGTTTTTAATTGGTGCAGTAATAGGAGTTTCAGTGCTGGAAGAACCATATTACAGCAACCCATTGAACGATGTTATTGATGAATTTGGTCACATTAGACAACATCACATACATTGATCTGACCCCAAAGTACTAGTAGGGTTACGGAGGTCAGATGGCAATGACTCAATTGTAATAACCAGGCTTGTCAAATCTAGGATTATAGTCGAAGCGGACCCTGAGCTCCATTGATGCAATCGGGTATACGCTGAGATGATGATTATGTACACAACTTAAAGTTACTTTTTGAAACCCACTTTATTACCAGCACATCTTTATCTAACTATTTACTTTTTAAATACTTTATAGTCATACCTTGCCTTGAACCATTTACATAATGATTCTATATATTTAATCTTATATTATAATATTCTTAAACATTTCCGTATCTAAATCAAAGCTAAAAGTGTAATACCTGTACACATAATTGTAACATTAAATAATCATTCCGAGATAGCGTAGATAAATAATTATCTTTTACTACAATTTTCAAGGATTTAAAGTAAAAATATGTCCATTGAAATGTTTATCATTTTTATCTTTTTGATAAAAATATAAAATGAGCACGTTTATGTGTACTAGTACGAGGCCTTGCTTTATATTTGGCGTTTGTATAATACAGTCCAGACTTTCATTATTGTTGGCTGTCTAGACAGCTCGTAACCCTCATGGTTCCGAAAACCACTCAGGACTTATAAAATACTTTCATATGATAAACATTTCGTGTTTTTTGTAGATCCTGAAACCCATTATACCAGTTCATAAGTAACTTTGAGATCAGATCCATGTGTGCGATGTTTTCCTTAATGCTTCTTAGTTCTTTCAACTTGAATTCAATCGCATGAATCGTGGAGAAGCAGTATGGCGGTGCTAACAATTTAGACGCCTTAGGTCGCCTTCGTCGTCATGGCAATGCCATATGGACACATCTTTTGCATCAAGCTACGTAAATCCATTGGTACTTAGCAATTCTAAATAAAATGGTAGATCAAAATACATATAAATACCTATAACTTTTATACCGACATCCTCATTCCTAACACTTAAAATGCGCGCAAAAACAGTTGTTACTATACAAAACTCGCGTAATATAAAGTCATCTTCCGCCGTGACGTATGCTATAATTACCGCTGTCCTGTTTGTCCAACTAAATTGTGGTCGTGACCTTAGCAACACCAATTCACGCATTGTCTTTGAATGTGCGACAATGTATAATAAAACTACGGTATACAATGTTAAAAAGCAGTTTGCTTACAAAACTAACTTATGAAATCAAAGTATCACTTCCAAAAAATACTCTCATGTTTTTTTGGGATTTACTAGCTACCATCTCTATTGGTTAAATCCGCCATAATAGCTTAGCTATATTTCAGCAAGCTTAATAGGTATGAGGGCCAGTGTACTTTTAAAATCAAAGGGTCGAAGACCGGAGGAGCCAACAGTGTGGTATAGTACATAAAGCGACGCTTCCTGGTTTGTGTAAGGAGGGGTGAAGTGGTCGCTTAACTCCGTTGAAGCCAAAAAGAAATAGTATTTAATAGTCTTGCTCGTCTTGTACTATACAATCTATCCTAGTTTCAAAGGGAAGTAAAGCCTCCCATCCCATGATGTTTATTTCGGCATCCTTGGTCAACAAACGGTATCGACGTTCTATTTCCATCCATAATGCAGACGGCTGTGACGGTTCATCAGTTATTCAGTGGCTATTGTCTTCGGTAGCGATGCGCAGGGCTGTGACATCTGATTAGATTTTAGAGGTATATCTTCAACTTTACCCGTGGCTAAAGTCTATAAATATCGGATAAAATTCCACCAAACTGGGTTGAAGAGGAAATTATACTAGAAAAATGTTTTCACTATAAAACTATTGACAGTGGTCAATAACCTAGTAGCAACTCTTTACAGTGTAATGTGCACATGTAAGGGTACGTCGACTCTAATCACGCGATTCGTTTCCATAAACGAATCACGGTGCTTAAACGTCTACTTCGATCGCGATATTCGTTTCACCTATATTGCAATCTTAGATTTTGTCGACTCCGGTCGCGCGATTAGAGTACACTAAGACACACGTGCCAGGTTTGTTTCCTTGGATCACGCTAACTGACAGACTGACAAAAGAGTGACCTACCAGCAGTTTTGGACTCGAATAAAAGACTCCACAGTATACATAAACATACACATAAAGCCCTTGCATTTGGCCTTGCATGCGTTTCCGCTGGCAGATACACCTACGGCCAAGTGTGAGACTCGGGACTCACGTATTTACCACTAACCATTTTACTCCCATGGTTTCCCCTTCACACCCGGAATAGGCAAGCCAGTGTTCACCTTGTTGCCATTTTATCAGCCCACTTTGTTGCCAAACTAACATTTGTGTAGTTTCTAAGATATTTTAACTATTGTGACCTTATCATCAGAAACCAGTTAAATTTTAATGTCAATACAATAGACGAATATATTTTCCTTAGGATTCTCACTACCAAACGTAGTTTAAAGTGGCTCCATTCATATTCATTTTACCTATTCAGAATTCCAGTTTCTAAACCAAATTGTGTAAATTTTGTAGTTTTCTTCTCTTTGGCAACAACGAAATGTTTACGACACTTATCCATTTTCTGTAATTTTGTGTGACGATGCAGTAGTAAAAAACGTACGTTTTCCGGGAAAATACAATATCGTTGCAATATGTTTACATAAATCCGACCTCATTCGGACTCTTTCCACTTAATTTGGAATACGCCAGTTAGTAATGTAGACGGAATTCTGTGAAAAATACCGCGTATCAGTGAAAAGTACCAAGCGTTCCGTTTCATTTCCTATTACGACCTCGCGGGTTTTTGTTGGCACAAGGTCGAATTGGTGAGTTCAAGGCCATTTATGTAATACTGTATGGAGTAGGTGTAGTAGAATTGCAGGGAAGTAGTTTAAGTTCCAACTAAATGCCTTGAATTTTGAGCCAGGTTACCATCACGTGCGTGACCAATTTGCAAGGTTGAGGCCGTTTAACATGAAAAAAAAATTCGCTGGAAAAATCATTCATATTAATTTGGATACACTAGAAATATGTTAAATTGCGGAACAAAGGAAAAAGCACGTTTTACATTATAGAATGAAAGCACGTTTTTTGATGCTTCCTCACACGGAGTAATGTCTAATAACTTAAGTTCTAAACAAAGCCTATCACACGTGTACGCTACCTTTGTGGCTCGAATTAATTACCTATTTCCGACACTTGGTAGACATTGATGAAATATGTAAAATAAACTATATTCCATTTCAAAAATTCTAGGAACACGAAGAAAAACCTACCAAATATATTTGTCATTTTCTGTCACTCATTTCCTCCTTCAGTCGCGTTTTCTTGTATTCTCGTAATGATGTTACAAATTTCGATATAACAAAGTTACCTCCCAGTTATTTCAATAATTTACTCTTTAATATTCCCCTACCTTTATAACCAGGTCTCAATGTCATGCCTTGTCACTTAAACAATTAAACATAATGAATAATCTGTGTGAATGTACAAAACACTTTTTGCTTCATTTTTCATTCAGCATTATGTTGAAAAGCGCCTTGATTGAAGTATCGCGTGCTTTACCAGTTTTGCATTTTTACACAATATTTTACTTTAGTAATTTTTACTATGTAAACTTTTATTACCTTCCACTGTGTCTGATGTATGCGCCCTTTTGTGTATCAGTGAATGAATTATGCCACAAGACACTAGGAAAATTGTGTTCGGTTGAAACATTGCCTTGTCGAATATTCCGAACACATACCAAGGTCTCTAAAGAATTGTACCTTACTATAACAAAATGAAACAATGTAAGTGAAAATCTATTGGACATGCTAATTTATTTCGGCTTACTTCGCCTACCTTTAGAATTGTATGATAACAGTTTATGACTTAATAAATAGGTATGCCTATTCGACTGTTCTTGCTGTCAATATGAGATGCTATCTTTCAACACCTAAGGTACAGCTCAAATGAGGTTTGTTCTTTGAAGGAGACCCTTGCCTTTATATCATCATCATCATCATCAGCCTGTGACAGTCCACTGCTGGACATAGGCCTCTCCAAATGCTCGCCACGCTGATCGATCCTCGGCCACTCGCATCCAGCTCCTGCCAGCCATAAATGCCTTTATATCATAATTTCGTAATTTAACTCTAGTATAATTCTTAAAATTTAAATTGAAGTGTTTCTTCTGCATAAAATTTAAGCATTGAACATTTCAAGGGGGTTTATCTTCTATAGATATGTTAAGCTACCCCATTCCACCCATTGAAATGTATTCCTGCAGGCTTACCAAGGACGTAGAGCTAAGTTATTTTCAGACCCTTCCCTCATATCTGTAGGTTGCAGATCCATACTGTAAGGATCATGGATCGTAAAATCGCGGCGCAAGATTGAGTAATACACCTAAAGAAGGAGAGTAAATAATAAACAAAAATTATACGCGGAACAATTTATTGTCCAAACATTTGCGGGGCATACAACGTTTGGCGCCAAAGTTACTCGGGATACTGTTACGTGAGGTGTGAATGGCAGTAAGGAATGTCTGTCTACTTTTGATGGCCGGTGGTCAAGTTTAGGATAAAACAAAATTTATCACAACTACAAGAGGTTGAGAAGGAAACATCAATGCAGTCAATTCACGCATGAAACTTATGAATTTAATGTTCTCTTAAAATGATGTTATTAACTATTTTAAAGCCGTTTATTTTTAGTTCTGTCAACGCGCCTTGTAGCTTTTTTTAAATACATAATTTTTGTATTTACCTTAGCACAGAAATTACCCCTCCCTCCGAAATTGAAAGAAAATAGTGAGGAGCTCCCATAAAAAGTCTTCATGTCCTCTTTATGTCCTCTTTTATTTTTACTCTGCAGTTCTTAGACTAATTACAATAATTTGCCCACTGTCTTACCTAATGCTATGCGATGCAATACTTAGGTTCAGTTTCACCATTGTCAGAGAAGTTCTTAATAATGTATCTGTCAGATAGCAATAATTGATAGCAATAATTTAAATTGACAAAAGATACAGCAGCTTAGTTATCAGACAGAAACGAAAGGAACTTGAGGTTTAAGAACTTTATTTCTTAAAAGAATTTACATTTACTTAAATGAGATTAATTTTACAAACTATCTTATAAACTATTTTGGGCATTCCTATTACAAACCTAATTATTAAAACTAAGCATTTACACAAGCGTTACTTTAGAACTTATACAACAGAAGATGATAATTCCAGTGCCAATTTACCTCCAATTACTCGCATTCTTACTGTTAATCTCACCACTATGGCGTTGGCGTATTTTGATTTTATTACACGAGTAATTTTATCACAGGCTTGTGCGTGTGTTTGTCCGTCCGTACAACAGCCGTTCCACCGATTTATCGTCGATAAACCGCTTTTCATTCTTGTTTTATACGTAAAGTGTACGCAAAAATAAATTTGTTTATACTCCGATAAAAGAGTAGAGTATAAAGTTTTTATTCGATTATATTTTTGAATCTTTTTTTGCGTTAGTCACGTAAAAAAAAGGGGCTTGATTATTAGATAATGCTTCATTCATAGGAAGGTAGGTATTATACTAGGCATGCGTCCGATATATATCAAAACGAGTCCGAAATTCGATTTCAAATACGAATCGGATTTCATAAAACGGATTTTGAAATCGATTTTGAAATCTGAAATAATACATATTATTATTAACATATTAAATCGTATCAGCTGCTAGTGCTACCAATTTTCAGCTTAAGTTCCATCAGAGAGATTTTTCTTCCAATTGCGAATAGGGAGCATTGACGTGCTCTTCACTGTACTTATTTAACTATGCATTTAACATTTTCATTTTCCATATAACGAATACACGTTTCGGCCTTAGCGCCACGTTTCTTTTATTACAATATTGTTACTTCTACAGATGTTAACACAATTTATGTACAGTTCCGAGCGAGGCGTAGTAACTCTTTCAACCTGTCAATTAATATTGGCCGAAAGTATTCGCTAGAGGCGCGTGAGTCACGCCGGGCGTTTGCATAAATAATGCACGTACATGTTCGCGTAATCAATGGATTCCAGCTTACTATGCCAGTTTGGTTTCCTTTTTTCATGTCACTTCAGTTGGAAGACAAGAAGCCCACCTGATGGTAAAGTGGCTACGGTTTTCATTGAAGAATACGTGTTGCTTATAATGTCTTGATTTTCGAACCTTTCGTTCCAAGTGTTTAGCCAAATCCGTTATGGCGGCAGATTTCATCTTTGGGGGTGGGGTAACTCTCTTAGAATTTTTTTCTTTGGCACTTTAGCGTTATGGCTTGTCTTTTTTGGGTAAAAAGTTGAGTAAGCCATAACGGGGGAGGTCAATGACCAGTTGTAAACATCCTGTGGCTGATATGATTCATAATTTAGGTGAGAGTACATACAAATCGATATAGAAAAAATCATGTATGTATTATAATATGTTTAATTTTATTTATCTTTTTAACAAGTTACCAATGGCCTTGTCCCTCCATAGGACATTAAAAGGTGGTTAAACTTTTTTTATTCGTAGTTAGACATGCGCGTGATTCACGATATGCAAGATAAAACCCGTTCGTGCCTTGTTATATAATCGCATTTGCTTATTATTCTATTATTTATATAATTATAATACTGTGCTGCACATTGCTTTCGAAAAGGAAACTTATTTTGTTATGCCCAAAATACTATTAGTTAAACAGCTACTATAAGTTATCCTAACAATTACACCAACGAACCAGAAATAATTGTACCACACGCTGAAAATACCTTATCCTAATTAAACCTGTTATACATGCACTCCAATAGTGCAAATGCATTCCACCGAGGCGCAAACAAAGCGTGGAGCATTAAATATTACCTGGTACGGAATGCTTACAATACCTGGCGTTATTTTGCTTCCATATTTTCTCGCCAACCAACATTCTCTAAAGGCAACTTACCGTTAATACAAAGTTTTGCGGATATGCAATTTCTTAGCACTTTTCTTAGAGATTTAGGTAATTTATATAATATAATAACGATGATAAATGTTTCATTTCAGAACATCCGATTATACTCCATAAAACGTAACATGATTAGAATGACAGCTGTCAAAGTGTTGTGTTGTGGCTCTCTCGCTCGCTCTCAATAAACCTCTAACGATGTGTCTCACTCTACAAAAAAAAAATCTTAGAGATGAGACACATCGATAGAGGTATATTGAGAGCGAGCGAGAGAGCCACAACACTTTGACAGCTGTCATTCTAATCATGTTACGTTTTATGGAGTATAGTTTGGTCTCCCACTTAGAGGTTATTATGGAAGACTAACAGCAGTATTACAAATTTAAATGCTTTTCAAACACAGACTTAAGAAATCCAGCATCGTGGTTTACTCAATTTAAGGATACTTAAAAATGCAAGAAGCATCGTTTAATATGCAGCCACCCTAAAGGCTCTTATGGTCATCAAGCCTTTATTTAATGTTTATTGACACCCACATTGAATTTGAAATTAAATAACAATTAAGAAAATAACTCTATTTAGTTATAGGACTGTTAAGAAACAACTGTGTTTACTTATTTATAATATAAACTAATTAAGCGGAATAAAAGGATATCATACCATAAGCTGTAATCTTAAAACGCAAACAACAACAGGAAAACGGAGTACGGGAAACAAAAACAGTTAAACGCGTCCCGTCAAAATTAATTCGAGTTCACATCTTACATCAAAAGGAATGTCTGGTTTGTTCCCGGAGAAATTGCAAACAGCGGGAATAAATTGTTTCTGTTTTTATAGCGCTCTCTTCCGGAATAACGGGGAATTTATTTGACAAATTATCGGGTTTAATCCGTAGGAGCAACGCTCTTGGAGGCTCTGCGCAAGAATTCCTTTGCTTATTTCCGTGATGTGTTGAAAAAAAAATGCGAGGAATATTTCATTGTACTGCATTTAGGGGAAGTAGGCTCGCACCTGTTTTTTTAAATATCGTAGCGACTGTGATTAAAATCTTTTTCGTGGAGCCTACTCGCTACTCAAATTTTTCATAAAGTAAATTTTGGACCCACCACCATACAGACCCTGCTTGTTAGATGGACTTTTTTAAATTACCGAGTAGCTTAGACTGTATAATAACAATGCTAATGTGTAACATGTTATGTGTTACTCTTGCAATTTATTAAAGGTATATATTCTAAATCTTGTTTTTTAACGCCTAAACAGGCCTACTCCTAAGGGGAAAATATTCGATTCTTCTCTATTTCGCGTACTTTTTACTATAAATCTTAGCGTTGAATTTCCATTATTACAACAAGTCTAATATAACCAAAAATATACCGGTGTCTCATTCTTACCCATAAAACAGTTCACGTGTAATATCTTTCACTCCCTTAAATTGTTTGCACTTAAACTTTATCATAGCTCTCATAGCTTCTCTATTATGAATGAAATGAAACACGGCTGCGTGTAAAACATCAATACCATACCAAGTACCTATGTCGACGGAACAAGGATCATAATTGCACGAATATTTCTCACTGTAAGTACTCCCGCGTAAAGTTTACGATTATCTACGCCCTCAGTCACTAAAATTTATTACTGCTGTGGAATATAACTTATCGTAAGGTGGGAAAGTTGATATTTCAGTGAACCTTGCTGGTTCAAAATTAGGCCCACTTTGAATTGGATGGAAGGACTATCCTGAAGAGTTAGTTTATATGTTGTTATAAGAAATCGAAGGCAACGTCGAACATTATGAATTCGATCTAATGTCAGTAGGTCGTGTTCATATTCATCGGTAACGGGTTTAAATGAACATTTTCACATAATACTTACATTATTTACTTATATGACCATACGATATACGCTGAAGACAGGAGAAAATATTACGTAATTACTTTAAAAATAAAGGGTCATAATATATTTTGCGTTCGATCGTCCGCTCAGTAAATATTTGTAAACATACATCCGATTGCCTGAATAATCCTATTGGAATTGGTATGCTCCTTGGTTTTCCCTATACAATTTGAATATCCTAAATATAGTCAACTTAAATGTGATCTTATGATGTTGTTCCACGTCTATCACGTATGGAATTAATCTTATACACGTAGTTATTATTATTCAACCGTTACGGTGGTCAAAACAAACGAAAACCGAATAAAGCTGTATCGTATGTCACGGTATTAATTTATGTGTTGAAAAAGTAGAAATAGTTAAAAATGTTAGATCATCATCAAAAGGAATGTTAATGTTACAAACATTCATCACCTGTGTAACGTCTTGACGTTTCTGACTGTTTTGATCTGTTTATAATTTTACCTGAAATCCAGAAATAGATCTTAAAAAATATTTCGAATCATCTTCTACCGACCGCGACGATTTCATAAAAGCTTACTTTGGAATAACAGTAACAATTCATGCAACTTTTCCGGCTTGCACAGACAATCTTTACTAATGTAATAAAAAGTAAAGATTTGTTTGTTGAATAATATTGAATAGGGTCCGAAACTACTGAACCGATTTGAAAAATTCTTTCACTGTTGGATAGCTACACTATCCCCGGGTGACATAAGGTACTTTTGATCTCGGAAATGCGGGGGGATAATTGACAGAAAAGAATTATGCGCGTGTAAAACCGCGGGGGTGACCGCTAGTACCAAATATGAGAAAATGACACAAATTATTGTACACTTTCTAAATTCTGCAAATTGTCTTATGTAAAAATTGTAATTTACTTTTTGTAGAAAAATTCTGAATGCAAATTCCAATGTTTCTTTCTCTTGTCCGCAGGTCTTAGCGGTTCGAAAGCGGACCTGCAACATCGACGAGAGGTGTTCGGGTCGAACCTTATCCCGCCGAAGCCTCCCAAGACCTTCCTTACCTTAGTATGGGAGGCCCTGCAGGACGTAACCCTCATCATTTTAGAGGTGGCTGCCGTTGTATCATTAGGATTGAGTTTCTACAGTCCGCCAGATTCAGACCCAGAAGACTTAGGTAAGTCTTTAAATTCGTGAGTACGAGAAGGACTATCGATATTAACTAAATTGTACAGCAGACCCATCGTGTGAATATACAGACTATTACAGACACAACATATTAATACAATGTCCGCTTCTGCCAATGCTATGATTTCCGACCAGAAGTCGAAAGCATAAAAGATTTTGTTAAATGGAATTGTATTATAATCACTCTTTTTTAATAAAGATTTATTATTATTATTATATTTATTATTACTGCTATTGGTGTACACGTAGAAAGCGATATCAATGCACTTATAAATGAAATGCAAACCTTTATGTATGACTTACACTAAACGAGTGATTTAGTCTGATGAAAGATTCAGTAATTCAAATGTGAACATTTGGATTATATTCTTCATGTTCCAAACATGAGAATATTGTAATCATTTGTACAAAACCTCACATCTCGAATACACCCGAATATACATAAACGAGAAATCATAAAACATCATCTGAAGAAGCTCTCGTGAATTTTATAGACGCATGTACCCATTCTGAATTATTCAACCGACTCTTTTGATGTTTTTTCCTTCTATGGGCATATCGTGCTGTGCTTGATCAATACGAGTCTAAATAAGTATCGTGGGTATTTGTAAGAATCTCACTTTACACACCAATTAACGTTGATTCGGTAAGCATTGAATTCCTTGCTTGATTGGGTTGATGCGACTTGACATTTATGCATATGTCCTACATCAATTGGATACTTAAATTAGTTCAGAATGGTATTGCGATATTGCTTTTAACACTTTGTAATTTTTGGTCATTGAAATCATCAATTAATTGTATATTGACATGATGGATGTAACTTCTCATCAGCTACTAATAAAATATTAGATTAGTTTTGCTTATTAATATAATACACAATATGGAACTAATAGGCGTTAAATGTTATCATTAATTAATGTATTTTCTGTTTTCAATAACAATGTGGAATCATTAGACGACCCTGGTAAGAATATGTAAATAATAATAATTATGACACCTATGCTCGTTCCCTTAGCGACATTATGTACTCAAGTTTAAAGATTTTCCGTTAGATCTTTTGAAAATCAAATATTAACCGCTTTCAGACCTTATGCAACTGGATCGATATTTATAAGTTTGATGTGTCTAGACATTTTATTGCACATGTTTATCATGTCATATCGGTCTCATATTTGATAGTTATATTTTGATGAATACTAATTGTTAGGTTTACTCTTATCTTTAATCTGAAAGTCAAGACTAGTTTACGTATCGATTGAGTTGCAAAATATTCTTGAGTTCAATCCCTAACCTGTGTAGAGAATGCACCCTACACCCGAATCTGTCCCCCTGTAGGTTTGTCTGTCCATGCTTGTATGTCCTACTTTCACCTCTACTGTGAATGTTCGACTTTGTGTTTCCCTATGTGAATGATCAGTGTTGGATTAAAGTATGTTATTATTCTTTATTATGCTTTGTTTATCCTGTTTGCAAAAGTTTCCTAAGAAGATTTTCTTTCTAAAATCTATAGAAAATTCTTCTGAATAATCCAACACTGCTATCCCGTTGAATACTATGTAATTGTTATCATCTAAGATTAAACTAGGCACAATACAGTCTAGTATAGTATGAAAATCACCACATAGCATAGTTGTAGCTAACGCAAACAAATCGATCATTGAATCGGCCAGATTATAGTTAGGTATTAGGTATTCCTATTCAATGAACCAGACTTAATATTGGGGTCGGGATAATCGGTCACATTAAGTAGCTGTAGTTTTAATGGTCAGTGTTGAAATAGGTCTTATAAGATTTTGTCTAATTAGTAGTATTCATATTTCTACGTCACTTGTTTATTGTACTGTAGAAGATAGTTTGTAGAAAAATAATTATTGTCTTTAAAAAGGTGTTCAGTTCAGATTACGGTTAAATTAGCTTTTACGTTTTCATTTCGAATTTCATATGTTGTTATCCACGTAGCCCGTAATTTTGAATCTGAGAACTTATAAATATGTATATAACATTATTATACATAATTACCATTGCCCCCGTAGCTAGTTTTAAATCTCCCTTAAAAACAGGAATTTTCTTTATAAAATTCTAGTTTCAACCTAGTGTTACCTATTCGGGGATCCAACTTCGATATCCCAGATCCTTTTCTATCGAAATTCTAGTATGTAAATATCTCTCATCCCTCATCAGCCTTTGTTGAGGCTAACTGCATTATCGTCATGCATACCACTATTATGATGGAAATGTGCGCTCAGAGTGTAAGCGATATAACCAATTACTGCAGTGATATACCTCCCTCTGAGGGAGGGCCTCTATGCCTCTATCGAGCAGCCTCACTCCATTGACACGGTCATACGGTTTTCGACACCGCCGGTGGTGCTAACTACATTATTGATGGCTATTAAATGCACGTTCGTTCTGAACTAAATGAACTGTCGTGAATTATACGCGAATTCTGAGTTTCAGAGCAAATCGTTTAATCAAGTCGTTGGGATAATTCTGTTCTGAATTGTTTTGTGCATTTTAATGGCGTATTCTGCAATTTTAGAATTCTCATTGTATTTGTTTTGCGCCTTCAGTATTACTACATAGTATTAAGCAAAGTCGCTTCCCGCTGTCTTTCCCTATGTATGATTAGATCTTTAAAACTACGCAACGGATTTTAATGCGGTTTTTGCATAATATAGTAGAGAAACACCATTTGCATCCGTGCGAAGCCGGGGCGAGTCGCTAGTTGCAAATATGACAATAACGTTAGTTTAATATTATGATTGATTAAAACTATTAAACACATAATAATTATTGGAATCTCTTAAGCTTTAGCTGGAAATATGAAGTCCAATTGATCGATATTCTAGGAGATAGAAATCGTCTTAGTAAGATGTTGTAGGTATGCAAAACACAATACGTGAAGACGACGTCAAGAACTTAATTAGTAGGTTACTTACTGTAACAGGCAAATTTTGTTAGTATTTGTATCTAAAATGTCTTTATGAACTTTACATGGGAATATGTAGTTTATTTTTTGTAAAGGATGTCTAATTGACGAGAGGTCCTCTTAAATTTTTAAAACCGAGGGATCGCGATCACCTATTAAGTCCCTTGGTTTACAACCCGCTTAGTTTGCTGGTTGATGTTAAGTTTCTCTAATCAGTCCTGCTTTTAGAACCTTTCCAATAATGGTGTCCTAGCATGCTATTACTTAATATCTATTAATTAGTCTCGGTGTGTTAGGTATTTAGTGTACTGATACTTACTATAAACTCCCCTTGTAAACAGTGGAGTGTCTTCAATTTTCTTTATTCTGTCTAAACCTTTTTCTATTTTCCATTCATAATATTTGGTATCTAAGAAAATCTTGTAAATTCTTGAAATTGAAATTTTAACAGCGGGATTTCATAAATATAATAGTTTAACTGATATAGAACAGACATAATAATATAATGTCCTCCTAGCCGAGTTTTTGGCTACAACGGCCAATCTTTACGATCAGCCAACTACGAATATATTATAGTGCACAAGTGAGTGCGCAAACACAGGTGCACTCCCTATTCCCTCACTTATAACACGGTGGGACAGCAGTCTGACACGACCGAAAAGGGATCAGGCGCAGGACCAACGGCTTAACGTGCTTTCCGAGGCACGGGGGTTATCTACACCGCTAACTTCCAGACTCCGAAATGTGACTTAGTTTCCCAAACAGAACTTACTTACTTACTAAGATGGCGCAGCGACCCAAAATGAGTCTTGGCCTCCAGCAATAAGGATCTCGACTCCGGTCTATTTTGTGCCACCTCCCGCCAATTCTCGACGTGGAGCTCGCGCAGGTCCTTCTCCACCTCGTCTCCCCAGTACCTGGGACGACCGACCGGTCGCCGACCACTCGGCCTTCCCATACAGAAAACCTATTTCCAAACAGAAAAACCCACAAAATCTTTTGGTCCGACCTGGGATTTGAACCAAGGACCCCTGGCGCGGCCTTCGCTTTAGTGTTAAAATAAACATTAAAGTTCTTCCACGGTTTCGAAATTAAATTCTTAACAAGTCATTAAGACATTAAGTTAAAACTTTACTGGTGTTTTGCTGCAATTCATATCTCTAAATATCTTCTTATAAATTGATAAATATCGCTCTAAAACTACAGTCTATATTGTCTACATATTGTGTCCTTGTCCTTGGGTTTAGGTTCCACGTGTTTCACATAATAGTAAAATTCAAATATGAACTCGTTTGTTATCTTTAGTATATGTACTTAAGTAATGTAAGTAGGTAGTAAGTACGTTACATTTCCTGTCCTTTTTTTTGGGGGGGGGGAATGCGTTTCTGCACAATCACCGCAGGCTAGACCTGTGTGCCCGTGTGTGGGACTCGAGACTAAAACGTCCACTACCCACTAAACTCCCCCGGTTTCCCATTCACACCCGATTAGGACGAGCCCTCTTTCCTGTCCTGACAACCGAATTTAAGTATATATTAGGCATGAATATTCATCCTTGAAAAGCGTTCATCATAATAAAAGTATTAGTTCAACATTAATAGAATCTACTCGTATTTTAGATTTGCTAGTGACAAATAGTTCACAATCAAAAACATCAACAATGAAATCTATAATTTCAATAGCCAAACTCATATTTATGTAGTAGGACTATTATTAAACATTATAGAGTAAATAGTACAGCTTAAAGTTGTATTATCAACGTGGCTTTAATTGAAGCTTGAATATGTAATCATACTTTATACGTCATGTAACCCTTAATTTAGTAGTTTAGTAAGATACGAAAACGTAGTCATTCCGAATACTGCTACAACTTCACCTTTTATATGTAATGAAACATTCTTTATAAATAGAATGGATAATTCTTTGAAATGAATTAGTTTTAGTCTGACTAAACATGATGGTATACTTTCAGCACATCTTGACGAAGAGGAGGGCCACTACCAATGGATCGAGGGTCTGGCGATCTTAATATCTGTCATAGTCGTCGTAATAGTCACAGCGTTCAACGATTACACGAAAGAAAGGCAATTCAGGTTAGTACATTTTTTTTTAATAATTATTTACATTGCCGTTACCCCCTGGATTGGGCCGAAAACATTTGCACGTGACGCTGTTGGTCCTGCGCCTAATCTCTCTTGTGTCAACTGCTGACCAACGCATATTATCATAATTTATATTATAATTATCATATTATCAAGACATATTGGTAATTGCAATTGCCGTAGCGGAACCTTGGCTAGGATAAAATTGAGTTAGTAAATAGTAGCCCGACCATTAAAATAACAAACCTCGCCATATTGCGGAAAAATATTGGATCTAATTTCTTCAAGTGGCAACATTCAATTATAAAAGCTATAAGATGTCATTCATTATTGCTGTTCAAAGTCTGATGTCAATTGTCAACTATGCCTTGTTATTTCTTGTTATTTGTGAGTATAACCCATAAACGTAATATAACTAACTAGACTGTGCTCTCGCTGCTAAAAAACGAGCCGAGCGAAACAGTCAGACAGAGCAGCTTGTCCCTTTCTAATAGGGTGACAATAAGTTTCGGATAAGTGAGACAAATTCAAACATGCAATCTGCGGATCTGCCTATTATTAGTATTTTTAATTCATGTTAAAATATTTCAACAGTCGGTTGTGTCGGCAGCAAAACTTCATATTCAACCGTTGATATAAGTTTATAGAGAGCTGTGTTGTTTAAGACGATGTTATAAAATGATGAAGACAGTGCAAAAAATGTGATAGAAAGGCTCCTGGTCTTATTCATCACATAATGCTTTACGGGGTCTACCTTAAGCAATAAAAAAAAAGACAATTTATTTATACATTGAACGAAAAATAAGTAAATATACAATTGTACATTAATACATTGTAAAAATAACATTAAAATACAAGCGTTAAATTAAGTTTTTGGTCAGGCAAAATTGTTGCCCAAAAACAGTTCTTATAGGACTGATGACGATATGAAAGAACGAGGTACGCCTCCGTCCTTGCCATAGACCTAGTATTCATGGTCACTCTAACTATGAATGAACTGTCATTGCGTGTTGGCAATGTGAAAGAAAGAGACAAGCTACTCCCGTCTTGATATCTCTCTCGTCTCGGATTTGCCTCGCGTAAGGCGCAAGCAAATATAAACTTTAATGCATTGGGATAGTGTTCATTTTCAAAAATGCTATTTTTTGAAGATATCATTCCGGTTACATAGATAATATTAATTCCATGGTATAACCAACCAAGTGTTGCTATAACCATAACTAATGTGGCGCCTCCAGAGCAGGTTTTTTATTTTCTTGGTCAGGCTATAAAGTTATTTTATTACATAGATGAAATGGTATAAAATTTTGTATGTCATTTTGTCGCTAAATGCATTACCAAAATCCGACAATCGTGTAAGTGTACTCGTAGTTTACCCTTGTTCCTTCTAAAGTCCGTATCCTCTAATTCGGAATCCCTAAGTGTCAAATTAAATGGGTCCGGCCGTTATGCCCCCATTCCGGTTTGCCCCCGGCCGGTATGCCCCCACGGTTTAACGCCAAACTGGAACAAATTTACTTAAAATTGTGGGGGCATACCGGCCGGGGGCAAACCGGAATGGGGCATAACGGCCGGACCCAATTAAATTTGCATTCACTGCATTTTCTTACTAAAAGTGCGCTCTCAAGATCTGTACTATTCGCTATAGCGTTACTGGAAGTCTTTTCAAAGTAATAGTATGTTACGAACCCAAAAGATAGCGTGAAAAATTAAGCCATTAGCTCCCCAAAGTATTTACATACAATATCTCTTCTACTTATTACACAGGCGCTCGTGGCGCAGCTGTGACAGTGGTTCGTTAGAGATAACGACAGTCAAGCTACCCACGCCTCGGTCGGTTAATGGATGGGTGACCATTCTGACCACATTAAGTGACATTTATTTCGAGCGTCTCCGTGCTTCGGAAGCCTCGTTAAGCTGTTGGTCCCGGCTGATATTTAGATTTAGATATTAGTCGTCAAGCCTAGTTGGCGGCTTGATAACATCTGATATTAAGGTTGCTCACTTGCCTTACGCACCCCTCCACCAACCCGCACTAGGCCAGCGTGGTGGAGTATGGCCTACACTATCTTACAATTGAGAAAAGGGTGTCCCAGCAGTGGGAACGTATATAGGCTGATGATGATGATGACTTATTACACGTTAGTTAATGTTCCACATGTTTCATTCCAGAGGGCTGCAATCTCGGATAGAAGGGGAACACAAGTTCGCGGTGATCCGAGGGTCGGAGGTTATGCAGGTCGGCATCAGCGAGATCGTGGTCGGGGATATATGCCAGATAAAGTATGGCGATTTACTTCCCGCCGACGGGGTGTTGCTGCAGAGCAACGATCTCAAGGTGAGCATAATATATCTATCCTCTTTTTTTTCTCGGAGCGTTTATGCACCATACCCGCTGGCTAGCTAGACCCGCGACCGTGTGTGGGACTCGAGACTTAGCGTCCATTCCCCACTAAACTCCCCCGGTTTCCCCTTCACACAGGATTGGGACAAGCCGGTGCCAGCCGACTTTATATAAAAAAAAATATTATAAACGCGAAAGTTTGTAAGTATGGATTGATGGATCTTTGTTCCTACTCTTTCACGTAAAATGCATGGATTTTAATGATTAATGAAACTTTACAGAAATATAGCTTATACATCAAAATAACAAATAGGCTACAATTTATAAAGATATTATGTGAATTGACCAAAATATCAAATTCCCGCGGGATAATGTCTTTTTCAGGCGGGCGAAGACGCGGGCGGAATGCTAGTAATGTAATTCGATAAAACATTTGGTGTAATGGTCGAAAAGTCGGTTATTACATCAGAATAAATAAATTAACATAGTAACATTTTACTTTCTCAACAACTGAGGAGCAAAAAAGCTCGTCAACTGCAGTACAACCCGCCACAAAATGCAGTTTCATCCAAACCACTTGGACGAGTGGCGATCAACTACCTTACGTTTCTGCAGACATTTTCTGCCGCGCACGACTGTTCTATGGAACCAGCTTCCCGCAGCGGTGTTTCCAAGCCAATACCTTCAAGAAGCGAGCATATTCCACCCTTAAAGGCGGGCAACGCGCCTGTGACCCTAAGGGGGTATCGGTTGCTTATGGGCGGCGGTGATCACTTATCATCAGGTGACCCACTTGCTCGTTTGCCCCCCTATTACATAAAAAAAGTAGCAACTTCATTCCAAAAAGTATTTTGGAATGAAGTGCGCCCTTGTACAAAAGTGCAAAAGACGTCACATTTGCCTGCCGGTTTATTTTGTGCGGAGTGGAATGATCGCATTCGCTGGTCCCCCAGCGGGCGGCAATAAATTCACCGGCGTATTATAATCCTCGACAGGTAGCAATAATTAGTATATTTGGCCGTTATCAGATTTGTGGGAGATAGCGGTCGTGCGTCATGCGATACCTGTTATCGCGGTATTGGGTTATCGAATATCGACAGGTATTATTGTACTGCACGCGTTACATTAAATGTTGGCGCTAATTGAATATCTTATGAGTACGTTATTTACGTGCTAGTTGACCCGGCGATCTTTGTATCGACTTAGAAATTGGACATACCAACAGCAGTGCACATATGCTTAAAAATAGAGTCGAAAATTGTGTTTGAAAACCATCTTGCACCAATTGAAAATACAAATAAGAATTTTTAGCCAAGTCAATTTAGTTTAGTATTATCTAAAATTTTAATGTTTGGACACGCGTACAGTTTAATTAATAATAATTAAAAAGAAAAGTATAATTAATGTTAAACGTCGAAGGTCAGACTATGATTCACTTTTTTAACCCGTTAGCACTAACTACAATTTTTTTTATGCTTGGCCCAAAGGTTGACTGGCGGAGAATGCCATTTGGCATTAGGTCCGCCTTATATACTCTTGATGGTGCATTACAGTTTAAATGAATAATGTTGTTTAGATCGGGCATGTTAAAATAATTATACGGGGATGTCTCTAGAAAAAAAAACTATAATCGTTATCATAAGTATTGTGCCAGACGGTTTTTCTACGTAAATCTGGTTTGTCAAGTCAGATTGCAGAGATATAGCAAGAAATAAATAAAAATCAATACAAAAGAACCGCTCGTGCCATCTTTGAAAATAATTACGTAAACTCGCCTGATTCACTACGGTTAAAACTTGTAGTTATAGAATTTTATTGACAACTAGCTTCTGCCCGCGACTTCGTCCGCGTGGACTAATAAAGGATTATTAGCCTATTAGTAAGATGGTTCGAACTTTTGTAAGTTGGCGGTTATTCATTTTGACAACACGTGATGTTATTCACTCACCTCGGGGTATCCTGGGTTCCGGACATAGCTCGGATGTGAGTCTGAAATAATAAGAAATAAATAAATGAATATCTCTGGACATTATTCACACAGCGCCATCTAGCCCCAAACTAACCATTAGTTTGTGCTATGGGTGCCAGACAACAGATAAACATTACATATATACTTTTTTTTTGTAAATACATACATATTATACATAGAAAGAAACCCAGACCGATACAAACAGACGTCATGTTCATGCACACAAATGTTTGTACCGTGCGGGGATCGAACCCGCGACCTCTGGTGTAATAGCCGACTTCTCGACCATTACACCAAATGGCTCGTCTAACCTTTTGAAAATGCCTGTAAACATGACGAGAATGTGAGCGTGCGAGAAAAGAAATAGTGTTTTTTTAAGTGGTATCTCTTAGCGGGCGCGACTCTTTACTTACTTTGTGTATATACGAGTAGTGTACATAGACATAAATATATCACTGTCGTGTGGTATGTGTGATAAAGTGTACAGTCATACTGCGCCATTTTTATCTGACAAGAATATATTATTTGTATAATTGTTGGGATTGTGAAATGTCACTGTGTAAGGATTAGTTCGAATCAGATAATATTATGTATGTTATGTAAACATTTGAATGGTGAAGTTTTTTTATAAATGTTACTATGCTGTATGTTTGGAATGTTATGTTCATAACAGTATTTAGAGGGACTTTTGACCGCCTCCATGGCGCTGTGGCTAGTAGGCCGCACTTAAATGCCAGGGCCTCGCCAATCGTCCTGGGTTCGAGTCCCGGATCGGACCGAAATGTTGTGATTCTCTGTATCTCAGAACGTAAAACCGTTGGTCCTAACGAAAAATCAGACGTGGAATATACATAAATGTTTAACACGTGAAGAGCGGTATAACTAAACGGACTACATCGAATGTTTTTCTTAAATGGGATTAAACATACACATGTCCTAGGTACAATGCCATAATGTATTAATTGTTTGTCCATAGATCGACGAGTCCTCGCTAACGGGTGAATCGGACCATGTCAAGAAAGGAGAATCGTTTGATCCTATGGTGCTATCCGGTACTCACGTTATGGAAGGTATAGCAAAAATCTTATTATGCTCTATGTATTTGTATGTGGCAAATCTCGCATAGGTATTAAGAGTGGCTAAGTGGTAAAGTAGAACTCTTGTCTTGAAGTAGGCTTTATACCTACAAAACCTCACCGAATCTCCGATATCCTCGTGAATAGCGTTGCCAGGCGTCCGGATAAAGCCGGTCATATTAGGCTTTTTGACTGCGTGTCCGGTCAAAATAAACCGTGTCCGTCTTGTCCGGCTTTTGTTAGGCGCTTAATCACCTTTTAATACTGAGGCAAAATCCTCAATAATATAGGATGTCCGGCTTTTCTACCCAAATGTCCGGCCAAACGGGCTGGTCTGTCCGGCTATTAGGTTTGACGACCTAGCAACCCTACTCGTGAACCTTTTTTCTAAGGTAAAAACTGCGATATGTTTTGCAGTTGTCGCTCATTTTAAGTTTCGTCGTGGGAAAGACTTCATCGGTAATTTTTGGGCTTTCCGTAAGACAACATGGAGGCTGTAAATTCGTAAAAGTGTTTTATTAAAGTGACTGGCCATGATCTCATCATCCAGGGTTCAACTCCCAGGTCGAGCCAAGTGTTGGTTTTTCGGAGACTGCTCGGGTTTGTGATAAGTGATCACAAATTCGCTTTTAAGTGTGATTGATTAGGGACTACCATAATAATCAATCACAACTAACTAGTGTTAGACGAATAATTAGTAGAATCGAATTACACATCACTATGGTCACCGCGTACGGTGCCCCGCACTAGCCGGGGAATGACAGATAGATTTACCGCGCTTGCAATGTTTAACGCCGATTACATAATTCCTAATATTGTAAAAGTATAATAAATTGTAATTAACAAGAGAAATGCATTTATATCTAAAACTAGTCTGTTAAGGTTTTTAATTACGACTCGCCTTGGTTTTAACGCCTCACCCAACCTTAAGTCGTAAAACTAGTTTTTTAAAATAGCTGAAAGGCCTTAAAAGACTGATGACTCAATCTATATACCTATAGTCTTTCTTTAAACGACTAAAGGACTCGAGGCTCTTTCATCACTACAACTAACCCATCCCCATGACTTGATTACAATGTTGGAGACCTTTGCCCTGCAGTGGGTAACAGGCTGCAATTAATAGGCTGATACTTATATACTAAATGATTCCGCCACATTTTCCAGGGTCCGGTAAAATGCTAGTAACAGCTGTTGGTGTGAACTCTCAAGCTGGTATTATCTTCACTCTCCTCGGAGCAGCGGTGGATAAGCAGGAGAAGGAGATTAAGCAAATGAAGAAAGGTCAGTGGACGCTTTGTGTAACCGGTTGCGGTAGCGTTAGACATTCCCCTTAGTTGAGGCGCCTTGTCTGTTTTATGTTGATCTTTGACGATTGAGCGATGGAAGTGTCTCTCAATGAATTAGGTTAACGGGCTAACTGATTATTATAAAAAAAAAGTATAAGATCTTTAATAATGGGAACTATTTAAGTGTATACCCCAAAAAGGTTGAACGTGCACCAAAAAAAGGTGGGACGTGCACCAAAAGGGTAGGTTAGCAATTCAATTTTTTTGCTGCACGTTCAACCTTTTTGGTGCACGTTCGACCTTTTTTTTGGTGTACGGTTAAATACAAGCCTTTAATAACATACATACAAAGTAAAAAAATTAGTAAAATGTGTAGTAATGCGGCATTGAGCTTTTGGGATAGGCATTTTCTGAAATTATATAAAAGATGGCGGCTCACCATCAAATCCTTAAAGATGTATAATAAAATATATTATATAGAAGGACAAATGGCTATAATCTGATATTTTGTTAATCCATTATCTAAATATAAAAATAATCACGTTACCACCTAATAAGATTACATTCTCTATCTTAATTGGACATGTATAATAAATATGTAATTAGCATTTATACATTTTTTAATCAGCCATTAATACCAATGCAACGTGTTCACCTTGGAACCAGACTATCAGTAAAATGATGAGTAAATTGCTAAATCATGTCATTTTTTTTTATATCTGGTAGAAGAATCTGAAACGTATTTTGCACAATTGCAATTGAATTAAGTATATAAAATACTAGCTGACCCGGTGAACTTCGTATCACTTCGTTTGTAAGAATAGTTTGTATGGGAAAATAAAATTGTCGTTTTTAGTATTTTCCTCGCAATTTATCCATATTTTCTCATCGTTTAAACCTTTCCTAGACTTCCACGAATATTTCAAGACTATAATAATTAGTCAAATCGGTGCAGCTGTTCTCGAGTTTTAGCGAGACTAACGAACAGCAATTCATTTTTATTTATATAGGTTTATGTGAGCATCCTGTAAATGCGAACATATAGACATTTTTAGAACACCCAGACGAATACAAACAGGCAAGATAATATTAATCATGCACAATAAAAAAAATACTGTGCGGAATCGAACTGGCGACCAAATCAGTGGTATATAAACTCGCCAATCACGTGCTTCGATTACATATTACGATAAGACAGTCGTGTTTTATATTAATTACATAAGACGATGGAAATGTACCAAGCCGCCACACACATAATCACTATCTAGATAAGACAACTGAAATTAGTAAAATTCTGTACTAAGACTTATCTAAATAGGTGAATAGGTAGGACGATAATGCTGCATCGATCAAACTCAAGTATCATACTAGCCTTTCGCCCGCGGCTTCGCTCGTGTTACCTCATGAGAACTTAGCATTATTCCGGGATAAAAAGTAGCCTATGTTCTTTCCCAATATAATCTGACAACATAAAAAATGTTTTGGGAGCAAGTAGGTACACTTCAAATTTAAAGCTTAAACACTAGAAGCGTGTGTTACAGCATATTGAGCGATGCTTCCTTATTAGTTCAATCGGATAGGCCGCAGTGACCATTAGGTGTGGGCTGCGTGCCTATGTGTCAATTGAGTCAACATAAAATATATATGTCAGAAAAGGCGCCTCTGTTAGCATATACCCTGCAATATAGTAGCATTGTCATATACTCTGCTCATTTAGTTGAATAGATATAGCTTACGCCTACGGCTTTGTTCGCGGAATTATGCTTGTCAAAGGTCATTTTCATGCTAAAGATTTAATTAATATGTATGTATGATTTAATAAACGGATGGTATAAAATCATTTTTTGAAATAGATAGCATTTAAATAAAAAAGTAAATAAAAAGCTTTGTTGTTATTAGTAACGAATATTTTATAAAGAATAAAGCAAGTAATATTATACATATAATTCTGCCAGGCTTGTAATGTACGCTAAAACTGTTTCACGAGAAAGCTTGGTGACATACGATTCTATATAAATGTGAAAACGTGTGTACGTACATAAATATTACAAAATCCATAGTTAACGATAAAAAGATAGCGTATAAATATATTTTATATCTTGCTAGATTATCAATTATATCACCAGCTATTGATACTAACGATAACTTTGTACTTGGTTACAATTTATCGCAAATATCAAAAGAGACTAAAGTAAAATATCAGGACAATTTTTTTGTCATAGGTCTAATATAGCTAAGGGCATAAATTGTGTAGTAGGAAAATAACCATTGTTGCAATATGAAATAAAATATTTATTGTATAACAGCAAATTTTTGACAAGCATACTTCCACAAAAGGACTGACAAATTTTAAAAACTAGAGACATTTATCTTAGGTAAGGCAATAGTGATATAAAAACGGGAATGGGACTTCTGAGTGGTGTCATAAATAATAAGTAAGTTCTTGCTCCCCAATGAGTTGAGCTAAGCGAAATGAGCGTATTTTGGAATGATAAAGTCAGATTGACTGCGTGCCTGTTTGCTGACCTTCAAAATCTGTCAATTGTAATGCCATCTGCAGAAATAGTGTGAACCTGGCCAAGAAAATAAAAAAACCTGCTCTGGAGGCGCCATTAGCTATGGTTATAGCAACACTTGGTTGCTATGGTTATACTCACAATATCCAATAGTAACAAGGCACGGTTGATAATTGACATCAAACTTTGACAGACAGCAATAAGGAATGACATCTTATTGTTTTTTTATTTGATTGTTCCTACTTGAAGAAATTATATCCAATATTTTTCCGCAATATGGTGAGGTTTTTTATTTTATTGGTCGGGCTATGACACTTAAGGCGAGTTGCACCACTGTCGCATAAGCTTCTGTTATTGTATTTCTCTGAAATCGATAGCGCTGTCTGCTATTTTGACAGTTGTCAAAAACGACACCATCCAAGATATTTGACAGATAAATTATTCTAAACTTATTTGACAGTGACGCAACTAGCTCGTCGTTCCATTCCTCATATCGCCAGCCTTATAACCCACTAGTCATAGTTGAATAGTGTTCGAGCTAAATGAGCATAGTACGACTTTATGCTTCCTTGCATATTAGTGCTCCAGTGACGTTGAGGTTATGCCCCACCCCTACCATTACATCGGGACACCGCACTATTCCCCGACATGTGCAGGGTTTTCTTTCTACGGCGGATTTGGTAAAACGATCTAGAAATAGATACAATCTCTTGGACTATATCTTACATGACTTGTTTAGGTACTATTTTAATAGAATTATTCAAGCGTATGATCGAACCATCTTACGACATAGCTGGCACTAAACTGTCTCTGTTCTTTGAAAATAAAAAAGGATTTTGCAGAATAGATAAAATTGAAATTCTTACAAGTTAACTAGTAGTTAATCAAATTTAAAATCTTCTAAAGGGCTGCTAATGTGATAGCTCTATTAACCAAAGGCATAAGGCATCTTGTGCTAACAAATCGGTGCACTAATTTTGATCAATATGCAATGTATGCATAAAGTTGCATAGATTTGGGCCGCCCGCCACCGATATGCTTTAGATTATTTAAAAATAAATAGTCTATCAATCAGACTCTGCAGTGCACTGAGTAATGTGTGCCTTAACATTGTCTGTAAACCTGACTCACTCTTTGCTTATCATCAAGCAAGTATGCAGCCAAATGTTTACTTAGTTGATTCATAAAATATGACAAAAGCCGGTAGGTGAAAAAAATGGCAGCGAAGTTAGTTATTTCATGGAATAATTGATTATCAGAAAAATGATTCGTAGTAGGTAAAGTCTCTTTTATGGAAGGATATTTTGTTACCGTTAAAAAGGGTACTTACATTCCTAAAGCGACAAAATAATTAAAAGTTATAAGTTTTAAGACTTAAGATAATATGTTGGCTTTTGGCATACAGAGAATGTGTGACCGAATTTATTATTGTACCGCTTAAAGATCTAAGATGTTATTGTAAAGATTAAATTTCTGATGTGATTGAATCAGTAGAATTTCAATAAAAGTACATACTAAAACATTCATTATTTTGTTTTGTAAAAACATTTTCCAGATTTTCGTCGTTTTACCAATTCCGTCGATTTCTATGAGATTATTTTATTTATTGATATTTGTGAAGTTTGATCAGATATTTTGAGGTTATGGAAATCATATTCGTCGTTTGTCATTATATGTTTGTATTGACTAATTCCTGGATTATGTTGTGGGCATGTAATATTTAAATATCGATTCGTTGTATTTATTTTTCATTCGTAGTTTTAGATGTGTTAATATTGTTTTTCATTGGGATCAATAAAAGAAATAATCTCGTTTCAGTTCATAAAACATGTTATTAAAATTAAACCTTAAAAGCAAACATTTGTAAATGCAATTTAGTAGATCATTTTATGCACTCTTGGTTGTGGTGAAACATATTTTTATTGTGAAAATGTGTTCTTAATATATCACTTTTTTGCTGGTTTGGCAAATGTCAACTGATTAAAGGCATATCTTGCTTATCATCTGAGAAAAAAAATGCAGTCTATTGTTATATCATGTAAAGTTTTTGTATTCATGTTGTATCATCTAATATATGTGTGTCTACCTAATTTAGTTATTACGTTACCAACAAGACGTAATATCAAATGCAGTCATGCTTTGAATGTGTTGAAATTATTAGAATGTGGTCACAATAACATGATAAATTAATAACTAAGATGGTTATTGTTTTGTCAATTCTCTATAAAAAAGCAGTGCCAAGGATAACTGACAAATGTCCTGAACGTATCGTTCATTATTAAAACTGCTACTAACTTTACTCGTTTGGCATATATTTGGATTAAAAAATCTGATGATAAGGCAATTTTGTTTGTATCTTAATAGCAATAGTGTGCATATTTGTTTATAATCTGCGTATCACCCCAACCACGAATGCATAAAATGTTTGACATGAAACCTACCCTATAGATTTAGCGCCACCAACATTCTAGTGTGATCCGTTCAATGACATCCAACTTTTTTTTTTCTCCACCCTCGACCCCGGCCTGCCGCACGCCCCAACCTACATGTCGCCGACGAAAATAAAAACATAAACATTTAAAAAATAAACTAAATCAAAAAAAACATACACATGAAATTGCATCGTGTTACTGTCGTGTTGACTGCATGATGTATAAACAACCATATATACCCGACTCGTTGTAAATGTGTATGCTTGTTCGAAAATTAAAACAACGAATACGGATTTGATGAGATTAGAAGCTAAAAAGCAGCAAAGAAAAGGAACACAGCGCAAGAGCTTGAGTGGTAAGTAACCTCCTTTGCTACGCCCCGCTTCGTCTATCCCCGTACACTCAGGGCCAGAGTAAAGTATACGCGTCATACAACTGTGACAAACACATCGCGAAAATTTCCGAACTTCACTCATCCATTACGTCCTTTATTAGATGAAGTCACTCGCGCGATCATAACGTGAAATGGATTGGTTTTTATACAATTTGTAGATAAGCCACATAACCCCTATCCTTTAGTTCGTGGTCTATTTATAAGTTGCGTGTAAGCGGCGCGTCCAGGGTTTTAAAAATATCTAATAAGTGTCAGGTCAGTATCATGGTTTGCCTTTTTCCGATCAAAAGTATTAAGAATACTTTTCTGATTGGTCAAAGACAAACTTTTGTGTTTTGTGTGTTTGTCACTTTTGTGTGTCAATATAATATTTGTGGGTTTTGTTTTTGCTTTAATTTGTAGCTTTGGGCTTTGTGAAGGTATACTAATATATCTGTCCTTTAGTGTACTCCCAGCGATGAAACACTGTGTACAAAATTTACTAGTTTAAAACTAGTATAGTAACTATTTAGACATGTGCATTGCTGTAGTTGAAAACAACTAAAACAATACATAAAATCATTAAATTAAAACACAGTAAATTACTAAATCAGCCCTTAATACAACTAAATAAAAACTAGTTTTCATAGATTTTGTCTTGCATTTTGTAGTGTATTCACTGTAGATAACTCTTCTAATTTAAGTGATGATGACTTACTGTGACTTTTCTCTTCAGTAAATATCTAAAAAGTAATTCTTTCTCTTTCGAAATTGGTAGTAAATGTTGTAAAACCTTAAATTTCACTGTGTATTTGATTTCACGCACTTTTAACGTAAACAGTAAAGTTTTACCCAATTATATTGGCCGAAATTGTATGGCTCGGATTCATGCGCAAATATTTTGATTCAAAATGAAATTTATATAATTTGATTGTTTTACTTATAATTTATTATGTATTTAGGTATCGTAGTTATCTGTATCAATTGGTGAGACAAAAAAAAATATGAATTTTGTAATACCTTGTTTTTATGATAGAAAAATAAGTCGAGACAATTTATTTTATTTCAGAAAAAGGTTAAATGACACTTCAGCTTACTGTAAACAGACGATAAGTCTTTATGAGTTTTAATCTTTATGTATAAATAGGTAGATTAAAAAGTATTACATTTGTAGATAGTAATGCACTCTTATGATGTTAGTATAAAGATCAAACACAGAACCACCTACTTTTTTTTTCAATTTGTTATATATTAACCGTTAAGAGTACCTAATGAAAGTCTATAATACTTCAAAATCACAAGCGCATAATCCGAGCCTCCCTCCCACCGGCGTCAATCATGAACATCATTAATCTTATCAGGCGACGAGGACGCAACACTGCCAGCTTCGGGCAACAGTCATGGCGCGAACCACGCCCGACCAGACGACAACCACGTCGCGGCGCCCGCGTCCGATAAGCCCGCGCCCGAGACGTCGCACAAGAAGGAGAAGTCCGTACTGCAGGCCAAACTGACCAAGCTTGCTATACAGGTTAGTCCATGCGACCACGTCACAGCGTACTGTGACCACGCGTTGTCTAAAAAAAACTACGTCGCGGCGCCCGCGTCTGATCAGACCGCGCTCGAGACGTCGCACAAGAATGAGAAGTCCGTTCTGCAGGCTAAACTGACCCAAGCTTGCTATATAGGTTAGTCCATGAGACCACGTCATAGCGTACTGTGACCACGACCGGTCTTTTGACAACCATGTTCCAGCATCGTATTCCTGTTACATTGAGAATCTTGCTATACAGGTTAGTCCATGCGACCACGTCACAGCGTACTGTGACCACGACTGGTCTTTTGACAACCATGTTCCAGCATCGTATTCCTGGTACAATGAGAATATGTGGTAGGCACTTACCAACCTCGCAATACAAATAAGTTCATCTGACCATACTTCATGATTGAGTTCGATCAACCTAACTACAGCCACGTTCTCTTTTACAAGAAGTTTATGCTACTTTTAAGCTAAAATTCCCAGTGGGAAATAATGTTTTACGCAATATTAATTGTATATCTTTCTCATTCACAGATAGGTTACGCCGGTTCGACAATCGCAGTGTTGACTGTGATAATCCTCGTCATTCAGTTCTGCATTCACACATTCGTGATAAATGGAAAGCCGTGGCGCGCGGTGTACGTCAACAACCTAGTGAAGCATCTTATCATCGGTGTGACGGTGCTAGTGGTGGCCGTGCCTGAAGGTCTGCCGCTCGCCGTCACTCTCTCGCTCGCTTACTCCGTCAAGGTGAGAGCAGGACGGATGTATATTGTGTGGAAGAGCCGTGCTGACAGATTCAGTGTGTTAGTCTAAATAATTCGACTTGACTGAGAAAGCACCACGCTCTTAGACAAGACCGAAGAATGAATGTCTATCGAATTTCGATTGCCATTGATTTGTCTCTGTCTCATGTATTGTGTTAACAATCATATCGCTTTGTTTGACAGCTTAATTCGTATTATGGTTGAAAAAGAGACAATAAAACGAGATCGAGGGTTTGATCCCGTATGGTACAAATATTTGTGTAAATAATATCTGTATATTGCGGGGTTTTTTAGTCGTTGTTTTCCCGCAGCAGAACGCTTCACCTTCAGTAGTACTATTTGTGCAAGTAATTTTTTTCAAATGTTTTTTTTTTTAAGTTTGATGGGAAAATGGAAACCAAATGTAATGTTAAACGCGAAGGGCAATGACCCCGGCCAGTGACCGTCCGCGACGCAGCTAGTACTATTGGTTCGAGTTTCGTCTATTATAAAATAATATATAAAAAAACTTTATTAAACAATGACTAAAATCTTCTTCTTCTTCTTCCTCCTGCCCTGTTCCCAATTTATTTGGGGTCGGCGCAATATGTTCTTCTCTTCCATTCATCCCTATCACTTGTCAACGAGCTATCCACTCCTTTTTCACTCATATCATCTTTCACGCAATCCATCCACCTCTTTTTCGGACGTCCTCTTCCTCTCCATCCACTAACATTCATATTCATCGTTCTTTTCGTAACGTGCCTTTCATCCCTTCTCATCACATGCCCATAAAATGCCACGCAGTATATCTTGTACTTTGGTTCTACATGGCAATGTTTGAATAATGTCCCATTACATTTATAAAATTATTTAAATTAATCTGAAATCGTAACGATACCGCGAAGGATTGGTCTTAAGGCGCCATCTGTTGGTAGCCAAGTGCATTACATTATGTATTTGTGTTTGCAGAAAATGATGAAAGACAATAACCTGGTGCGGCATTTGGACGCGTGCGAGACCATGGGCAACGCGACGGCCATCTGCTCCGACAAGACTGGCACGCTCACCACCAACCGTATGACGGTCGTGCAGTCTTACATCTGCGAGAAACTTTGCAAGGTAATGCCACTTCATTATCATCAGCCTAAAGACGTCACTTGCTGGACCACGATTCGACACCTTATCTACAAGCAACAAACTATTGTATCTTTTGATAGTTACTGCAAATACATCGTACTTATAATAACTCTTAGCGTCAAAGGAAACAGTAACAGTAACACGAAAATCTTGTAATTTTTAGGAGAAACATTGGAAACGTTGGCAGCGTAAAAATCTATGTTGGCAACAATTGGATTTTTACGCTGCCAACTCCATGCTCTCCCTTACAATTGAGCTCACCTTACAATCAAATTTGAAACTGACTGATGTGTAGGTTAAATTCAATAGAGTTATACAGTAACTCTCTGTCCTGCGATAATATTTCAAACGATAAAAATATTACTTCTATTAAACTTTATCTATTTTCTTATGAGCCCTATGTAATGAATTTAACATGTATTCGCTTTCTATAGGTGACGCCGAACTTCCGCGACATCCCATCTGAAGTGGGCGAGACCATGGTGGAGGGAATGGCCCTCAACAGTGCTTTCACGTCCAGGATCATGGTGAGTTAATGATTATATGAATTTACATAAATTAATCAGTATTTGATGTTTGTTTGGATATTCTCTGGTTACAGCAACACTTGGTTGCTATGGTTATACTCACAAATAACTCACAATATCCAATAGTAACAAGGCACGGTTGACAATTGACGTCACACTTTGACAGAATAATAATGAATGACATCCTATTGTGTTTTTATTTGATTGTTGCCACTGGAAGAAATTAGTTCCAATATTTTTCCGCAATATGGCGAGGTTTTTTATTTTATTAGTCGTAAATAGTAAGTAAGTAAGTACACTTCTAATTCCTTATTACTTTTCCAGCCTTCCCAAGACCCGGGTGGTCCGACGATGCAAGTAGGCAACAAGACGGAATGCTCTCTCCTCGGCTTCATCCTCGCCCTCGGACAGAGCTACGATGCCATCCGAGAACGGCACCCGGAGGAGTCGTTCACGCGCGTGTACACGTTCAACTCGGTGCGCAAGAGCATGTCCACCGTCATCCCGTACAAGGGCGGATACCGGCTGTACACTAAGGGCGCTTCCGAAATTGTACTTAAGAAGTGAGTTGCTTTGACTTTTTCTTTCTATGGTCTACTGCAGGAGTCGGCAACCTGCGGCTCTTTGAATGTACTATCCGGTCAGATTCTATTAGGATAATAGGTTTTGGAATGGAGCGAAAAATGACGATTCCAAAAGATATTATCCTTATAGCATTTGTGCCATACAGTACTCCACCACGCGGGCCCAGTGCGGATTGGACATGTAATTAATGATCTTATGTAAACGCCTCGATGGTCTATTGGTTTAAGACTTTAAGTACCAGGCCGAGATCTCGGGGTCCAGGGTTCAATTCCTGGGTCAAGCTAACTTTGTGTCGAATTTTTCGGACACAGCTCGAGTTTGTGATCACCAATCCGCATTTGGCAAGCGTGGTGATTAAGCCAATACCCATAATTGTAGCGATAACTTGATTTCAAAGGAGGCCTTTGCCCTGCAGTGGGACATTATTAGGCTAATACTTACTGTGTATTCCAGATGCGCATTCATATACGGGCACGAAGGCAAGCTTGAGAAGTTCACTCGCGACATGCAGGAACGGCTGGTGAGGCAGGTGATCGAGCCGATGGCCTGCGACGGGCTCCGGACGCTCTCCATCGCGTTCAGAGACTTCGTGCCGGGCAAGGCGGAGATCAACCAGGTAACGGACACCCATCATGCTCCGGCTAACTTTACATCTGTAGACTGGTCTAAGCTTGAGATGTTCACTCGCGACATGCAAGAGCGGCTGGTGAGGCAGGTGATCGAGCCGATGGCCTGCGACGGGCTCCGGACGCTCTCCATCGCGTTCAGAGACTTCGTGCCGGGCAAGGCGGAGATCAACCAGGTAACGCGCTTTGCAGACGGCCGGGCCGGTCAATTTCACTGCGAACCATAGAGAAATAACAATAGAAGAGGGGGCATATGCTAGGTGTCCTCCTCCGACAAAAATTCAAAAGAGTAGAAAGTTGTAGTTCTAGACACTCCACGCTAGATGGCGCTGGAATTTGACCGTGTGTGGGTGTGGATTGGCACGACACGTCCACACACGGTGAAATTGGCTTGATCCAATCGATTGGATAAAGCCGATTTGACGATAGGCTTGATGGTGTATGGCCAGCATTATACTATCAACGCACATGAAGGGCAAAAAGACCGCGTCGCAGGTGCCCGCGGACTCAGTGGCGTAGCGTGGATGACAGCCGCCCGGGGCGGACGACAATTCTACCGCAAATCACTTTGTCACTTACCACTGATGGTACGTGAAAAAGTGACTTGCGACTACGGTCACAGAGGCGTTGCCCGCCGTTGAGATAGAAATTTGGAGGGAAAAATTAGAAATTTGAAGGGTTACGGAGGAAGGGATGAGGAAGGAAGGGGGGCTGCGGAACTCCAGAGTGACACCAAACAGAGCACTATCAATGGGACGTAGTTTAGCAAAAACGTTCCAACCCACAACCCAGGTAAAATTGAGTTAATATGATCAATCCTTCTATTTTGACACTTTTTCATCATTACAACCATAGTTATTCTATGATTACAACATAAAAATTTCAGCTTCCGAATTCAAACTTCGTAATTTTTATGTTGTAATGATGAAAAGTAACAAAATAGAAGGATTGATCATATCAAGTCAATTTCACCTGGGTTGTGGGTTGGAACGTTTTTGCTAAACTACGTCCGATTCTTCTTCATCGGTATTCTGTGGGAGAGTGGTCTGCCCCGGTCAATCCGGCTCATTTCGCTGACATACAGAAACTGTTCAGTATAGTTAGAGGACCGCCATTTTCATTACAGAAATATAACAGATAATATCATTACAGAAATATAATAACATTTTCATTACAGAAATATAACAAATATATTATATTCTTTCTTTCGGTCTTTAGAACAGATCTAATACTTTTCGTTTGGTCCTCAGGTGCACATAGACCAAGAACCGAACTGGGATGACGAAGACAACATCGTGAACAACTTGACTTGCCTGTGCGTTGTTGGTATCGAGGACCCTGTCAGGCCTGAGGTAATATATACAGAATTCTTTCTTTCATCTAAAACACCACACACTTATACCATCAACAAAACATGTTTACATTTATCATTGACCGCGTAAGGTGTTTTTTGCGTATATATTTTCCACCGGGCCTGTAAAGCAAAAATACAACTTAATACTAACGAAAATGTGCATTGATAGAATGTCTTTTGTGGGTTTGAATGTACAATATATTATACAGTATTAATGTTTACAAAGAATATTAATATAATTTTTTATAGTTTTTTCCGTTGCCTGACACATATGACATAGTATAAGATTTGCTTAGTTTGGGGCTAGCAGGCGTTGTGTTATTTAATTATGTAACAAGGATTTTCTTCTTAAAATAGCTACTTCATATCAAACTTTAACAAACTTTTTGTGAGGGAAAAAGCTTCGAAGGTACCGGTAACCATCATAATTTTTCAGCAGAATCGGCTGCAAATCAGACCCTAACTGAAATAACATAATTATCTTGTCATTAAATAAAAGCCTAAGCCTTAGGGATATTATCCTCGATAAGCCACACACTTGCCCGCCTCCGTGGAACAGTGGCTAAGCCGCTCGGTCATAAAAACACGGAGGTCGTGGGTTCGATTCCCGCCTTGTGTCTGGTTGGTGGTAGGGCTTTTTCAGAGTCCGACTGGCTAGCTACCACCCCCATAGTTAAAATCTGCCGCCATAATAGCTCTGGCTGTGTTCCGGCAGTATTAATGTGAGAGCCAGCACACTTGAAATCAAAGGCTCGAAGATCAGATGAGCCTACAGTCTGGCAGCACATTGAGCGACGCTTCTTGGTGAAGTGTCCCTCAATGGAATAGGCCGCAGTGGCCGCTTACCATCAGGTGGGCTGCGTGTCTGTCTGCCAACTGACATATTATAAAAAAAACACCAAATCAAATCCTAGCTACTATAATCTAAAGCTCAATTTCCCTACCCAGGTGCCAGAAGCGATCAGGAAGTGCCAGAAGGCGGGCATCACGGTGCGCATGGTGACGGGCGACAACGTGAACACGGCGCGGTCCATCGCGGTCAAGTGCGGCATCCTCAAGCCCACAGACGACTTCCTCATACTCGAGGGGAAGGAGTTCAACAAGAGGATTAGAGATACTAATGGAGAGGTGAGGATTTCACAAAAAAGGATAATGCAAAAGAGTGGGCCCAAAAAAAAAATGTTGTGCAGATTTGGGACATAGACTCCGAAGTAGATCCAATAAACACCTATAACTTTTATTATGACGTCGATAAAATTGGTCCTAGTAAAAAAAAGTTTATGATTTTAATTATTTATGTTCATATAAAAATGATTATTGACGATAACTTTTCCCCCCTTGGACTGATTATGGTGTCATAATAATAAAAGTTGATGCTGTGTGTCTTTCACAGAGCACACAACTCATCTCTGCACATTAACTTAATTTTTTTGGGCCCAAGAACAAAGGCAAGTTTTGCATTCTCCTTTAATGAATAAAAAATCCGCTAGATGGCGCTACGTAGCTATAAGGTCTAACTTAAACTTGATTGGTTAATAATATCTTTCTGTCTGCAGGTCCAACAGCACCTTCTGGACAAAGTCTGGCCGAAGCTGCGTGTGTTGGCCCGATCATCGCCCACGGACAAGTACACACTGGTGAAAGGCATGATCGAGTCCAAGGCGTTCGACACGCGCGAGGTGGTCGCCGTCACCGGGGACGGGACCAACGATGGCCCCGCGCTTAAGAAGGCCGACGTCGGCTTCGCTATGGTAACTATCAGCCTGAGTCCACTGCTGGACACAGGCCTCTCTACACGCCTGTAGCATGATCGAGTCCAGGTGGTCGCCGTCACCGGGGACGGGACCAACGACGGCCCGCGGTTAAGAAGGCTGACGTCGGATTTGCTATGGTAACTATTAGCCTGAGTCCACTGCTGGACACAGGCCTCTACACGCCTGTAGCATGATCGAGTCCAAGGCGTTCGACACGCGCGAGGTGGTCGCCGTCACCGGGGACGGGACCAACGATGGCCCCGCGCTTAAGAAGGCCGACGTCGGCTTCGCTATGGTAACCATCTTCATCATCATCATCCTTTTTCAATCAAAATCCTCTGTATAAAGGCCTCCACCATTTTTTTGCAGCACTGCACGCTTTCTTATTATTTTTCATGGGCTATCGATGGTAAAAATGCCGTACAAAAATATATGACCAAAATGTACTCTACCTGCACTTTTGAATTCTCAACAGCACTCAGTTGGACAGCTTACAAGTGACGGCATAGTGCTGAATCTTATTATTCTATGCTCTTATATCAGCCTATATACGTCACCTGGTGGTTCATATGACCCATCAATGTTTTGGACATGGGCACAGGCCCATGTCCAAAAAATGGATGTCTATACCACACTGTTATTATGCAATAAATCGTTACTTATTTACTTACTTCAATGGCTAGATGTTAGAAGAGGCACCTTAGTAGAGTACCGTAAATAACAGCTTATTTATGGTATCAGCATATCTAACTATTCATTATTACTCTACAGGGTATCGCCGGAACGGACGTAGCAAAAGAAGCATCCGACATCATCCTAACCGACGACAACTTCTCGTCCATCGTGAAGGCCGTGATGTGGGGCCGAAACGTGTACGACTCGATCGCCAAGTTCCTGCAGTTCCAGCTGACCGTCAACATTGTCGCCGTCATTGTCGCGTTTATCGGCGCTTGCGCGATACAGGACAGTCCGCTCAAGGTAAATATTTTGTAACTCGGCGATAGATGGCGCTTATCAATGAAACGAGAGGAAGTTCTAGCTCGCCCGAGTTTTGCGATCCAATGCAATTATATTATAATAAAAAAGAGGTAGATAGGTTATTTCAGTACTGGAGCGAAGGCAAAAATTGTCCACGGCGTACGTATAGACCGATAAACTTATCTGTTTCGGTGGCGGCGTCGCTACTGTCGCTTTAGTACTGTCATTAAATATCGTTTTTGCATTGCAAAAGTAACCTATCTACCTCTTTTTTATTATATCATTGATCCAATGCGTATATATTATATAAGCGTTACGATACAGAACAGTTCGCTTAAGGTGAACATTCATTCTATAACTCCACCATTACGCGATAGATGGCGCTTATCAATAATGTCATTAATGCTGCTCGTTATTCCGGATTAATATCACGTGGCCGAAGCCGCGGGCTTTTCACCCTCAACCTGTACTAGTCCACTTTAGATCTATTTCATTATAATTATGATTTTATTATTCTATATTTGATGTATAATTAATGTTAAAGTCATTTTCGTTGTACCCCTTATAAAATGTACGAACGTTCTTCCACAGGCGGTGCAAATGTTATGGGTGAATCTGATCATGGACACGCTCGCGTCCCTCGCTCTGGCCACTGAAATGCCCACACCTGATCTGCTCCAACGAAAACCGTACGGACGAACCAAGGCGCTCATCTCCCGCACCATGATGAAGAACATCCTCGGACAGGCGGTGTACCAGCTGTTCATCATCTTCTCTCTGCTGTTTGTCGGTGAGTCATCATCATCGTCATCAGCCCGACCTGCTGCAACGGAAGCCGTACGGACGAACCAAACCGCTCATCTACCGCACCATGATGAAGAACTTCCTCGGACAGGCGGTGTACCAGCTGTTCATCATCTTCTCTCTGCTGTTTGTCGGTGAGTCATCATCATCCTCTATACGTCCCACTGCTAGGACAGAGGCCTTAGCTCAGTGTGAGATAGTGTGGGACATCTTCACTACGCGGTCCCAGTACGCATTGGTGGAGAGGTGCGTAAGGCAAATGGCCAACCTTACTGTCAGATGTTATCAAGCCGGCAAATGGGCTTGATGACTTATCTACATTTTAGCAAATTTCATCAGTGACCAACAGCTTAACGTGCCCTCCGTCTGAACTGAACTGTACGGAGACGCTTGCAAAAAATGTCACTAAATGTGAATCATCAGAATGGTCACCCATCCTTTAACCGACCGCGGCGTGGGTAACCTGACTTTCGTTATTGCTAACGAACCGCTGTCACAGCTGCGCCACGAGTGCAGTGCCTTATAGGGTAAAATTTTATTTAAATTAATCCATCACTTTTTTTTTGACCGCCTCTGTGGAACAGTGGCTAAGCCGCTCGGGTATATAAACACGGAGGTCGTGGGTTCGATTCCCGCCCTGGGTTTGGTTGGTGGTAGGGTTTTTTCAGAGTCCGACTCGTTAGCTACCACCCCCGCAGGTGAAATCTGCCGTTCCGGCAATATTAATGTGGGAGCCAGTGCACTTGCAATCAGTGGCTCGAAGATCAGATGAGTCTACAGTCTGGCAGCACATTGAGGGACGTTTCCAGTTGAAGCGTCCCACAATGGAATAGGCCGCAGTGGCCGCTTACCATCAGGTGGGCTTCGTGCCTGTCTGCCAACTAACCTAGTATATAAAAAAAACGGTTGTCTGTAAAGTCGGTTTACTGACGATAGTTGAACGTGACAACGTCATAATAAAATACGACATTATGTCGAACGCTGCCGAACGCGAAGGCCTATTGTGGCTCTTTGTCGCTCGTTCCGCGCTCTCGCTTGCACTTCAAGCCTTAAATGGAATGCCTCAGAGCGAGGTAACGCCGCATGATTCATGTTTTTTCGTTCGTGCAGCCGGCTCCATCGAATGGAGAATGTTACTAGGTATGCGAAACAGCTTGTAACTTTGTCACAGTAAAGCCTATGTGAATATAAACACATTATTTTTTGTTCCATGCCAAAATATCAATTAGTTTAGATTTTATAGACATTTAAAAATCCCGTTCGCCGCGCGTCGGCCTTGCTGGCGCTGCAGTACAATGACGTCACAGGTCATAGTACGTTGCGCGCTCCGGTACGGTTCACTACGAAATAACCGTACCGGAGCGCGCAACGTACTGCGTGAGAGGGTGTTAAGTGACGTCACCGCAACGAGCTCCGGCCGGCCAACACTCGCGCCGTTTAAAATTCAATATCTCGGGAACTAAGTGACATATCGAAATAATTTTTATACACACTTTTTTTATTTCATAAGGACTATAAGAAAAGTTAAAAATCGAAACTAGCTAACATTCTCCATTATAAAACGTTGTCACGTCAAAAAAAACACTTACGGTAACTAATATTGATTGTTTTCTCTCCAGGCGATCGAATCCTGAATATCCCATCAGGGCGAGGCCAGCAACTTAGCTCGGAACCGTCCCAGCACTTCACCATCATCTTCAACACTTTCGTCATGATGACGCTGTTCAACGAGATCAACGCGCGGAAGATCCACGGCCAGAGGAACGTGTTCCAGGGACTGTTCACCAACCCCATCTTCTACTCTATATGGATCGCGACCGCGGCTTCGCAGGTATGTTTAAATTTATTTATTTGTTTAAGGTACATTTACATCACATTACATCATCAGGACATGATTACAAAAGAACATTAAATATACAGTTTAACCCAACAAAAAATGTACACAGCGTTAGTATTCAATTAGAATGACGGTTACCGGAGTCGTTTGTCCACCGCACGCCTGTCACTCGATGGCCGTTAACTTGAAATTGGTCAGAAATAAACTCGGTTCTCGGTGACGGGACTGTGACGGCGGCGGTGGACAAACGCTCTTACAAGGGAAGCCGAACCTACTTGGAAGTCGGGACCAACCTCTTAACGTGCCTTCCGAAGCAAGGAATCATCATTCTTTCCAGACTTCGGTCAGTCACTATAATTCATTTTATTTAGCATTAGAAAGAACGAAATTCAGGTTTTTTTTATTATAGGAACCAATTTTTTGGCACAAATTGGTTCCTATAATAAAAACCTGTTAACAATTTCAAATTATTTTATTTTCCCACTTCCGATTATAATTGACCATTATTGTGATCGTTTAATAATATTTTCAATATTCAAATACTAAAATTTCGATTTCTTCATGGGCGCTCTTTGTTACTTTAAAGGTAAGTAGTATTATTTACGCGTGTATGGGGAGTAAGAAAAGATGGGAATGTAACAACTTAACAGACTCGGGTCGACTAAATCCACGCGCTTATTTAACAGAAATAAACTTTGCGAAATAAATAAAAAGTTTGAAGAAAATATTCCAAACATGAATCGGAACGTATCTAATATAATACGAACGTATCTATTATAATACGGCAAAATAAAAAAGATGCATGTCAATGTTAAAATGCGTACTACATTACGTGATTTTTAATTGGGCGTATTTATCGTTGCAGCCTTTCGAAGTTTACGTTTTTTCGTCATTTGTTTTTTTAATTTCTAATGCTAAATAAAACAATGTAGGTATAGTCTTTCTCACAGTTTTTTTTCTCTGACTGACAGAGCGAGAATTTGTGTGAGATGCAATGATATTATATAAAAACAAAAGCAGATATGTTATAAGCGCTCGCGTTTTTAAGACTCAAAAAAGACCCAATTGGGAGGTTTTTTAACAGTCTGCGTCATACGTCAAATTATACCTATCTCTTTCATTTGCGTGCTATTTCGTATCTTTTGTCTTACTTATCAGTTATATTTGTCAATGTATGCAATGGAACAGATTTAAATCGTAAATAATATGAACGTAACATATCTATAGCATAAAACATCATTGGTGAGATGTAAACGGAGAGAATGAAGATACATAAATTATTGGATAAGTGCATGTGCATATTGCCATTCGCGAATAAGTAGGTATAGTAACCGCATTCCTCCAAACTTGCAGGTGGTAATAGTCCAGTTCGGCGGCATGGCGTTCAGCACGTCGGGGCTGTCGATAGACCAGTGGCTGTGGTGCCTGTTCTTCGGCGCAGGCACGCTGGTGTGGGGGCAGCTCGTCACCACCGTGCCCACGAGGAAGATACCTAAGACTCTCACGTGAGTAATGACTCTCGTGACATACATGCACGCACACACATACCCACACACAGGCACAGAGACATGAACATGATACACATACAGAAGAGATATACTTATTATCCGATTCAAATGCTTTCAGGATAATACCTTTTGGAATTGAGCGACAAATGACGTCAACTACGCTTGTCCATAACTTTAGCAACCAATAGCAACGCATTATTTATCTGTGTGTGTGTATAAGTCATCACTCTCGCATCACGCAACCCCAAAAGGTCGTATCCTAATACATAGCATTTGAACCAGATAGTACGCAGACAGACATACAATCAAAGAGAGACACACCTTCTCACAGACACACACAGACAGACCCACACCACGCACACACACACAAACACACTTATTTGTAAGTAAGATGCAGATTTGTATTGAGAAATATTTGGAATGAGATGGAGAAATTCTGAATTCACAATTACATTGAAGGAGATGACAAGAAAAAGCTAGATTAATTCCCAAATGATCATTAAACTACTCTAAGTTTTAGTGATGTGTAAGTATTTTGTCATCTCCTTGTCTTTTATGTTTGGTTCAATACAAAATATAAATACTGGGCAAAATCAGTAAAAAAGCGTCCACGCTAAGGATGGCCTTACACAAGCCCATCGCCACAGCCACAAACGAAACTTAAAGCTTGTATCGTATAGCGACCACCACACCAGTGTCAATGTTTTGACGAGCCCTTTGGTGTAATGGTCGAGAAGTCGGCTATTACACCAGAGGTCGCGGGTTCGATCCCCGCACTGTACAAACATTTGTGTGCATGAACATGTCTGTTTGTATCGGTCTGGGTGTTTCTATGTATATTATGTATGTATTTACAAAAAAAAAAGTATATACCTAAGTAATGTTTATCCGTTGTCTGGCACTCATATCACAAGCTAATGCTTAGTTTGGGGCTAGATGGCGCTGTGTGAATAATGTCCAGAGATATTTATTTATTTATTAATCGTGTGCGACATTTAGTAATTGTGGCCGATGGCGCGTGTGAGGCGACCCTTAAGGTAAGCGTCCACTGATCCGCACTGTACGGACCGCTCATCGGCAATGCCTACCATGCGATGCGTACCGATGACGTCATACGGAATGCCGATCAGTGGACGATCAGTGGATTGCTGATACTAGCGTTGGCGATCCGATCACTGCTGATACAGTGGACGCAGTCTGTAAAATTAATCCGTTTGATGCGATACGTCCGATGCGTGTGATGCGGGTGGACGCTTACCTTAAAACTAAATAATAGATTTGGTCCAAATTCATTATGAAAAAATATCATACATTCTTATTACCTGCTTATTTTAAACCTTACTCAACAGTAAAATAGATCTGAGCATAGCGTAATTTTTCAGCTGTATTAAGAAAAATGTCCAAAGAAAACCTTCTTGTCAGTGTCCCACTACTCAGTCACGAACAGTCGTTATAAATGATAGTGACAGGTTAGACTTTTACTTTGAGCGACAATCTTTGCTACGCTTATGAAATACTACAGATAATTTATTTAAAAAAATTAAAAAATATAACTTCTCTTTTTAATTGGCCGAGAATTTGGTTGTTTATAGTGAAATTATTGTGAGAGGCTTTTTATTTAATTTAATCGGTTGGAATGGATATATTTTTTTAAGATGGAGTTTTTATGTTAACAAAGACAACGTTTGTAATATTTTCTGTACTAATTTATCTTAAAACTAATGATAAATCAACTAAGTATAAATACTACTTAAGTGACCCGGTGTCGACGTTCGCAGCTTGGTAATAAACTGTGGCGTGCAAAGAAAATTCACAGTTCGCGTGGTTATAAGTTTCAATTTTGCTTGCAGGCGGTAACTCTGGTGAATGTAGGTATATTTTTATACCTAAACCTGTCTTTTGTTAGGGAGTTAATCTTCTGTACGTTAGTACTATTATATATTCTGTGGCAGTGTCGCAGGCAGACCACCTGTATTGACGGTCCGCCCACGTGGCCACTCTTAGTTCGACTGGGAACATGGCTTCTAAGCCCCCCACCGCGACAAGATGGTGGCCCATCGGAGGGGTACTGTCACCTCAACGTTAAGTCTGCTTCATTAAAATACATAACCATTTTCTTGTGCCGTTATATTTAAATAAAATACATTAACTGCACTTTTAAATTTTTATAATACGTATTAACTAAACTATCGTATAAAAAGGCAAACTATAAATCTAGTAGTATTTCACACGCGTATAAAAGATTCTCACTTTCTCTTTTAAGTATTAAATGTTTTAAGTACAAAGTTGACGTTGACTGAGTTGTACACTGTAGTCACATTTGAGGTCATTGCACTTTACGTTGTACAGTCGCCACCTTTGATTCATTTATCTTTACTCCGAAGTACTGGTACAGTTGGGTATAATATTATTATTGGTAAAAGCACGTACGTTTAGACATAATGTATATAGATTTTTTGGGAATAAACTGATCTTAAAACTTTCTATTGTTAATGTTAATGTAAATTAAATCTTTTTAAATAAAAGAACAATTAACTCTAAAATACGTTGACACTTTTTTTTAAATTTACGCATGTTTTAAACCATTTTCAATTTTATCTTAAATTACATTATTATTTCACAAAAATATTTTATATTTGTTATCACCAAAAATCTACTTTAATGAGATATCTTATCTGTGTTTTCTAGGATTGTACTTTTTTTTAAATGTTTTTACTAGTTTTTATTGAAATGTTTATGTTGAAGCAAATCATAATATCAAAAAAATAATATCGTATTTTTCATTAATGTAACTTATTATAGAAGTTTATATACTCATACACATAAAAAACTTCTACATCCACTGATAAAACTTCTTTCCTAAAAGATAAACATCTTGTTATTATTGGGAAAAGCACAAAAAATAGAGAAATCTATTGTATTAGTAAGTAAATATGTACTGCTTACGATTTCATGGATTGATAATAAACTGTCCGGAATGGAGTTAATAATTTCCATTGACAGGTCAAACTTATTCGTTAACACCACTGCGTATTTTCTCTGTGGATACAGGTTCCTTTACCCCAAATGTAAAACAAATCTAACCGCCCCAACATAACCATTCCAGTTGGGGCCGAGGTCAAACGGACGCCGAGGCGATCCAACAAGGGCCGGACTACGATGCCGACCTTGACAAGAAGCCGCGCGCGGGACAGATTCTCTGGATCAGGGGCCTTACGCGACTGCAGACACAGGTACGCACTCACGCGCGGATCACACACGAACCACACAGGGTTGAGGGAGGGCGTGGCTGGGATGGGCGTGGTTTGTCGCTTCGGTTCGGTGGGGTTTGTTTTTACACAAATTGATTAGGAAAAAATTATGTGATTTGGATTGGTACTATTTTTAATTTCGAAATTGACTAACACAGAGTTTAATTATGTGCATTTTAAATTTTTATGAAAAATTTAATTAGTAAATTAATAACGACGTATTTTGAGACTTAAAATCTGTCGTTTCAAATGGTTGTAAAAAAATTAAACTTATTATGGGACTATATTTGAAATTTTAGAATGTTAGAGAAGATAATTACTACTTTTTATTTGTTTTCATATAGTAAAATTGGTTTTTGTTTTTCAAATTAGTGTAAACAAACATGAGGTTAGGTTAAATTAGTCTCAATTTTCTTTTATGGATATAATCGTCGAATAAAATTTGTGTAAAAATAAAAAGGAACGCTATGTTCTAGGTGCGGAGGTTTAAATTTAAATAAGTATCTCAAATGCGGAGATAACATTTTTAATTCTTTTATGAAAAAAAGTAAGTTTCTTCTTAGAAGAATTAAAAATTTGATTTGTTACTCGTTTCTTACTATATTTTTATTAATACAATCCTAGCCACGCCTTTAAGGGATATGTTGATACGAATAAGTTTCTGGAATTAGCAATTTAAAAAATTCAATGAATCAAGATGTTAGTTCAAATAATCTGAAACCGGCTAAAAAGGTAACTATTACTACGTCAATAAAAATATTGAGTTCAATTACCTTACAATTTATTATTATTTAAATTTGATTTGATTAATATAACGAATCTAATGAAACTCATTCGTTCTATGGGTTTATACGTAAACTGGGACACACAGAAACACTTATAACGTTTTAAAAGTCTTTCCATAGCACTTTTAAAATGTTATTAAGGCTGGGGTCTATGTTTTATTTCACTTGTAATGTGCCTCCAGTACATTCATTTTGAAATGTTTGAGGGGTTTTATGTTGGGGAAACATTTTCCTGGAATACAATGGTTGATATAATTATGCAATTGTTTAATTATTTCAATCATTGTGTGACGGATCTGGGTATACACACAATATCAAATTCATATCTGAAATGGTAAATTTTCAGGTGTGGATTTTTAATGGATGATAAAAGAAAGTCGTAAAGTTACTAAGACTGATTTAAATGAAAATGAAGACTTATTTTGAAAACAATGGAGACTGATATTAATTATAGTTTAAATTCAATTTAATGACAAAACAAAAGACTGATAGTTGATATGTTGTATGAAACGACTTTTTCTTATTGATAAAATGTTGGCAACTATAGTTTTTTTTTATCTATTGTTATACTTATTATGACGTCTTATCGTTTTTACTTAGTACTGACTATAAAAATACTTAAAATACTTTTGAAGTTGGCAACATTTACTCGTCATAGGTGTCATCATGAAATGACAATTTAAAATTCAAATACATCAAAATTCATGATGATATTCTATGACGAATTCTTTCGGGTTTCTTGTATTGTTTCTGTGAAGGTGTTCAAACTCGACCGATCACAGTGACAAACTGATCATTTAATCATGTGAATTTTTAAATTTGATGATAAAAATAAATAAATAATAAAAAAATACATAGGAGTGGCAGATTATGTTCGTGTTTACGAAAGAGGGATAAGTTTTGAGTTTACAGCAATATATAAAAATAGAAACAGCAATGTCACCAGGTCAACACTGCGGATACCTTGGGCATCCTAACGCTAAGTTAACGATTATATTGTCCATTTATATATTATACTTTTTACTATTTTTGCATACAAAACGATAAATACCACCATTTTCAACTATACTATGCATCCATTAGAAATAAAACGTCATAGAACAATAGATTACGCTGAATCATCTGTTATTACACATGTTTTGATTTGTCCGTACAATGCCGGATCATTAGATAGAAATACCAATTTTCGAAAAATAATAATCATATATTTATACACAAATAATTTTTCGATGAAAAATTTCAAACTTTTTAAAATAACTTAAGTTGTTTATTTTATTGTTTTGTTTTAGTTTGTTTTCCTTTTTCATTTTCTATTTTACGTCTAATACTTTTGTTTCATTCTCCTATACTTCAGTTCTTGTTGGAGATTTATTTTAAAACCTACACAGAGAAACACTTTACAGAGTAATTAGTAGTTGACGCTATATTATTTTGGCCCATACTTAACGTAGAAAATAAATATTGTTCGGTCACTAATTTTGTCACATAATTTTTTATATCTGTCAATAATACATTTCTTAACTTTTTTGTATTAAAAAACACGAAATTGGCAACCGAGCAAAAGCTAAACTAGAATTTTATTTTCCGACAAAAAAATCTAATTATTTTCTCTTAGAAGCCTGGTTTCATGACATCTATCCACGTGGACTATTTTTCGTTTAAATCTATATATATTATCTTCAGTCTTACACATATATGTATTAGTATTTATTTTCCGCCTGTGTCATGAAACTGAGGCGGCCCGTTTGTCGGTACTGTGCATGAACCGCAATCGACAGTCTGACGCTTCCCATTGGATTTAGTTAACTTTTTTATTTACAAATTAATACCTAAGTTGACTGTACGCCCCACCCTGTACCCTATTGGCATGCTCTTAGGCTGTGACGATGTTACTTATCCCTCGTATGTACCCTCAAACAGTGACTATGACTTCCCCATAGATACGATAGATATAATATCACTGAACATAACCACATCGCGGTATGAATATGACTGTCTCTTTCTCTATCTGTCTTTTATTTACTCTAAGTCATACTGACTGTTTGATTTTTTTTCACTACTTCTTTTTAATTTTTTGTCTGTTTTTATTGTTTTACTTTTTTTAAGAATAGTGTTTTTTTTGCTTGTGAAACGCCAACCCGATACATCCTCGCTACTGATCCAAAGCAACCCAAGCTCTGTTTGTTGAATGAGGCCGTAATGAACCCGAGACGGCACGCCGTACGACTAACCACCGTTGCCGCCGTACAAGCAGTAACATATCAGTAACAATGCCCGAAATCTGTACAGTCATTATGTTTTTCGTAATTAATTTGTTCATTTTATGTACTGGATTGTGTTCAGTTACTGCTGTAGAATGGAACGTTTTATTTGAGTGTGGAGTGGATTTTTATTGAGTATTATTTAAATATCACAAAAAAATAGTTGCGTACACGCGCGAAGGCATGCCGAGTGCTCGCGATACTAACATGATAGTTAACCTCTCTCGGTCGAACCTCTTTCCTTTGCCGTTGTGTTGTCTGTGTTTTGTTTTTAATTTTTGTGTTCTATTTTTAGTTTTTTTTTATTTTTGTTTTTGTGTTTTATTTTTTGTTTGTGAATGTTGTCCCTTCGTGGCGTGATATGTCGGGGTGTGTTGTCAATCGAGGGGAGAAAGCGTCAAACTGGGCAGCCGGGTTCTCATCTGTAGTAGCTTGCCTTGTTGAAACGATGCCTTCTTTGTATTATTTTGCGTTTTGTTAGGCTTGATGTAGTGTCCTTATGTTATGTATATAGCGATACACTAGGCGGCGCTGCTAGACCGGTGAGTAATGTAGATCGTATGAAGTGTTTCATTTTTTTTTATTAAAACAAGAAATTAATAACCCGAGTTAATATAGTGAATCTGTTAGCTTCCTAACGTTGTCGAATGCCATCGTGGGAACACGTTACATTAGAAGACAGAGCTTTAGTATTTGACTAATAATTAGACGCTTGAATTTTTTTATTATATTATATTAGTTGATGGCTTCAAAATTTTATCCAATTAGGTAATTCTAGTGCTAAAACACTTCCCACGATGGTATACTGTTTACTAAAAAATAAATCGTGAACCGTTCCTCCTTGGCTCCTAAAAGTAAATGTTTTAATAAAAAAACAAACTAACATGGCATGGTAGATGTTTTATAGTTAAGTACCTACTTTTATTGTCACGTTGAGTAAAAACGCGATGATAGAGGCTCCACGGCAGTTAGGTCCGGCGGGTAGTCCATCCTAGTCCACCTAGGCGATCTCCCTGCGTTGAGTAGGTCTAGATTAGTCGGTCGTTCAGGGTAGCTAAAGATTTTGATCCTGATTATTTTGATTTTGATATTTAGTTGTTTTTGTGTTTTTCATTTTCCTTTTTGGGTTGTGTCACACTTCTGGTCATATTCGCCACGACACGATCACACTTTATGACACGATACACAATGTTCCTTTTTTATTATTTTACTATAAGGCTGTACTTCTGTGTTGGCCTGCTACGTGCGACAGACGTGGGACACGGGGCGTGTACCGTATGGTACACGGTACACTGCCCCGATACTAGTTAAATGACGTCATCATTGTATTTTTAAATATGCCGTATGTATTTTAGTCAAATGGGATGATACAATTACTTGGAATTCAGTAAAATTAGCTGCTTAATTTTCTTTAATGAAAAATATTTTAGCTTTGATTTATATATTCTATTTTGTAAGTATTAAAAATTTAAGCAAAGTAAACACTGTCTTGTCAGTTATACGACAGTTTGTGTGAAATTAACAAGTAAGGCTTTTGTAGATAAAAAAGTATTTAATTTAGCTTAACTTTGACCTATTTAAATTAGTTAGATTTGTTAACATTGATCGATACTAATGAAAGTGTCTATTAACATTACTATGCACAAAACGACCCGTAATAAAACTTAACCTTTCGTCTGCTTATGTTCATTAATATTGATGTAGTTAAACATAATTTGTATAATAATACGTAAACCCTTCGTCTACTCATAATAAGTATACCTATTTAAACTGTTGTATACTTTTACATTAAATTTGGTTAAGCGCCCCATAATAAAACAAATGGGCGTGCCTCTGCCAACTAAACTGACATGATAAATAAATCGTCAAATATGATCTATGTTGCACAGCCATTGAGGAAATATCTATTAGAGAAGAAATGTCAAATAATTGTTTTGAAAACGGCCCGTCAAAACTGACAACCGCTGAAGATTTCCTATTGAACTTCCCAAAGGCAAGTTTTGCTATGAAGGGGAAAAGTTATTTTAATTGTTAAGTATACCTACTGTTAAATATGCAGTGCGGAATCAAGAAATGTATAACTTAATACAAACAATATACAATTTGCTGTCATGACACTTGACTGACGCTTCCTGGTGAAGTATCCCTCAATGGAATAAGCCGCAGTGACTGCATACCATCAAGTGGGCTGTGCGCCTAATATCTGCCAACTGAAATGACAAAAAAAAAGAATAAACTGTTTACTACTGAGTTCATTGACTGGTAAATATTTTGTCTCAGTGCGGAGTGAAGATTTAAGATTTTTATTACTTAATACCAAAACAAATTGATTTGTTTCTAAAGCACAAGTTTCTGACATCACAACTCTAATGTGTATTTCCTCGATGATCACAGCGAAACGATTAACCTCCTTCTTGAACATGAGTCAGTAATGTATTTTGTAATAAATAAATGAGATAGATAAACCACGTAACCTTAAGTTGCTAACATTGCAACTCTTGTGAATATTCCCTCGATCACAGCAGACGATTAACCAATCTTATACGCGTGATCCCGTTTAAACCACGTGACTTAAACCACGTGACTACGGCATGTGACATTCCCACGAGATTCCGCTTATACCACGTGACGTCCACGTGACGGTGGTGACGTCACGCGCGTCCCACGTCTGCGGCATCGTTGTAAAGCTAGGGTTGGCATTAGGACGGTGTCGAATGGGGCGTCGAGCCGCGCGTCGTAGAGCGATGTTGTTGGCAGCCTCGGCCGGTGCTCGAGACCGAGGTGTAGTGGAGGCCGCGGCGGATGGCTGCGCGCTGCGTGCGACGGACGCTGACGGTACCCGCACCCCTAGCGGACCCGATCCCTACCGACCCCTGTGCCCGCGATAGTGTTGCCAACGGAAATAACTCCATTCACAGTGTTGCCAACGGAAATACTAACTTTTTTCACAACATTCTATGTAGTTATTAATTTTGTACTCACATTTTTCATAAGTATAGCGAATTGTTATTACAATGTTATTATTAACATACACTGTAAACAGTTTTTTCACGTGAGAAGATACAGTCGAAAAAAACTAATGAAATATATAAAATGTACAAAGTGGAAGTAATTGATTGTGTAATATAATGATTATTTGCACGTCACAGCAGATACAAAAAGATTTATTTTGTTGACAGTACAATAAGTGAAGCTTTTTAATCGTCTGTATCTACTAGATTTAACACAGTGGAGAAATTCCAGTTGAATCTCAAGACTGAAAATTTAATCAAAATGTTCATTACAGTGTATTTAATGATGATATAGATCAATCCTCGTGTGATAAAATATCATTCTTTTATTTTCCTTCTCATCATTTCTCTTCTCAATAAATACTTTCTAAATGTTTGTCAAAGCAACACATTTGTTTCCACCAATTCAAATTGAGTAAAAATTTGATGAATATAGTTGGCAACACTACTTCACCCGTACCTTCCTCCGTAGTGACCTGTCACACAGTGGCGCCCCGCGCCCGCGGTGGGCGAACGACACTCGTCAGATAACTCCCGTCGTATGGCAGGGAAATATCGGTTAAATATTAACCGTTAAAATCTATCCGTTAATAAGTATTATCGGTTAAATATTATCCGTTAAATACAAAATAGTTTTGAATATATGGGTGATTAGGACACAGGATTTGGTTTTTTTTTAAGGATAGGTTAAGTAAAATTGGATTCATAACGAAATAATAATTTATTAAATCGAGCATACATTTATTTTTATAAAATCACCAAAAAAACAAAATGATCAAAATGATTTGATTTGTATTGTCAAGTCATTTTTAATGACTGTCGAACGTCTTTTCTTAGGATTTTATTATTGCTCGTCAAGGATTGGAGTAAACCATCTTCCCTCGACCTAACTTGGGTATTGGGTGACTAACATTTTGTTTTACTGTAGTGTTTGTACTTTCGGGACTAATTAATATGGAAGGATTGACTTGACCGGGTAAATATTACTAATATTTATTATTTGATTTATACGTTTTAAGGTTAGTTTCTTTTGTCCGAATAAATATTCTGAGTTTAATACTTTTATTGAGATACATCGATTGACGAATTGGGGTGTTGTGTTTGTTCGCACACTTACTTCGAATCAAATTCGGTGCTGTAATGTTCAAACGTAAATCAAATCGTTGCTACGATAATTAAGACAAATGAAAGTGTCGTTCCCTCACCGTTAGCGTTTGAACTAGTTCTGTTTTCTCGTCTGTCATGCAACCCACGTGTTCCTCGTAGTTCCCGCTCCGAACAAAACAAACGAACACCCCAGACACGTCTGTTTATTTGTTTTGTTGTTCATTCAGCACCGTCTCGTCGGCCCGACATCGGCACCCTGTCTCCGACCGAACTGCGAATCGATGTGACCCCCATCCCGCTTTGCGATGCTCCTATAGGTCTAGGCACGCGGTAGTCTCGCTAGCACCGTAGGGTAGACGCGGGACGTCGCTGCATGCGTAGCCGCGACTCTGAATACAGACAGCCTAGGACATCCACACCACACTCGAATAAAGGGACCACTCGGGCGGCGGCGGGTCAGGCGAGGACAGTCGGGGGCGGGCACTGGACGTGTTGTTGGTTGCAGCTGCGCGTCGTGCGCGCGTTCAAGTCGACGCTCGAGGACCTGGAGGAGCGGCTGTCGGCGCACAGCGCGGCCGGCCTGCGCTCGCGCCTGCGCGCCGCGCCCGCCGACATCGCCTACATCGACGCGGACGACGTGCCCGCCGCGCCCACCACCGCCTCGCGCGCAGAGACCACCATATTCTGAACACGCACTACACGCCACCCGCCCGCCCTCCGCCCAATACACCCGCCCGATACGACAAACTTATCTCTTCCGGTGGCCAAAATTGGAAATACGTGACGTTAAATTTAAAATCTGCTAGGATAGTGTTGCCTGTTGTTGTTGTTGCAAATAAGCCCTTAATTTAATTGATAAAATAAATTAAATAATAAAAAAATGTGTTTTAATCATTATTCTACGTTTTTGTCAACAACAACAATTATTAAAATATCAGAATAACGTTTTCATCACTTTTTTTAATACTTGAACGATAAAAAAAAATACTGCCAAAAGTGCAAAAATGATATTTAATGGCAATACTAAAACGACAATAGCGACACCGGCACCGGAACAGATGAGTTAGTCGCACAATACGCGGAGGGCACGTTTGTTTTTGTTGTTCTGTCGGTTTCCGCCCGGCCGCTGTACTTACCCGCCCCGCGGCCGGGCGCTCGTGAGTCGGCCCGGCGTATCGAAGGCCGCTAGGCGCCTAGGCTCGGTCTCGGGACCCTTTTCGTACGTAGGTTAGTCATATCTGCCAGTCGAATGAACACTGCTATTTTAGAGACGAACGTATTTGTACATAAGTTAGAATCTTTTACTATCTTAAATATTATGTATATCGGAGCAGTGATATTTTATATAGGTAGCTATTGTAAACGGAAGCGAGGATATCCATTTTATTATGAAAAAAAAGTAATGTTTTTAAATAATTAGACTTTGAAATTTTACTGAGGATTTTAAATTTAAAAGTTTTAAAGTTTCGACTCTCACTAGCTTTTTGTGTAAGTAGTTTGTTGCGAGGTATTACCGTGAAGTTATCTTGAATACTTTACTGGGCAGCTTGCGTGTTTTGTTTCATAGTAAATTTTGGGACCAGTTGTAGCACTTAGTTTCGCGCGGTCGCGCCGCCTAAAGTTTAGTATGAACGAGACACCTCACGCTTGACTAAACATCAGACGAGAGCTACTAAGATGTACTATTTAATACTATTCTGGTTTGCGAATGTTATCGAGATATATTTACATTGAATAAATTTTGAAGCAAACTCGGCATTTTCTTTCGCCACTCTTGTGTCTGGGGCCCAGTTTTAGCGAGATCGCTCTATTTCAGATGTTGACGGTAAGTGTGACTAGTAGCTCTGAGTCGAGTAGGGAGTGACTGTGTACGTAAGTACAGGACGGCGCGCCTACCAGTACGTAGGTACAACAGTACTACGTTATATTTGTAGAGCATGGCTTTACGATGCCACCACCGGGATTCCGTACTTACGCTTGGCTTATTGAATATCAGGAACTATCGAAGACACGTTAACTCGCGACTAACGGCCGTGGCCGACTCAATAAGTCATTCTCCCCGGGAGGTGAGGCGGCGGCCATTTTGTCGACGCGCGTCGCAAGATGGCCGCCGCTGTAGTATTAAGTTTCGAGTATATATTGATTAAATGTATATTTTTTATTTTGGTACAAAATGTTGTTTACAATGTTGATTTTACTTTTATTATTGCTTCGCATTTATAGTGTGACCATGCTTATGTTACAGTGTTATGCATGTATACAATTGTCTGTGAGTATGCACAATTTGTATTTTTTCCCTTTTTTTATTATTATTAATAACTAGTTGTTTGGTATGGAGATTCTGATAATTAATATGATTTTTAATTTAAACTAGTTAGTAGTGTTGTTTCTGATTATCGGAGTCTCAGTAAAGGGTTTTATATCCGAATTTTTATTTTCGTTTCGTATTATATCTTTCAACATAATAGATCTAAATAACTACCAAACTTCTAACACAGTAGTATGTAAGCAGATAAAATAAATAATGTAGTGTTTAAAATAAAAACAAGTCGAAATATGCGTAAATTATATAATCTCCACGTTTACACCAAAATTAGTAAAATAAGCAACATCTCATTTTACGAAAAAAATTAAAAAAGGCTTTTACATAATTTTTTTTCTCATTTTATTTTGTTAATCATTAACTCGGTTGTGTATGTACTTATTTAATAAGTTGGTTTCGTAATTTATTTTTGAGTTTTATGTAACGATTCTTTTATTGTTAAAAATACATACTTAACCGGCACCTTAAACTTTCATTTTAATATTAAAAACTCATCTTAATAAAAGTATTTATTTAAAGGATACCGATATTTCATTTACGAATACCTCAAACACTTTGATCATGACAAAAAAATCGCGAAGTAGCTCACATACCGGATTTTTTTTTCTATTTTCTTGAGTAGTTGTAGCTTCCGACACGACATGTCCCCATGTTCCTCCATAGTATCTGCCTCTGGATGCCCTCGATTGCCCCAATCCAGCTAGTGTGAATGTCCCCCTACCTAGATACAGTTAGGCACCTTAACTAACGGAACTGCTTTCTAAAACAATTCTTTAGTTCTACAGCTCTTCACTTCTTGTAGTTTTTTGAGATTCTAAAGCCAAATTGACCTTGACAAAAAGTATTTTTAATAAAAAATGTACAATCGGTGAGAATAACGTCTTCAACGATTTGATTTGGTTTTGGAATGCCAATAGTTTTTGTTTGTGCGATTGGCGACAAAGCAGTTTTGTTCCGCGATCGCGTCGTGGCGGACGGCACACTGACGCGTCCGTGGTTGTTTTGCAGCAAAAGGCGGACATATTGGCCGGCCGCAGGATATTTGTCAATAATTATTTGGCGGAGCACCGAAGAATCAGCGTCCAATCAGGCGGCAGCTCGCTGCCCGCACTCAGCCCCGTATCGCATCAAAGCGATGAATAATCATTACCCATTCTAAAACAAAAAAAAAACTAAAACACCAAGTAATAAATTTTGGAAAACTTATTTCCACGCGACTGTACTTGTGATCACCAAAATTTATTACAAGCAAAGCTTTTAAAGTACTGCCATTTAAACTATATTAAAGAACAAACGAACAAAAGTATATTCTAAAAATAATCGCTGTGGATTCTAAAAGTAATACAAAATAAACATTTTTTAAAATTTCTCTACTAATATGTAAATGCGGTAGTTCTAAGATTAATGTTTACTAAATATTAGAAGTAAGAAACAAATATTAGAAATTCGCAAAGTATATTGAATAGATTAACTATGGTGCACCATTATTTAGATGGACTTTACTGGACCTCTAGCAGGCCTATCCGTTTTGTAAACAAAATATATAAATATTATAAAACTATAAACGTTTCTGACATATTTATTTTTTAAACAAAATATATCTCGAATATTACTTTCTGTAAATACATACTTTCCTTCTCATCGTTTTTATAATTAATATTTACAAATAATGATAACATGTGTTGTACTAAAGTTAAAAAAAAAAATATACTAAATACATGTGCCATTTTTTATATATAAAAAATTCACAATTTGTGCTACTCAAGTGCTTTTATTAATAATCGTTTTCAATTAGGGTGATATTTAAATTTGCTTGTTATTTGTTTTTGTTTTTTTGTTTGGAAAAGAATGCATTTTTAGATATTGTGTGTCGAAACGACATGGTCATGTTAAATGTTTAGATTATAGAGCTCGTTGTGTATTTTTTTATCTCTTACCCCGTAGAATGTGCAGTTCGATTCCTGTGTATGTCTCAACCACAAACGAACACGACTGCTACGCATTATTTTTAATTATGATTTAATTATGAATAGAAACGAGATAGCAATACTGTAGTGCTCGCATACATCGAATGCTATGAGAGGATTTAGCGATAAATACACGATTATAAACACCGGATGCATGTAAAGTTTTACGGCAATAAATAAATGCGATACCTAGACGCTGTCTGTCGATTTTCAAGTGTTTCGGTAATGGAAAGAGTTCTAAACCACTGTGTGATGTTTAGTGACAAAATAAATGTCTAAAATATAATACACGCACTTCGATATTTAATTTGAAAAATATTTAATAATGTGTGCTTTGAGATTAATGTCATTGTGAATTCAAGTTTGTACTTTTCAAACGAATAGTGAAACACAGTGGGTTGGAACTTTAAAAAGTACACAATTATGTTTTTTGATATTGTGTGCTATCACCGTTACTCCGACACGAACTATCACTTCTTCTACACACTGTTACACACTTTCCACTGTTTTCTGGTCTTCCATCTTTTCAACTCTACTCATTTCTTTTTTCTTTTTTTTTTATCTTTTTCAAGGTATCGGATCTCAAGCAAATTTAACTATCCGTGGAGTATTTCTATGGAATATTAGTGATCTTTAACTTGTTTATACGTTAAGTATATAATATAGTATATATAATATGAATATAACATATTGATTCCTAAAGTTCTTAAATGCACATCGTGTAGTGAAAACTTTAAATGATTGCCTGCTACATGAATGTTAAAAAAAATTAGATATAGTATATATAAAAAGAAACTTATATTTAAAAAAATATTAAAAATTCATGTCTTGGTGTACACCAAAATTAGTTGTAAAGTTATAAAAAAATTTAATTAAAAAATATTTTTTTCAAAATCCTAATCAATTACGCTTATAGTGGGTTCACGCCTATTAGTTAAAAGTCACGTATAAAATTAAACAATAGCTAAGCATGATTTTCCGCTGTACCTACCTAAACTAAACTGGTATCTGTTAACTCACTTCTACGCTTCATGTCTTAAAGATTAGTAATAAAGTATCTATACTCCAAAGTAAATTTCATTTCACCCAACAATGCCACGTGTGGAGCTGCGATTATAAGGTAACTGGCCGTGGGTTGTTGTGTCGATGTCCCTCGGTGTCGACACGCCCTCTGTGTCGTATCGTACGGTCTAGTCGATGTTAGCCGCTGTGCGCTTGTGTCCGTAGCTGCCAAAGACCGTGATACGCCTAGTCAGCGCGCTCTCACCTCGACGTGCTCGAGCGAAGCGAAACGAACGTAGCTTGGTACCGCTCATTTCGCTTCGCTTTTAGTGTGGCCTGCGCCTAACATTGGCGCTGCGTGCGGTGTTGGCCAGTTGTAACGTCGTATTCGAAAATTGAATTCAAATAAATTAAGTGCTTGGCAATTTAGTCTCAATTATGAATAAATTGCCATGCCTTCAAATTTGTTTGGACGCCATTTTGGAATACGTTTATTTATTTACAACTAACCAACACTACAGATCACGCCTGTTTGGGTGATCATGTGTTTACATGTCACACTCCATATGGAATGTAACGTTCGTCATATGGGATGTAACGTTGGCCAGTCCCATGTCTGAGAACGCGCTGGCGTAATGTCTAAACGCTTCCTTAGTTAACGCTGAAATAGTGTAAATATTAGTCTGCACTAACCTTGGACGATCTTTAACCGTCGATACTAGGCATCAACGTATCCACTATAACTGCTTGTGTATATAGTGTACATAGATATAGTATAGCTTTTTAGATTTAGACAATTATCATCGACATAGATATCTGGTATGTGAGCGACGATTCAAAACAATATATGTGCTTCAATAGATCGTTATAGTTGGCATGAAATATACTGAACAGACACACAACAGTGCCGTCCTACAGACACGAGAACACACGAACAAATAAATAAATGGATGTTAAAGCTTCACGATGACGTCACGATAAATGTTCAATGTACAACGGTCAATGTTGAAATAATGTGTTATATTTGTTTTAATTTTAGGTTTATATTTTTTATTTTGAAGTTTTTATGTTCACGATTATTGAAATTTAAACGGAGCCCTGGATGGAAACTGTGTATAAACGAATTTAAATAGTTTTTAAGTGCACACCCCCATGAATGTGCTTCTTAAGGTACCTAATAGGATGAACCCTGTATTTTATGTTCAACTGTATTTTTTTTTTTACTCTTCTTCCTACAATCTATTCATCGCTTCGCGAGGCGCACTGCTTCGGTCAATCCCTGATGAACCTCTTTCTGATACACACATTTGTGAAATAGATATTTTTCACAAGCCAACGTGTCAAACGCTTTTCTAAATTCATCTCCGAATTTGATCTGAACTTGATTCGATTTCAATTGACCAATGAAGTCCTAAACTGCAATTTACTAATGTCCTTGAAAATTGAAGTCAAAATAGCCTGTCCATTTTTAAGGTTACTTCACGATGTCAATAGAATGGTAAATAGCCCCTGATTTCTAAGCCAAAAAGAGTTTTTTTTGTTTAATGCCCCAATTTTATAACCGAGTATTTATGAATTAATTTTAAAATCAGAGCCCAATCGAATTTGTACTAAATACTAATTCGATTACGTTCAATGTATTTTCAAATTAAAGTCATAGTTCTTCTATTTAGAATAGGGGTGTAAAGCTGTTAAGTATTTTTGAGTATTATAGTGTATTTGTGTTTGAGATGAAATTAGACTGGCGTTGGACCGAGCACCGCCAAGCTGCGCCTGTAAAAAACTGCGCGGCGCAAAGCCCCGACTCTTCTCGTGTCGTGACTCTTTACTTCATGTTCTCGTTTTTATTTTCTTTTCCATGATACCCATTGCACCCGGAAGGTCATAGGTGGCGAGTTACAAGAACGCTTGATACCGGTGCCGTACAGCAAGACTTCCACCGATCAAGCTGTAAGATTTGACACATATATGCCGGAGCCTGCTGTTTCACTCACACGTCTCTTGTCTAACTTTTTATGTTGACCTTTTTTGTTTTTTATACGTTCAACTGTTGATACTGTACTATCTATCTACCTACAACTTTGTCCGTTCTCTATACTATTATCCCATTGGCCTGTTCTATTGCTGACCTTTTTAGCTTTATTATATTGAAGTAATTAAAAATAATTTGATTTAAGTCTGAACACAAGATCTAAATTAAATGAAGTCTTAACACAAGATCTAAATTAAATGAAGTCTTAACACAAGTTGTAAATTAAATGAAGTCAGAACACAAGATGTAAATTAAATGAAGTACTTAACTGTTGGTAGTAAATAAAACTAAAGAGGTTAGTATAATGCATGCGCTAATTGTTTCATCCATTTTGCATGGTCCCTGACGCATGCGCTGTATTATTCATTACTTTTTATTTATTCGCATCCCTTTTTATTGTTTGCAAAAAATAAATTATTTTTAACTAAATACAATCGACTTCAAAAATATCTTGATTTCACATGAGATTGTGACATTCGAGATTTGTTTAAAGAAAAATATAATAGAGTGAAGAATTAATTTGGATTAATAAAATAATTGAAGTCGATTTTTCTTTTTCAAATTCTGGCTGTAAATATTGCCTTAAATCTGGGTTTGGATCTGGATTGTTTGTACAGTTTTTCCCATCTCTCTGTTTTGTAATTGTTTTTTTACTATTTATTTGTATTCGGAGAGTGTTTGTCTTTGAGATAAAATCCATTTGTGCTCCGTTTGTAAAATTTGTGAAATCGAATTTTGAATAATATTTGAATTTTTAGACAACAAAGTTTATGGTATATACCTACTGCAAATTTAAATTAAAATTTTTGGTGTATACCTCCTACCTTGGACAGATTTAAATTAAATGAAGTCTATCTGGATGATTTCGACTGCAGATATGCATTATCGAATGAAGGCTTTTGTTGATCAGAAGTTATAAAAGTTAGTTACTATGATACCTCAAGCTATATAGAGGAGCTTTATTTTGAGTTGGCATCATACATCATGGCATTTAGTGTTTCGTATTATATTTTGCCTCACATAATGCACCAAACGATTCGTGGGGTTCCAGCTCTACAAATTCAATAGTGTCAGTAGAATCACAATACGCCAGGGATTCGTAAGATTCGCTTCTGGACTCATAATAGAGCATATAACGCAACAATAGCTTTTAGATTTTACAAATTTTATCTCTATATCATAGGCTAGTGGATACCGCTTAACGTTCTGTCAAGGGTCGCTGATTCGACTCGGTGTCGGAGTTCGGATATAGGACATCTTGGAATCGATGTTGCTTCGTACATGTGCATAGAAATATGTGTAAAATAAGGCAGTCCATAGCGCTTTGCGATAATAGAGGTCAAAAAATACAGTCACAGAGGTGCATGGGACAGGGAGTCCATAGATCACACACCATTGGCACGACGATCGGGACATGTCTGTATTCAGAGGAGCCGCCCCGGCGGTTGACGATCACTGCATGGCATGCGTCGCCGGAACACACGGATTCTGTGACTGGACTTTTGATTATACCTAACGCTTCTCGCCTCTTTTTTATCGGCTCGGTGTGCTTTTATGTTTCGGTGACCGGTATCCGCTTGAACGAAGATTGACGCAAACAGTCTCTGGTTATAACCAAACGAGAGTAGTCTACTGACATTTTGTTTGGTTATTCCACGAGTAACGTATCAGTCAGCTCTTCGCTTAAGTGGATATTGTATAATTAAAATGTTTATACACTCTCGCTCCATCTCTGACGAGTGGGAGCGAGAGGCAGCGTTCGTCTCGCTCTGACGCTAACTTTCCAACATGCTAACCCTCTTCCAAAAACGCACTTTTCGTATCTAGAAGTGTTTTAGGCCTCTGAGACCACTCTCACTTGATATATAAATACACTCATTGTCGAAATCACATTCACACCCAACCCTGGGTCAGAGCATGACGAACAAAGTTCCTCGTACGTCCTACCAGGTCGGCGCGAAGCGTCGCTTCGTTTCGAGCATCACATCTACAAATATACTACAGATACCCCTCCACTTCTACAGATAAAGACTGCATACTTCCATTTGAATGTATCAATGTTCCATTGTGTCCATAAAAACAAATGAAGTCAATATGTGTCTCATCTGAAAGCATTTGTTCATCTGTAATACATTTATGTGTTTAAAATAGGGACTTCATTTAGACTTCATAATGGTATTTATCTAAAAACAATATATACCTATGGACATTGATCTTGTCAATTGAGAAGTATCTGCATAGATGTTTAAAATTGGTATTAATTACGAGCAAGCTAAATAATCTTGTTTTTAAAAATATTGTCTATATAATAATATATAATATTGATACAAGGCTTGCTGAAAAATAAAGGTAAAAAATAAGTATTATATTGCTATTAATCTGACTATTTAATAATAAATATAGTTTAATATTAGCTTAGCTCGCAGTGGTAAAACCCTAATCTGTGTTGGCTTGCAAGCATCTATTGCAACAGTGTTGTACTTGTTTATGCTGGCGGAATTAACTAAATAAGAGAATATTTAAAAAACTAACGAAAGTCTAAATACTTAATTAAACGCATAATTTAAATAAAAAACCACGAAATGCTACGTTGAGGTCATGGATAGAAGAAATACAAGATTTATTTTTAATTATAAGCCTCGTAAACATAAATTGCGATACTATAAGTTTCTGTGTAGGTTCTATAATATTATTTATAATTTAATTACTAAGAACCAATATTAACATTTTAGTAGTAGCTGCTGGCAATTCAACCACAGATCTCCAGGCGAAATTTCAAGCAAGGTTTTATGTATAATTCATATTTTAAATAACAGTATTTAACGCAATTTGCGTATTTAACGCAATTTGAGTATTTAACGCATTTATTCCAATTGTTGCGTTAAATTACTTTATCACCTTGCTGGGATTTATTTAACGTAGGATTATTGAGATGCGCAATGCTCGAAGCGAAGTGAGGGCACGCCGACCTCTTAGCTGGTCTTATCGTCACGCCAATCAGCTGTCAACGCGCGTATCATACACTGCCGAGCTTATACCAGACCATTTAGACCCTTAGTTTCCCAAGTCCAGGTAGATCCCCAGGGATCCGTGGGAGACTTAACGGCTCAACGTTAGAGTTAAATTTTTGTTGAGATTCGGGGATATGCTGGTAATGTAGCTGCTAAATTTTGAATGTGGTCTTTGAATAAAGAAGTCTGGGAACCTTTGATTTAGACTGACATCCGTATTACTAGCTATGGACAAATAACGAAAAATTAAAAGTGATCCGAATTGAGTAACTTGTATGGAATTCCGCTACTCACCGCAGTGTGGCGCTACTTTTTCCATACTAGTTTCTCGATTCGAATTTCTTTAAGCCCGCTCTACACTTAGCCCGCGAATCGCGCGCGATGGCTGCGAAAGGGCGCGAACGCAGTGTGGAGCCGTCTCCTATTTTATGCGAAACGGCTCCTCACTTTGCGTTTGCGCCCTTTCGCAGCCATCGCGCGCGATCCGCGGGCTAAGTGTAGAGCGGGCTTTAAAGTTTTCGATTTTAGCTAGCCCTGGTGTCAAATTAATTGGGTAATTGGGGAATGTTAATAAGTAGGTACTGAGGGTGTCTCACATGGTCAACCAATTAGATTTGGCTAGTCCCAAATTGACGGTGAAGTACCAATAGATACCTATATCCCTTTTGGCGACATCCACTTTTAAATGCCAATCAATGGAAGATTTATCAGTGCAATTACGCACGTATTGGAGATATCCCAGATTTCTATATTTGTTCTACGTTCTATGTTTTTTTTTATATCCTATAAAGTTGTCATTTTGTATTTAGAAGGTATTGGCACTTTATCGTCAAAATTGGGCCAGCTATCCTGACTCCTGAGTTATATTGAGGGTACCCATTGTATAATTGCATAAAGTGTATACGTACCTATTGTGTCTCCCGCAACTTAGTTGTCGTTGAAGTAGTAGGTGGTGTTACTGATACGCGTGCTGAGAGTCTGGTACTCTAGTTAGTGGCGCGACGGTAAGAGCGGCATAGGGACGTGGAGCGGAGTGGTGTGAGCGGCGCGTGGTAACGGTATCCCTCGGGCGCAGATCCGCGTGGTGAACGCGTTCCGGCAGGGGCTGGACTCGCGCGGCTCGCTCGCGGACGCGGCGCTCGCGGAAGCGCTGCGCAAGCAGACGGCGCTGTCGAAGCGCTTCTCGCACTCGTCGAGCATCGAGTACGCGGACGCCGCGCGCGAGACGCTCGCGCCGCAGGACCTCGACGTCGAGCGGCTCTCCTCGCACAGCCACACCGAAACCGCCGTCTAACCGCCGCACCTACCAACGCTGCCGTCTGCCGTCGCTCCCTATACATTAACGCTGAAACGATCGTGTATAAAATGATATTTTTAAATGTAAACGAGGATGATCGAGTTTCGTATTTATTTCGACGCGTACGGCCGGGGCGCGACCCCCCCGACGGAGCCCGTACCGCAACCACCGGTGTATTTGAGCATAAGTTATTGTTAACTAGTGTGTTTAATTATTCGATTGTTTTGAAAATATTTTATTATTATACGCGCGCGTCGTACCGCGCGCGTCTGTTGAACAAATAAAAAAATATTGTCTAATTATTAATTTTAGATTTAAGCGCAAGGACGAGCGAATGGGCGTGTGTTTTTTGAAAAAATAAAAATGTTCGCATACCATCGTGTCATCTCTTACACGGAATGAAATGTTTTATATTGCTTTTGTGAAAGACATGCGGGGTGCGTGGGGCGGCGCCGCGCCCGTCCTTTTGTATAAAGTTGTTTCATTTGTAGCGCAGCCGCACGTTTGTACCTACGGGGGCCCGCGGCCGCCCCACGCGCCTCTCAATACTACAACTAAATTATTCAACTATTACTTAAGGTGTTTGTTATAAATTTCAATAACTTTTTTTTGTTTTTACGACCTTTTTCCCCTAAATCTAAGTATACATTTAAGTCATATCTCGAAGCGTAGACGCATCAACTGAAAAGTTTCTATACAAGAACCGTAAAACTGCTTTCTTGTGTAAAAACCGAGGTAGTCCACTTTAAACATCTTCAAAATGTTTAAAAATAGAAATAAACATTAAATTGTATAGCTGAAGGTATTTATTTGTAATGCTAGTCTCTTATGAAAACAAAATACTAATTATTCAATTATTATAATGTACTTATTGATTATTGATAAATACTTCAAGTTTATTAAACAAGAATATAGTCTACATTGTATCAAAATTGATTTTGGAATTTTTTCTCTATGAGCAATAGCGAAGCGCGCGTGCACCGCCGTGCGGACGTGTCGTGCTGCCGCGGCGAATGCGCGCGGCGCGTCGGCGCGTCCGTTACATCCGGCCCGTCCGTTGCATCCGGCGCGTCCGGTGCATCCGGCGCGTCGCGCGCGTCCGCGGCAGCACGACGCGCGCGCCCGCACCGACATAGGCGACGTAGGATCGCAGCAGTGGCATTTTCAACTTATAACGTAAGACATGTACTTTATCGACTAGTGACGGGTTGAACCGAGAGTCGCACCAGAGCGGCGGACCGCTCGCCGCCCACTTGTTTTAGTAATAAATTGAATGAAAACGATCTAGCGAATCGGCAATGTTCAATTTTGTATAGAACGTTTCATAGTAGCGGTATTGAGAGTTGTTACGTTTATTTGTTTGCTGGACGCGCTCCGCCGCCGCCGGCGGACGAGTGGCGACCACTATTAAAAACTATTAAACAATCTTGTAAGTAATTAAGTATTAGCTTCGAATCAATAAAGCCTTTTTAAAAAATTAGTTAAAAAATGAAACTATTGAAACTTCACATGTTTAAATAAATAATAATTAGTTATGATTTCAGTGAATAGAGAGGTCATGGTATCGTTTTGTGTATATTACTATTTTTTCGTTGATATTCGTTACCGAGAGTTCCCCGATGAAAGACATAAATTAGGAGTCTACTGTATGTAGTGTCGCGCTCGATCGCGGCCTTTACCTAACAATAAATTGTTTTGACACGACAGTCTGCCACTAACCATTTTAGGTGATAAGTCCCATTGTTGTATTTTTCGTCTCACAATAAATGAAAATCTATTTTATTGTTTTTAAACTGTAGTTTTATTTACTCACTTTATTGGCGGGTTCGTCCTTGCCTACCATTTGCCTCGGTTACAAATTGCATTAAAAGAGTTTTAATACAATTTGTAACCAAGGCAAAACAGTGTTCAGGTTGTAGAAGGTCTATGAATTATAATCCTATGTTCATTTTATAGTTATAATCACTGCCTGTTTTAACTTAACCACAACAACTTCTAAATTGGGAATTATTTTCAAAGTCCATTCTTACTTGAAAAATAAAAGCACAATATAAAAATAATTGTAAAGTACACAATAAATAGTACTTTTTGTGACCGGAACCTTTTACGAAGGTTTTGTGGGTTCGAATCGAATTGAATAGTCTTCATCACTGCGGAGTTCCAAGTAAATAAAAAAGACATTAATAATATAAATTCATTTATTTACAATTAATCTTAATTAAGAAACAACACTGTATAGTCACTTGGTGACAGTCTTATATTAAAATACATAGATTCTCTGGACACGCTAGGGGAAGCTGATCAGGCCCTGCGGTGGCTCTGGTGGTATGAAGGGTGGCAGGGAGGTCGGATCTGCAACAAAACATAGATGTATCAATAAATAAATAGTCAACGCTTAAAATAAATCTCTAAAAACTATAGGTCTAAAAGCGTTTGTCCACCGCCGCCATCGCCGGGCCGTCACCGAGAACCGAGTTTATTTTTGACCAATTTCAAGATGACGGCGCTCGGGTGACGGACGTGCGGTGGAGAAAGGCCGTTTGTCCACCGGACCGTCACGTCACCGAGATAGAGATATCGGCGCCGAGGTAGCGGTACGGTAACTAGAGCCGTTTGTCCACCGCACGCCCGTCACCCGAGCGCCGTCATCTTGAAATTGGTCAGAACTCAGAAGTAAACTCGGTTCTTGGTGACGGCGGTGGTGGACAAACGCTCTAAGAGACGGCGACGTCGCCGGCTACCGAAGCCAGCAGTTAGGCTGGTACTAGTGTCACACTGACGCGCGCGCGTAACTTTATACACTGCCGGTTTTCTTTGTAGTTCCAATCGTCGCTATCTTACAAGACCAGCGATACTTGCTGATACGCGCGCTGACGGCCTGCTTGTCAGCGTGACTCTAAAACCAGCCTTATTATTGAAATGTTGGGACCTACCTTACTTGGTGATGGTTTGGCAACGTTGTCAATTTTGACATTTCCATATTATCGGACAAGATTCGTTAATTGGCGACGTCGTCATAGCGTCGTAATGAGGCAGGGCTCTGAGTCTGTACGATTTGACAGATTAGGGTAAGTTATGTACTACCGCCTGACTGAAATCACTGATTTTACAAGGGAGGATCACTCACTCACTGGAGGGTAGGCGATGGGTCCACGCGTCTTTTAGTTTTAAATCTTTTTATTTGTGATCTAGTGCAGTTTGGTGTTGAAAAGTGGTGTGATTTTCATTCAGTAAAGTGTAACGAAGTGTCATAAATAAGAAAATTGAAACAAATTGACTGAATGGACGGGTATTGCGTGTAGTGTGTCTCATCGGTAAATGAGACGCTCTTACCGCAATGGCGTCCATTCCCCCGTGACCTTGAAAGTATCCTCCAGTGTTTCCATGAAGCGTTAAAACATCTTAACACCAATGTTTTAACGCAATTAGAAACTCCCAACTCACTTGACATTGGCAGAATCACCGCGCCGCAAACAGGCGCTGGATAGAGGCCATTAATAAAAAAAAAAAGAGGATCTCGAACTGGTCTATAACTGGCACATTTACCCTACCAAAAACTGTAATGTTCTCCTAGCCGAGTTTTCGGCTACGGCGGCCAATCTTTTACGATCAGCCAACTACGCAGGATATTATAGTGCATAAGTGAATGCGCAAGCACAGGTGCACTCCCTATTCCATCACTCCCATAACACGGTGGAACAGTCTGACACGACCGAAGAGAGATCAGGCGCAGGACCAACGGCTTAGCGTGCCTTCCGAAGCACGGAATCATCTTTTCAGATATTCAGGTGATTCAAGAAAAACTATATTCCTAAGATATAGATAGACTTGCTCACCAATCTTAAGCCCAGCCAGCGGCGGCAATGTCACGGGCGGCGGTCTCGCTCGCAGCAGGTGCAATGGCGGGGGCATCGCAGCAGGCGGCGGAGGGGGTGAGCCGGGCGGCGGGGGAGGGGGCGGCAGCGCGTCCCACAGCGGCACGTGGTCCGCGTGCGACGCCGGACACGGCCACGCGCAGCCGTAGCGACGCTGCTTCTTCTTCTGAAAACAAATATTTTAATAGGTGATTTACACTCGCGTACGAGTCGCGAGACGAGGCACAAGGTGAGAGTGTAAACAGACACTCGCGGCTCGCCTCGTGTCTCGCCTCGCGCCTCGCAGCGCTCGCGTCCGGAGCGGTTTTTGGGCACGAGTCAAAGGACCTCGAACAAACGCGAGCCTTACCACGAGAATGTGAACACTTACCATCGATCACGCGAAGCGAGCTGTGAATACGAGACGAGGTACGAGGCGAGAGTGTAAATCTCTTATTATAATAGTTAAGACGAGGTCCAAGCACGATTCCAAATTCGTTTTTCACCCGCGCGTCCGCCAATCAGAGAGCGTAGCGTGAACACAGTATGGTGGCTTTGAGTTCGAAGATTCTATTTTTTGCGGGTTTCCATTTTATTACTTATAATATAATTAATTATGAAATAAAAAATCTAGTCCGATACTTCTGTAAAACATTAGCTTGGCTATTTATTCTGTAAAAAAAATTGGTGTTGTCGCTAAAAATTCAGAGTAATTAAATTCGCGCAGTTTTTTAATTCGTCATTTTGTAATATTTTTTTTAAAAGAATCGACTGTTTTTTCATATTATGTTCCGTTAATGCAGTGCAACAGATTGTTCTCTACCCACAATTTTTTTATATGTTTTTATACCCCCACACGCGGTTAAAAATACTTCTTTTAGTTGAATTTTGCCTTAAGTTAAATCAGTTGGCAGACAGACACGTAGCCCACCTGATGGTTACCACGCCCTATTCCTTTTAGGGACACTTAATCGAGAAGCGTCGCTCAATGTACTGCCACACTAGGCTCGGAGAAAGGAAAATTTAGGGTTCTTATAGTTCTAACCTTCTTAGCAGGCGGTTCTTCTACGTCAGAGTCTTGTCCAGGTCGATAGCCGTCCGCGAAGCTTACTCGTTTGCTGCCGCGACCCGCCGCCACCACCAGCGACTTTCTGCAATACACAATTTATCTTTAAACTATAAATATCAGAACCAACTACTTTCGTTTTAATTTTAAATTGATAAATAAAAAATGTTATAGCCTGACCAAGAAAATAAAAAACCTGCTCTGGAGGCGCCATATTAGCTATGGTTATAGCAACACTTGGTTGCTACATGGTTATACTCACAAATAACTCACAATATCCAATATGTAATAACAAGGCACGGTTGACAATTGACAACACACTTTGATCGACAACAATAATGGATGACATCTTATTGTTTTTTTTTATTTGATTGTTGCCACTTGAAGAAATTAGTTCCATTATTTTTCCGCAATATGGCGAGGTTTATTATTTTATTGGTATACAAAACATTAAAACAGCAAAACTTACGTTACTAAGATTCCTTTATCCGGACTGTCCTTGTCGGTATCTACGTCATCTGTTTCCTTTGCGACCTCACCAAGTACTGAAAAAATAATTTAAATCATCATCATCATCATCCCAGCGCATTCCCGATTGCATCCAGTATGGAGCTCAGGGTCCGCTTCGACTATGATCCTAGATTTGACAAGCCTGGTTATTACAATGGAGCGATTGCCATCTGACCTCCGTAACCCTTACAAGGGAAACCAGACCTACTTGGAACATAGTCGGGACCAACTGCTTAACGTGCCTTCCGAAGCACGGAATCATCATTCTTTTCAGACATTCAAGTGATGAATCAGCCTGCAATGTCCTAACCAAACTGGAAACAATCACACAAAGTGATGTCCCCCGTGGGATTCGAACCCACGAACTCCGGGTTTTAGAGGCGAACGCTCTAACCGTACTGTACCAAGTATCTGTATCTGTACCAAGGAGGCAGTTAAAAAAATATTATTAAGTGAAACAATAATTTAAATATATTAATTAATGTTAAAACAGTTAGGTCCTCTTTTTTATATTACTCCTCAACAGACGGGAATCGACATACGACTAAATTTTTGATATGGTAATTTTACAATGTTTAAATGGCAATTTATTTAATACTCAATCCTACAAAAGTATTTCCAATCTTATGAAATTTAATATTTAGAAAAGCAAGCCTTTTTTTTTTTTTTTTTCTTTGACGCAGGGGAAATGCTGCCTTAAGCATACCCGCCGCCGGGGGGCGGACAGGTTATGTGGGGCTCTCCGTCTGGGATGCACAGAATAAGCTACCCAGAACGGCCTACTCACTAAAACCCCTGCGACGCTCCCTCATCGTCCATAGTGGGGAGGAGTCACGGTGACTGGCACGAAGCCTATTACGCGATCCTCCCCGGACGGAGCCCGCCTACATGGCGGGCAAAACACTATCCCCCCCGACCAAGCTGGGGGAGGGGGAGATAGGGACAGTCGAGAGCGTCGAACCGTCCCTAACAGGCAGTGAAGGAGACCGGTGCAATGCCGGCGCTGGCACCCCCGTACCATTCACCGGCTGGTCTCCTTGTAGAAAAGCAAGCCTATGTTAACTTATGTCTCGAAAAAATTGTTTTTATACTAGTTCTGTTGGTAGATACGACGCACGCAGCTCACCTGATGTGTGGCCACTGTCGCCTATTCCATTGAGGGACTCTTAGGCTGCGTTTCCACCAAAGCGGAGATGTTACGAGCGGAGAGGAGATGTTTTTTAAATAACCAATAGAATTGCGTTATTGACAAATCTCCTCTCCGCTCAGCTTCAGTGGAAACGCTGTGCAGAGATTTAAAATATTTGTATGGCGCGATAAAAGCGGTGAGCGGTGTGCGACGTCTTCCTTTCGAGTCAGAACGCGTACACAGTACGCATCTTCGCACAGCTTCGATGGAAACACTCGAGCTAAAAACCATCTCTTCTCGCACAGCACACCGCACACATCTCCGCTTTGGTGGAAACGCAGCCTTAGTCTTTCAAAGTCAAAGTCAAAGTCAAAGTATTTATTTTGCAATTTGATTTACCAAGAAATTCTTTTGCACGTCATAAACTTTTTTTCCTACCAGCACTTCGACGTGTATGAATGAATGGCCTGCTGTTGAGAAGAAGTGCCGCAAGAAACTCAACAGTTACATAATGATAGCCTTTTTTAAACCATTTTGTGTTGTACAATAAAAACTTAATAATAATATAATGTCAAATTAATAACAATATAATGTCAACTTAATAATAATATAATAAGTACAATAAATAAGCATAAGAGTAGATGTGCAGAGAAACAAATGTGTTTCATGTCCACAGAGTCTTGTCATTTAAGTAATCTTCTACTTTATAGTAACCTTTCCTCATGAGGTAATCTTTAATTATGACTTTAAATTTATTTAAAGGTAATTCTACAAGACGTTGTGGTACTTTGTTAAATAGTTTAATGCTCAGTCCAACAAATGACTTTCCTGTTTTATGAAGCCTGACATTAGGAACGGCAAGTCTGTGCTTATTCCTTGTGTTAAATTTGTGACAGTCGGATTTTTTTGGAAAATTATTGTAATTCTTCCGAACATACATTAAACAATCAAAAATGTATTGTGAAGGAACAGTTAAAATGTTAATTTGTGTAAATAGATCTCTGAGCGAGTCACGAGGTCTAAGGTTGTAGATTGCACGAATAGCTCTTTTCTGTAATATAAATATAGACTCGATGTCAGCAGCAGAGCCCCACAACAGTAGACCATATGACATGACACTATGAAAATAACTAAAATAAACCAATCTTGCCGTTTCAACATCAGTGATATATCTTATTCTTCTTACTGCATAAGCAGCTGAGCTAAGTCTTGCTGCTAATGCAGTAATATGAGGACCCCATTGAAGTTTGGAATCAATATTAATTCCTAAAAATAAAGTATCATTAACTATTTCTAATTGCTCATCATTCATAATAATGAATGTATCCATCTGTTTTACATTAGGCATCATAAATTTAACACATTTCGTTTTCTTTGCATTTAGTAATAAGTTGTTTGTGTTAAACCATTGTGACACTCGCGAAAGAGCCCTGTTCACCTTGTCAAATGTTTTTTCATTTCTATCTGTTTTAAATATCAAAGAAGTATCATCAGCAAACAGAACTATCTCACAGAGGTCCCCGGTGTAGTATGGTAGATCGTTTATATAAATCAAAAATAGCAAAGGGCCCAGTATAGAGCCTTGTGGCACGCCCATTCTCAGTTTAGCACCACACGAATTAATATTGTTGATATTGACTCTTTGTATCCTGTCAGTGAGATACGATTCAATTAGTTTTATGGCAGCGTTGGAGACACCGTAATGTTTTAATTTATTAAGTAATATTGTATGGTCAACACAATCAAATGCCTTTGATAAATCACAAAAAATACCTATTGCGTTCTGTTTACCCTCCCAAGCATCAAGGATATGTTTAATAAGTTCAATTCCCGCATCGGTTGTACTTTTGTTCTTAGTAAAACCATATTGCTTTTTATGAAGTAAATTATTGATGTTGAAATGTTCAAGTAATTGATTAAACATAATTTTTTCAAAAATTTTACTTAAAGATGGTAAAATAGAAATTGGCCTGAAGTTGGATGGGTCACTTTTATTGCCCGATTTAAATAAAGGTATTATTTTACTGTACTTCATCAAATTGGGAAATTGACTTTCATCAATGCATTTGTTAAAAATGTATGCTAAATGGGGTGAAATAACATCAATTACTGTTTTCAATATATCAGTAGAGATGCCCCATAAGTCTTCGGTTTTTTTCATGTTCAGTTCTTTGAACGTTTTCAAAATTGTGTTTGGGTTTATATAATTAAATTTAAACGGAATCTGACATTCAGCTACACTCGAAGCTAATAAAATTTGAGCTTGGTGTGAGCTAGAATTTAATTGACTAGTTGTTATAATAGGTATATTTGAGAAAAAAGTTTCAAAGGCATTAGCGACTTCTATATCAGATTTAAGAATTTCATTGTTAACTTTTAAGGAATAGTCGCTTTCGTATGGCTTTAATTTACATGTCTCTTTATTAATTATATTCCAAGTAGCTTTGACTTTGTTACTTGACTTATTTATTTTGTTACGCAAGTAAATAGATTTTGCTTTATAACATACTTTCTTAAAAATCTTGGAATAGTTTTTAACATATTCTATGACCTTTGGATCTTTAGAACATGCTTTTAAACCATACAGTTCATATAATCTATGTCTACTCTTATAAATACCTGTAGTTGCCCAGTCATTGAATGAAGCTTTAGAATTATTCGTTTTTATTGTCTTTTTAGTAAATATTGAGTCAAACTCAGAAGTTAGCAAGCCAAATAAATTTTCATAAAGAGTATCTACATCACCACCACAAAGAGAAATATCAGATATTTTTCTATCAATGTTGCTTTTAAATTTATCTTTACGTCTCTCAGTGACAGGCCTACAAATGATGTCTACAGATTTAGAGGCAGCACAGTGTTCAAATTTAACTTGCTGGCCACTATGATCTGATTGGATACAGTTAATAATTTTCTTATCAATTACCTTATTATTACAAAATATATTATCTAAGCAGGTGGCAGAAGTGGGTGTGATCCTGGTAGGTTCAGTAAAGAGATTTACTAAATTAAATGATTTAAACAGGTTAACAAATCTTACGGCCAATTGTGAACCTTCCAGAATATTTACATTGAAATCTCCACATACAACAACTTTTTTATTTGACATACAGGTTTTCTTGAGTATCTCCTCCATTGTGGTTTCAAATAAACTATAATCTGAAGCCGGGGGTCTATACACACAAACAATAATATAATGTTCTAGCTCTGCACATGCTACTTCTATAGTTCGCTCAATTGAAAGTGCTACTATATCTTTACGTTCTTTACATTTTAACTTGTTATGTACCAATAAAAGTGACCCACCACGAATAGCTGATTTTCTCATGAACGAACTAATTAGCCTAAAATTATCTATACTTATTAAACAATTTTCTTGTCTTAACCAGTGTTCGGTTAAACATAAGACATGTATATTCATACAGTCTAAGAATAAACCCATTTCAAGTTCCTTACCAGAGAAGCCTTGTATATTTTGATGAACTAAATTAAAAAAATTACAAGACTTATCCTTCGTCACTGTAATAGGTTTGCAAGAGATGTCCTCTTTTGTCTTTTTGATTCGACCCTTTGATTTAAAGTGTAACGGCTTTTATACCCACATTCATATTTCCGGAATATAACCAGAGCTGTTATAGCCAGCCAGTCGGTCTCTGAAAACCCCATACCCCAAAAAGATCTAAGGCAGGAAACCAACAAACGGTTCCAAGTTTTATACCCGAGCGGTTTAGCCACTGTTTCACGGCGATCGAAAATAAATATTATCAGTTATTGTCAATGACGTTCAATTAAAAAACTAGACTCACAATCACGCTCAAATATTGTCCGAAGCAAAAGTCTGCCCACCCGACTATTGGGCAGAGTTTTCGTTTAGTTGTATACAATTGACATTAAACACTAAATGCCACGAGATAAGGTGTTAATTTGAGCGAATGTGTTAATGTCATCAGTGTCAAAGCCACTCGGACGTTTTTTGAGGAATTTTTCTTAGAGATTGGGTGTCTAGTTTTATATTGAACGTCATTGGTTATTGTCCATAAAATCTAAGAGGTACCGTTTGACAGTTCATTTATGCAAAGCAAAGTGCTACTTATGTAGTCAAAAGCACGTCGGACGTAACACTTTAGACTTTGTACCACTCTTATGTCGGGGGCATAAGTGCTATTATCGAACTACAAGTGTTAACCGTGATGTGCAGTTGACCGTACATCAGGAGTAGTCATAATTTCTAAATAAATAATTGTTTTAAAAAAAATGGAGTTGTTTTTTTGAGTTTATTCCTTTAGCGTAAGGTATATTTTTCTTTGCTTAAATAAACTGTCAAACGGTACTTCTTATATTTGATGGACTTTAGTGTTTCATTCGTCAAAATCGAATGAATGAATGGTGTCCAATGACGTTCAATATACAACTAGACAACCAATCTCTAAGAAAAAATCCTCAAAAAACGTCCGAGCGTCGTTGACACTGATGACATTAACACATTCGTTCAAATTAACACCTTATCTCTTGGCAGTTAGTGTTTAATGTCAATCGTATACAACTAAACGAAAACTCTGCCCAATAGTCGGGTGGGCAGACTTTTACTTCGGACAATATTTGAGCGTGATTGGGAGTCTAGTTTTTTAATTGAACGTCATTGATGGTGTCTTAATGGTTTCTCACCGGTCTCTCGCAACACCTCTGAGATCCGGTCGTCGAGCGAAGGCATCCGTCGCGGCGGACGCGGCGCGTCGCTGAAGCAGTCCCCATACTGCAGCCGGTCCGCCGCGCCGTACGTGTCCATGTACGCTTCATCGTATCTAGCCGTAACAAAACAACATATTGTTCAATACTCAATATAATATTTAACTGTCTCATAGTTTAGATGATGGACTTTAGCCACGAAAAACTAAACAAAGGAGAATGCAAAACTTGCTATTGTTCTTGGGCCCAAAAAAATTAAGTTTATGTGCAGAGATGAGATGTATTCTACGTGAAAGACCACACACCATCAACTTTTATTATGATGACACCATTATCGGTCCCAGGGGAAACAGTTAGCGACGTTAGAACCATAGTGATCCAAGTGACATTTTCAACTTTTTGAGAAAATGAGGGAAAAGCGTTTGGACTTGTTCCTGAAATTGTTCTATTCCAAAGTGACCGATATGAGTTTACATATGAAAATTGCTATAACAAGCACTTGAATCAGTGTGGCATGAAAAATATGACTTTTTTTGGGATGTTAATAACAAAATATCAATTTTGACAAAAATGTCACTTGGATCACTATGGTTCTAACGTCGTCAGTTATCGTCCATAATAATTTATTATTTTTACATAAAGATAAATTAATTAACATAATAAACATATTATTTTCACTAGGACCAATTTTGTCCACGCCATAATAAAAGTTAAAGGTGTTTATTGGATCTGCTTCGTAGTCTATGCCCCAAATCTGCACATTTTTTTGGGCCCTGTCTTTTGCATTGTCCTTTTACGGTAAAGTGTGATTAGTTTTCCGATGGTGTCGTGGCTGTGACACTTATGATAGCCAGAGAGGAAGAGGGGGGGGCTTAGTAGGTAAACCCCGCCCCCTGGGCCTTTCATCATGGGGGCGGAGCAACGCCGTTTTTTAAGGATCTGCGCTGAGACAAGACATTTTGTCTGGTATTAGAAGACGTATAACTTCAACTGATACAGTCACGCCTACTTTCTTGAGGGGCCTATTAAAACACTATACTCCATTTGTTATAACAGTAAACAGAATGTAGACTTCAGATATGTACTAACGATTCGTCGCCAAAGTAGCTAGAGGTTGCAGTGTGATTATAAAAAAAAACATAACTACAACAAAAGGTACATACATTACAACTACTTACCCAATAGCACTATCGCTCCTATTAGCCAACGATCGTATCTCATACACAGGTTCCAGCACACTTCGTATGCGGAACTGCTGCGGGCTGGACGCCCCCTCACCGCCCTCACCGCCCCCCGGGGGGTCCGCGGCCTCTGGGGGCGGCGCGGCGGGCAGGGCGCCGCTCGCGCTGGAGGGACCACCCGTCAGGACTATGTTCACTTCGCCGGGTTTTAGACCTGGAAAATGTGTGTTTTATATAGATTCTGTTGGTTGAGAGGTATAAAGATTATTTGATAGAAGCAAAGATTGACAATATTTTTATAATAACCCTAACGTCCGCATTGCACAGGTCGCCCATCTGAGGATCACCTAGTTTCTCGGTCGACCCTCCTTAGGCGCCACCCTGACTTGAGGCCTCTCAAGTCAGGGTACCCGGGGATGGGCGGGTCAATAGCCACAAGGCTGGCACCGGCGCTTCCCAATCGGGTTTGATAGGGAAACCGGGGGAATTTAATGGATAGTAGACGCTTTAGAAAAAAAGGTCTGTGTCCCAGCAGTGGGACGTATATGGGTTGATGATGATGCTGACTCACCCCACCGCGAGGGCCTGTGGTGCAGGACGGCGGCGGGCGAGTCCCCGGCGCGCCAGTCGCACTTGATCTCGCCGCGGCGACGCACTACTGTCTCGATGCGCTGACTCGCCTCGCTGACCGAGTTCATCTCACCGGCTGAGCCGACCTCGCTGACCTATTGTTGCATACATAACAAAACAATCCGGTACTTCAGTGGTTTATGCCTTTCATTCACTTTAAAATTCTTGTTTTCTCTTCAGTATTTATTAGAAATTGCTCTAGCTAAGATTTACTTTTGTGCGGATTCTAGACGAAAAGCAAAATTAATTCAGCTATTCCTCACAGCGCAGATAGAGACACTTTTTGTGTCTTTTTATATACTAGGTCAGTTGGCAGACACGCAGCCCACCTGATGGTAAGCAACCACTGCGGCCTCTTCCATTGAGGGACACCAGGAAGCGTCGCTCAATGTGCTACCAGACTGTAGGCTTATCTGATCTTCGAGCCATTAATTTCAAGTGTACTAGCTCCCATATTAATATTGCCAGAACACAGCCAGGGCTGTTATGGCGGCAGATTTCACCTGTAGGGGTGGTAGCTAACCAGTCGGACTCTGAAAAAGCCCTACCCTAAGACCTTAGATGGGAACCAAACCCACGACCATAGGTTTTATACCCGAGCGGCTTAGCCACTGTTTCACGGAAGCGGTCAAAATATTTGTTTATTTACGGACAGCTTACAAGACAAACATAAAAAAGTGCATTATACAAACTTAGTTTAACCCTAGGCGTCGTCCAGGAAAGCGATACTATATATAAATTAAGAATATTTTGATTTTAAAATACAGCTACAGATTTCATACTTATTTAAGCATCAATAAAATCTGGTGACCGTTTATCTTGACAAGGAGTATAAAAGCCGTTTCGAATTAATATATGTGAGTGTTACCAACCTTATTAGCCACGTCACTCTGGTACGCCAAAGCCATTTGCTCATACATCTCGTAGTCTTGCGTATACGCCTCCGAAAATTTGTCTTCACATTCCGCCTCTATCCCCTTGTGATAGAGCTCACTTTGGCTCGTCTCAAACACGTACTCCGAACTAATTGCTTTAATATTCTTAATATTTGACGCTTCCACTGTTTCTATTGGTTTTTCTGGCGGCATCGCAATGTCTTCTAAACTGTGGATCATTGGCTCTTCTGGTAATGGTATGAAATAGGATTCTTCGATTTTGAACGATGGTATTTCTACGAGGGAGTTCTGTGGAATATAATTAATATTATGTAGAAAAAATAATGCCATTTGTTGAAATGGTTGAGATTTTGGTGACACCATACTTTTTCTTTTCGGAGGAGAATGCGTTTATGCACCATAACCGCAGGCTAGCTAGACCCACGGCCGTGTGTGGGACTAGAGACTAAAAAAAGCGTCCTCTACCCACTAAACTCCAAACTTTCTTTGAGTTCTACACTCGCAAATCAAAACATTTGTGTACATAAACGCACAGGTTACTTTGTATTGGTCTCAATCTTTTCTATTAATAATATTTGTATTTGTTTACATACAAATCATATTTTGTTAAAATTGTTTTCTGATCTTTTCAAACTAATATGCTTAATAAGAAATCTACAATTTAAACTCCAAACTTCTAAAAATTTTGTAATAAATACATATTTTAGATTTAATCTGTACTAAGCAGGTAATTAAAGCCATTTAAATAAGGTTCATATTATCTAAACACTAACTAAAGTAAAGACTTAGTTCGTACCTTAATCTCAATCTGTTCAGGTTTTCTATCTACAACAACTTCAATCGCAGGTTTTTGTACTGCAGTCGGTTGTACTACAGTCGGTTGTACTGCAGTTGGTTGTACTACAGACGGTTGTACTGCAGTTGCCTGTACTGGAGATGGCTGTTGTACTGGAGGCGTTTGTACTGCAGTTTCCTGTACTAAAGATGGCTGTTGTACCGGAGGTGGCTGTACTGGAAGAGGCTGTACTGATAGCGGTTCAGGACTAGTCTCTTCTGCAACCGGTTGTACTGCAGGCTTTGGTACTACAGTTTCCTGCACTTTAGCCTTTTCTTCAATTTCCATTTGTTCAACTTGAGGCTTTACCACTGCCCGTACAGGTTTTAGTTCCTCTAAACTTTGTACTGCAGTATCCTGTACTGGAGATTCCGGCACCTCTTTCTTCGGTTCCTCTATTTTCTCCTGCTTTATATGAATGTTGCTGCCAACAAAATCATTCTGCAGTTCTTTAACGTTAATAATTTCTCTAGGCTTCTGTCTTCTAGGAGAAAAGTCAGCAATTTTTTCATCATCCGTCAACCGTTCCGTTTTAATATTATTCAGTACATTCACATCAAATAACTCTTCACTCTGCGTGGAATCTATACTCTGCTTCCTTCTCTTTTTGTCTTTCTTCTTCTTCTTTAGCTGCATCTCTTTCTTTTTGATCTTCTTCTTTCGTTCTACGTCTGAGTCTGTCTCGGAACTGCTGGTGGATGACGAACTGCTCGTCGACTTTGCTCTAGACTTCTTTTTTTTAAGCAATCTCTTCTGCTTAAGCTGTTTCTTCTTTTTCGCTTTCTTCTCCTTTTTCTTTTCTGTAATAGACATTTTGTATAAACCTTACCTATAGATTGTACAGTTAGCATGAGTTAAAGTGGAGTCATTTTAATAGGTAACATTTGACAGTTCATTTATGCAAAGCAAAGTGCTACTTATATACATTAGGAGAAGAGTCTAATTTTCTAAATAAATAATTGTATTAAAAAAACTGATGTTGTTTTCTGAGTTTTATTCTTTTAGCGTAAGGTATTTTTTTTCTTTGCATAAATGAACTGTCAAATGTTACCTATTAAAATTGGACGCTTGTATATGTATGTTTGTACAATAACTGGTATATTAATAAATACAAAAACACAGTATGAATTATCCGATTCAAATGCTATTAGGATAATACCTTTTGGAATTGAGCAATAAAAAAACGTTAACTGCGCTTGTCCGTAACGTTAGCAAAAACAACGCATTATTTATCTGTGTGTGTAAGTCATCACTGTCGCGTCACGCAACTCCAAAAGGTCGTATTCTAATAGAATTTGAACCAGATAGTACAAAACATTATCCCAACTATTGCCTTACTTGCGTGGCCTCACAATGGGATTCAATCTCTATGCTGTCTATCTGGCTCTATGCTGAGTTCCCATAGAATATAATAATATTTATCATATAAGTTGTTTCATTTGTCCTTCTTTTGCGTCCCAACAAAGTGAAAAACTACGTGATTTCTGGTATGGGCTGATGATAAAGGCTAGTGATGTAACAAGCCTCGAGGCGGAATGGCAAGACTCAGTGAGCTCGGGAGGCTCGAAGTCACGAGCCTAGCCGAGCCGCGAACTCTTTGAGCCATGCCTCGAGCCTTCAAAAAAGCTCGAGCTCTACAAAAGACTCCCGAGTCGTCGAGCGCCATACAAACGAGGCAAGCTCTAGGCAAAAGGACTCGGACGCCTCGAGCCTTGTACATCACTAATAAAGGCTATTATTTATCCCAGAAAAATATGATTCTTACGAAATCTTATTATTACCTCTTATTTCGTCGGTGTCGTCTGAGAGCTCCTGAACCTTAGCTGACAGCTTTTTCTTCTTCTTTTGCTTGTTTTTTAGTTGTTTCGTCAGTTTTTTGCTGATGCGACGTTTTTTAGCCAATTTCGCTTTCAATTTCTTGTTTCCCTGAAAGCAGTAAAATAATTATTTATATATACTCTTTAAGTAAATATATTACAACCATCGAATTATCTTGGTTCAAACTGCCAAGTTAAATATTTTTTAAACCCAGAGATACCACCGTAAGATTAAAAATGTTTAGGGTGGTGTGAAGGATTTTCAGATGCCTACAATACTACGTGAAATCTGCCTAATATTATACTAGAAAAATATCTAAGTCGAATAACGCCGGTAAACTTAAAAAAAATGTAAACGAGGGAAAAGTCATAGATCAGGGGGCGAAGTCATAGACCAGGGGGCGAAGTCATAGATCAGGGGGCGAAGTCATAGACCAGGGGGGCGAAGTCCCAGTCGTATACCATAAAAGGACCTCTTACCTTCTTTTTCACCTTCCGTTTCTTCCTCGACTCTTCCTCACTATCTGAGAGCGTGGGGGATGATGAGGTAGAATGCTTCCGTTTGCGAGTCTTTTCCTGCTTTATCTTCTTACTGCAATACGATATTTAATACATGTAAATATTAGACATCACATTCATTGATCTGACACGATAGTAAGTAGCTTAAGCACGTGTGTTATGGAAGACACAGGACAAAACACAAATGCTTATCACATTCCCTGCCACTGTCGGACGGAAATGGCCCGGTGCTCCCGACCATTTCCGTCGTTCCCTCGTAAAGGGGGAACCAGTAGGGCAAGCCCGCCGCACCCTGTGGTTGAGTGGGTAAACCCCCCTATTAAGGGTGGCGGGAGTCCCACAATGCTTATCACATGAATGTTTTTCTTGGGTGGGATTTGAAACCACGACCTCTGGTGCATAAAGCAGGGTCACTACAAAATGCACCATCGGGCCAGTCAAATTGTCGACTTTAAGGTAAGAAAAACAGAAAACAACGTTTTCTGTTTTTTTTCAGACATTGCTCATTATTATTTAAATTATTTAACATGCTTTGTACACAAACTGCTAAATCAACGTACAAGACATCGTTTGAACTTTTTTTTAAAGACAACAAACAAGTAAACAGACAAACAAAGTAAGTTAATTTTATGAAAACATGCAAACCAAAATTTAGAACACGTAATAGAGCAACATATATAAATAAAAGAAACTTTAAAATCGTCATGAATAAAATTTTCTATGGACATTTTTCATAATGGAGCAAAGTTTGTACTATGAATACATAATACTTTTTATCTACATCCATACCATAATATGTCTATTTTATATTCAGGAGCGATGAGCAAACGCCCTACATTTAGATATAAGTATCTGTGGCTGCATTGAAATGTTTACATTTTAGTGTCGGTAACCGATACGAAATTACGTTCAAATTTCGAACGTCTTCTTTAAAAGTAAAAATTAATAGGTTTTTTCGATTATCGAATTAGTCGATTAGTAATTTTATGTTCCATTCCTATACATTTAATTCGATGCTGAAATTATAACAATCGATTTGAGAATCGAAATCAACTCGAGTCTAGATTGTTTATGGATTTTAAAAACTACAAACGTCAGTCATTAATTATGACAGTACTAAACTAACTTTTACATACAGATTATGTTGGTAACTAGTGCATTTGCTCATCAATCCTGACTATAAAATAGACATATTATCGTATGAATGAAGATAAAGTTATGTATGTGACTGTACATAATTAGTCATTAAAATACGAATGTGGTTTTATGAAACGAACGAAGTGAGTTTCATAAAAGAATCACATGAGTACCCGCATTATGCAGCAGTCACATAAATAACTATTTTAATGCAGTTGACCGACAGGCCCACCTGACGTTAAGCGGACGCAACGGCATATACTACTGAGCAATGCTTCGCAAAGAAGCTACACTCAATGTATACTGTATTGTATTGTAAGCCAATCGCGTGTAAAACAGATGTAACAGGAAATTTATAAAAAAAGTTATAACAGATATAGATTTAAGTAGTAGGCATATTGTAAAAGTAAAACTTAACATAAAATAATATAACCATCTGTACAGAGATCTATGATAATAAATTAATTACCTAGGAAAAAACAGTGTTGCCAACAGAAAAATTATTGACATAATTAGGTTTTTGACACATGACATGCATAACATCGATCATAACATTTTCCTTTAAACAATCATTAGCACCTCATTGTCTTTTTAGTTACATGTTAGGTCAGGGAAAATTATTATAGGCGTACCAATGACGTTCTATTAAAAAACTAGACTCCCAATCACGCTCAAATATTGTCCGAAGCAAAAGTCTGCCCACCCGACTATTGGGCAGAGTTTTCGTTTAGTTGTATACAATTGACATTAAATACTAACTGCCACGAGATAAGGTGTTAATTTGAACGAATGTGTTAATGTCATCAGTGTCAACGCCGCTCGGACGTTTTTTGAGGAATTTTTCTTAGAGATTGGGTGTCTAGTTGTATATTGAACGTCATTGAGGCGTACGAATTAATAGAGAGCTGGAGTATGAAATCAAAATGTGGGATAGAGACGGACCACAAAGTTAATATTAGGTAGGCATACCTCATCTTGTTTATTAAAGAAAATAATATGACGTCAGTTCCTAATTGGGCTGTGTGGCTACGGCTATATGGGCATTTCAGTTGGCAGGCTCACAGCCCACAGATGGTAAGCGTCACTGCGGCCTATTACATTTTACGTTGAGGTCCACTTAATCAGAAGCATAGCTCAATGTGCTGCCATAGCGTAGACTCCGATGATTTCAGTGTGTATGTAGCGATGGACTTTACGTGAAGCCATTACCGATCATTAAATATTAAAATATTTAAGGATAATATCGACATTTTATTACATCAGATATGCTATCAATGAGGTTATTTTAAAACTCGGAAAAATAACAATTAGTAGATTTACAATGTCATTTACCAAAGAAGACCAATAATTAGAATTATAGCCATCCTATTCTAGTGAGTTTCGCGTTTAGCCACGCAAAAAAAAAATGTTGTAAGTACTAGAAGAGGCTTCTATTTTATTTTTTCTACTTTTCCCCCTCCCCGCACTTCCCCCAGCTCTCTACCACTGTAACGGCTATGTACCATTCGTCGAGCGTCGGGCTGAGACCAAACATGTCTCTTTGCAGGCTCCCCGCCGCTCCACCGCGCCTTCCAGCCATGAAAACATACGCACCGGTTTCATATACATACATACATAATTACATTACATATTAAATATATATAAAACATGATACATAAATACTTTAACTGTATATGTGTCAAAAAATATCATGGTTGATTTCGATGATTTGAGTTGAGAGTTGAGTCGATGATTCGAATCTCGAATCGCATCTGTAGATTTCAATGTGCCCATTTATCACTAGGTCGGCGGTGACGGAAAACATCATGGATGGAGGAACACATCATGTGTAGTTGTGATTTAATAATTGATATAGGTACTCTGTTAAGAGTTACGGAGGTTAGATGGCTGTCACTTCAATATAATATGGTCAGTCATGATTGCGCAGGTCCTCAGCAAGGTCCTCAAGATGATAATTGATACTCCGAATTCGACTTGTGAAGGTTAATAATTAGTTTTTTAGAAAGGTTACAATATTCGGTACAAGATGATGCTTATGTGTCGGGAGTTCAATTCGCAATGGCGGTTATTTTATTTCCTGTCATCGATGACAGCCGGTTGTGTATCGTTGCTCGTGATGGTCGTGTAGGCGTTTCCAAATTGCCTAAACAGTCATGGTGCAAGTGAACAATGACTAGATTGAATTGATTCCTAACCTGACTGACTGATAGAAATTAGAACAATCGGATCATGGCTACACGATGTTTACCATTACAGCCCAGCTAATGCAAATACGCACATAGTAAATAAATATTTCTGGACATTATTCACACAGCGCCATCTAGCCCCAAACTAAGCATTAGCTTGTGCTATGGGTGCCAGACAACGGATAAACATTACTTATATGTTATTTTTTTTTTTTTGTAAATACATACATATTATACATAGAAACACCCAGACCGATACAAACCCGAACACACAAATGTTTGTACCGTGCGGGGATCGAACCCGCGACCCTTGGTGTAATAGGCGACTTCTCGACCATTACACCAAATGGCTCGTCAAAAACATAGAAAAGTCCATAGGTGCGTCATCTATTTTAATCTAACAATCGACCTCACTCATGTTAGTAACTCGGCTAAAACAACTTTATAAAGCAACCTTCTAAGATAGATACTCACGTTTTCTCCACCTCCTCTTCTAGATCCGACTCCTGGCTCCACCCCTCGCTGCTAAGCTTTACCTTCTTGCTTTTCTTTCTATCTTCGCTCTCTTTCTCAACTTCTTCTGTCTTCTTCTTCTTCCTCGTGTCCTGACGCACTGGAGTCGTGCTTCGCGAAGCTGGCTTATCTGTTACCTCTGGCCATACTGCTTCCATGAACCTGCGGTGGGGTTGTCTGGTTGATGCAAATTTTTTTTTAATCTGATTGAAGGAATTATTTGAGTTCTTTTTTTGTGGATGAGAATGTGTTGATGCATCTTAACCACAGGCTAGCTAGACTTGCGGTCGTGTGCGGTACTTGGGGCTATTTCATCTCACTGCCTACTAAACTCCCCCGGTTTCCTCTTTCCTCTCGAATGGGACGAGCTGGTGCTAGCCTTGTGGCTATTAACCAGCCCCTCCCCCCCTCCCCTGGGTACCCTGACTTGAGAGGCCTTAAGTCGTGGTGTCGCTTAGAGCGGGCCAACCGAAAAACTAGGATGGGTAAATCCTCCTAATCAGTGGCGGATTACCCATAAGGCTGAGAAGGCTTCAGCCTTGGGCGGCGGATTTTAGGGGGCGGCAAATTTGTCGTAAAAAATTTTTTTTTGTCTTACAGAAATAAAAAATAAATGAATACCCAAATGTTATTAGATTTCACCACTTAACTGAACCTGTCAAAGTGGGGAATTTGACGTTTTTCAATCTGTTATTACATTTTTTATACTACGTATTTGTGTTGGTAGTCATTATTTGGAGTGCGGTGCGGGAGCGAATGACGATCATTCGCTAACCCGTTGTCCTAGATGAACGACAAACGCGACAACGCGACGCGACGCGGCGTAATGCGAAAATATCAAATAGTCGTTGTGTATGATAGTGTCCTACGTTTTCGCGTTAGTGAGTTTGCGACGAATGCGGACTTGTTTTTTACACGACAAGACGCGACGACGCGGCGACTTAAAGAGTTTCTGTCCAATTACCAATTAAATGCAAATATCTGTAATGCTAACTAAGTATTTAAAATTAGGATTTTTATAGTAACAACACAGTATACTTGTACATAGTAAACAGTACTGAACTGAAATAGGAGCGAATCCGATACATTTGCCGCGTTTGTCGCTCTAACGGGCCTCAGATGAAACAGGACACTAGCCGCGTGAGTATTGGTCGCTTTACGTCGCATCGCGTCTCGTCGCTCTATTGTCGCGTCCTGTTCATCCTGTTCACCTAGGACAATGGGTAAGAGAGGGTCAGGGAGGAAATGCAGATTCTGTCACACAAGCGACGAAACACCTCTGCATATACTCACGGACTGCGAGCCATTGATGCACAAACGTAGCCTCATTCTGGGGAAGCACATGCTACAAGCAGAAGAGTCTAAAGATCTCCTCCCCAAGAATATCCTCCTCTTCATAGAAGAGGTTGGGCTTGGAGAGGAACTGTAATCTAAGTGGCGTTCACAATAGATCAAAATTGGTCGCAGTGACTGTGGAAACACTAAGCCGCTATTAATAATAAAAAAAAGAGGGTCTGTCTGGCCGAAATGAAAGCGCGGGGGGCGGTCGGGTCGCCGATGGAGCTGAACGTCACGTTACGTGTGGCAGCATTGACTTCGGGAGCAAGAGAGAAAGATATTGATTTTCAAACTATTTCTCTTTTTTTGTCAACCATTATTATATCAAAAATTAGTAAAAGTATTCTTATATGTATAGTTTATCGTACTAAAAACTGTGCAGTTATTTTTGCAATCCAATGATGTTAAAAAGTCAGTATCTTGCTTACTAGAGATTCGTATGCTGCTGTATGTTAGTATTAGGGTTTGCCAAATAACCAAATAATAATTTAAATTTAAAAATCTTTGTTATCGAGAAATAACAACTATGTTCCAGGAATTTCCGGTAGGTACTGCACAAACACTAAAATTCTAGTAAAAAAATCGATTTAAGACTGCGTGTGAGGCGCGCGAACGCAACCACGATAAAAGTACGTGCGATTCGTACTCGAAAGTAATCGGCCGATACTATTCGGCTGGTCCACAGTCGCTGAGCAGGCAATGGAACAAGTTATGATCGGCTCCGAAATAAGGTGATCCGGCAGAGAACCTAAGTCGCCGGCTTTGCGATCTGAATTGGCAATGGGATCGCTATATCAGCCAATAACCGTTGGGGCAAACGGATTCTAGAGTGGACACCGTCTCTCGGTAAACGTAGTTTAGGAGGCCCGAAGGCCGGGTGAAGTGACGATTTGCGTAGGACCTGACAAGAGCTAAATACGAGTAGCCAAGGATCCATAATATAGGCGAGTGTTGTAGAGGCCCATATCCAGCAGTAGACTTAGGTCCATATTAATTTTTTGCCAACTTTTCACATCTGGATGCTGCTAACCATGTGCCACCATCTTCCTCGTTGTGAATCAACATTTGAGTTAACTAAAATTCGTCAACGAGAGGTGCTTAGGTTCGGTGAACAAAGCGAGTGCTCCAGATGGGATATCAGCGAGAGTATTGCGAAGTAGTACACCCGAGCTGTCTCCAATCTGAGTGTTAGTTCCAAAATCGTGGAACTGGAAACTTGCAATGGTGCAGCCTGTGCTTTAAAAACGTACCCGTGCTGACCCTTCAAATTATCAAACAATAGCCATAACCTGCCAATTTGTTGAGCTTTAAATCCACTAAAACGTAGGTTTGTCTAGTTTCCACCAAAAAGAGCGCATTTAAGCTGACTTCCTCTGTTTTCGTGGTGTATAGGTCCCTATAATAGAGCGACTACAGCTCCTTAATATGGAAATATCTACCTTATTTTCGGAGCTGTATAGAGTCTAAAAAGCTCGGCATCCATTCCAGAGTCAGGCACTACTTCACTGCGGAACAGCTCCTAAACATTTACAGAGCTCAAGTTCTTTCCTGCATGGAGTATTGCTGCCATCTTTGGGATGGTTCTGCTTGTTACCAGTTAGCTGCCTTGGACTCTATTGCGTGCAACGTGCAACTCTAGCAGCGTGCAAAGAGACTTATCGGTGACGATGCTTTGATTGAGAGCTTACAGAGCCTCGATCATCGAAGGAGGATTGCTTGCCTCTCCGTCTTTTACAGACTTCACTATGGCGAGTGTGCTTCTCAACTGCACGACTTGATTCCGCCAGCTCCGTTACAACCGAACGAATAGACTCAGACAGAGACTCCATCCGTATGCAGTCGAGACGAGAGACGGATTTGCTTCGTCTTTTTTGCGGCGGACTACGCGGGATTTTGCTATGCAAGCGCGCTTCATCGTTGATTTTTTTAACTTATAATATATCATTAGGCAACTTTGTGGTCAAGTGCTGGCTTAGTTCAAACATCCGAATTGTTGAAAAGAATCAGTACCGAAGTATCGGAAATTCCCGGGAATTCGAAAATCCAGTTCGCTTCCGGTACTGCAAGCCCTCTAGTATTTATTGATTTCATGGATTACATTATTTCGAAGTTTAGAAAATTTACTAAACTGGTTTAGAATAAATGTTATTAGTTTAGAAAATTTACTGGACAGGTTTAGAATGACTGTCATTAGTTCTTATTTTTTCAAAAGTTATGATGGGTATCAAAATACAGAGGTCAAAAGGGGCGGCAAAATTTGAATAGCCTACTGGCGGCAAATGTGTTAATCCGCCACTGCTCCTAATACTTGCAAGCGTTTGGAGAGGCCTATGTCCAGCAGTGCACGATAATAAGTTACTCACTTCTGGTACTCTCTATCGAGGCAGATGTCGCGACCGTCGCGACCATCGCGCTGCGGCGTCAGAGACTTGGAGACGGGTACGTGAGCATCTTCGGTCTCCCACTCGCTGGCGAGCGGCAAGCTGGCTGCGGAGGCATCGCAATCGGTGACGCGAGGATACCACGTGCGGGAGTCGGGGAATGGCTCGTCGGAGATTCTAATAAATAAAATTTAGTGTTAGAATAAAGGGGGGCTACGGAAGTCAAATCAAACGCCGCTGCACATTGGATTTTACTTTACGGTCAAATCTTACGCATAGATCGAAATAAAAAACGCTAGGAAAATAATGAATAGTAGATAATCCGTTCAATCAGTTCCCGAGTTTCAGTTTCAGTTTCATGAAATACTACAGGGTTATGAACTGAACAATCGTGTTATGACAAAAACAAGTTCAGGCACAGGCATTTTTAATAATTAAAGCAGAACGATTTTAATGTATAAAATTTTATAGACGTTTTAATGAGCAATAAAGATTTTTTCATTCAAATTCAAATCGTTTATACATTCATTCTATCTTTCAATGCGCTGAAAACACGGCCCTAACTGTTACGGCAACAGATAAATCACCGCAACAGTTAGGTTAGTTAGGTGTCCCTACCACCACTAGGACAAGGGACTAGCCAGTCGGAGCCTGAAAAAGTCCTCCTACCAACCAGACCCAAGGTTGGTAGGAGGACTTTTTTAGGCTCCGACTCCTCTTTTTATTAAGTGGCTTAACCAAGAATTTCCAAAAAAAAATCGACACATATTTTGCTCGACCCGGAATTTAACCCCGAGATCAATAAAACCACAATACTCGTACCAACGAGGCATTTAAAAATTAATAATTTTTCCACTCACTGATCACATCCGTAGACTCTGTCAACGAGACCCATCTTGCACATCTCCAGTTCTTCATACACCACCGACCGATCCTTCACGCAACTGCAGCCTTTAGGGTTCTCTGTGTACCATATCTTAGGAGTCGTATGTGTTTCCCTAGAAACAACATGGAGAGAAATAAATACATTTAAGTTACGTTGAAAATTAATAATATAATATTCGATGTGACATTGTCATAATGACAATGACGTCAATAACTTAAAGGTTTATTTAAAAAGGTATTATTGAGCTGTGAATGCTGAATACTGGTCGATTAAGCGAACTATTTTAGGAATACTCACTTGTAACACTTATTCTTATCGTGCCTGAACAGCAATGGCTGACATATCTTCAGCACGAAACTCCACGTTTCCAAAGAGTCTACAGTACTCTTCGACATTTTGCTAGATACCAGCGCCTCGTCCAACTCCTTTTCAACTGACAGCCTAAACTCATTCGATTGCCGACTATCTGGCCTATATCCACTTTCCTTAGACTTATAACCATCTTTTTTCGGCTTATAACCACTCTCACCAGACTTATAACTGCTTTCAGTAGACTTGTATCCACTTTCGGTAGACTTATATCCACTCTCATTAGACCTATAACCGTCTGAGTAGTGGCTATGTTGGCTCGATTGTAAGTCCCTCATTCTATCGTCCAATTCTGGCGTAACAGATCCTTGGCTAGCATCATTCCTCGAATCATCGTAGTCATCTTTAGGAGATAGATCGTATTCGACCAAACCCTTATCTTGACTCGAATCATCCATATTTTCTTGCTTTATTTCATTAATGACTGATTCTAGAAAATTATCATCATTCGCATCAATAACGCCTTCTTTAGACATGTCTTGATCGTAATCGAATAATTTTAAGTCGATTGGCGAATCGTACGGATCTTTTTTAGACGTCGGTATAGAGAATTTTTCAAGGTCTGTATCTTCGTCGAAAATATCAAGTGCCTCGTCTTCGTTCGGATCTATTTCAAACTTAAACGAATCTATAACAGGTTTTAGCTTTTCCATTTTAATTTTGGGACTTTCGATTGGTTTATCTTCTTTCATTTTCAAAGTTTCTTTCACTAATTCTGCAGCAGTTTTTACTTTTTCTATCTGTGCGTTGACTACTAACTTCGGGTTTTTACTGTCGACTTTAGGACTCGCTGTATTTTTATCGTCATTGTCCAATGACCAACTGTCACAGACTAAATAATCATTCAAATTTACGTCCGTTTCCTTAGGCGGCTTTTCTTTAGCTACTTCTTCAACTTTTTTTGCTTCTTCCCTAACCTTCTCTTTTTCTTTCCCTTTGCTCCTGTCTCTCTCTTTACTTTTATACCTATCTATATCTCTATCATCTTTTTTATGATCAGAATGTCTTCTGTCATACTTGTCACTCTTACGCGAATCTTTTCTATCTCGGGACAACGATTTGATTTTACTGTGTATCCTTTCCTCTTCAAATATCATTTCTTTTTCTATCGGATCTTCCTTTTTTCTTTGGAAAGGGTTATCGTAATCGGGCAATAGCTTTTGGTAGTCAAATTTAAACTCTCTTCCTTCTGCTTTGGCCTTCTTTGCTTCGCGTATGAGTTCATCCACCTTTGTTGCATCTATAATAAAGGTTACAAGATTATACTAAGTTACTAGACAAAACATTTTCTGCTACTACTTAAGTTATGACTAACTACAAAGCTACAAGGTGACTTAAAATATATTTTTAACTATGATTATTTTAGAAGTTTATAGACCATCTAGATATCTAGATTTTAAATCACCTTTCTTTTACTAATCTAGTCTGTAATATTATCTACGTATACTTACTGAAACCCGGCACCACTATAAACCTGCCTTTCTACCTATTATCTTCTCAATACCTATATAAAATCAGTTCAAATAGTTGGGACTTTACTGCACTGCCCCCATACTTCCACACTTCGGAGGGAATGCCGTCAATACCTGGGGCCTTGAATATTTGAACTGATAAAGATGGTTTGGGAAAAAGAACTTCAACCACAGGAATGGTGCACAGGTGTCATCTGTCCCGTACATAAAAAGGGCTGCAAAAAGAGGTGCACGAACTACCGTGGAATAGCGCTGCTTCCCTCGGCCTATAAGGTTCTGGCATATGTACTGCTCAGGAGACTCGAACCGTACGCGGAAAGGATTCTAAGTGATTATCAGTGTGGGTTCAGGCCAAATCGCAGTACCATAGACCAGATATTCCTTCTTAAACAGTTGATGGAGAAGAAGTGGGAGTACGCGCAGGATATTCACTCGCTGTTTGTGGACTTCAGGAAGGCATATGACAGTATAGATCGGGACGCCCTGTATACCATCCTTAGAAATTTTAACCTCCCCAAGAAATTGGTCGATATGATCGAGATCGCCACGAGGGAAAGTAAATTAAAGGTACGCGTCGAAGGGGATCTTACGGAGGAATTCGATGTTGTAACTGGTTTAAAACAGGGCGATGCTTTATCGCCTATGCTTTTTAATTTGGTCTTGGAATATGTTCTGCGAAAAGTTCTGGAACTGGATGTGGGACTTCGACTAAATGGAAGGCATACGGTGGTTGGCTACGCTGATGACCTAGCTCTGCTTGGAGAGAACAGTGACGAAGTGAAGAAATCCGTAAGACTCTTGGAAGTAGAGGCGCTCAAAGTTGGCTTAAGCATAAACCACGAGAAGACGGAATATCTCCATATGAAGCGATACAAGAACATTCGCATTAAGCGTAAAGATCTTCATGTTGGAAGTAAAGTCTTCAAAGGGGTAGCCAAGTTCAGATACCTAGGGTGCACCATTACTGACACCAACTCTCGGGAGGAAGAAATAGAGATCCGTGTTCAGAATGCCCTACGATGTAGTGCCGCTCTACACAAGGTATTAGTGTCCAAGCTTTTAAGCAGACACACAAAGATCCGTGTCTATAAAACTGTTATACGGCCTATATTAATGTACGGTTGCGAAACTTGGACACTGACGCTGAAAGAGGAGGACAGGCTTCTGATCACCGAAAGAAAGATCCTGAGAAAGATTCTGGGGCTGGTGCCAAGGCCCGATGGTAGTATGAGGGTGCTAAAAAATGCCGAGATTGAAGAACTCGTGGCTGAGCCTAACATCATTGGGGAGATTAAATCACACAGACTCCGGTGGCTTGGTCACGTCGAAAGAATGGGAGAAGATCGCAGCGTCAAGAGAGCCTATCTGGGCCGGCCGACGGGCCGTCGGCCGGTTGGCCGCCCTAGGTATCGCTGGAGCGATGTTGTGGAGGCTGATCTTCGCGAGTTGCAAGCTGGAGACTGGCGTGCAAGAACACAAGATCGTGAGGACTGGCGAATTCTTGTATCGGAGGCCAAGACACATTTTGGGTCGCTGAGCCATCGGAGTAAGTAAGTAAGTACCTATATAAAATACACTTACTCAACAAGTAGGTACCTATAACATTATGATTATTTTATTAACTGTACTCCCCACTAATTTTACTTTACGCTAAGTACGATATTACTTTTCTGCATACCCAAGCACATGAGTAAATGAGTAAAGAGTATAAGCTTGCGTGTAAAATCCATGGATAAATTAATATTGCTTCAACCAACACAAATTTATACTCTATCTATACAGACATTTACCCATGTGACAACAACAGATTTGACTGTAGATAATACTGTGACTCACTGTACTTGCGTCTGGTCTTCCAAGGCCGGCGCACGCGCATCGGCGCACACACCACGCGGAAATTGCGAGCTTCGTGCATACAAGCAATACAATACTGGTGATAATTACGGGCAAAAATATGGAGGGATCATATTTATTTCTTTATTTTACTTATTTAAAATAATAAGCATCTGCCGCCATAACAGCTCTGGCTGTGTTCCGGTAATATTAATGTGGGAGCCAGTACACTTGAAATCAGAGGCTCGAAGATCAGATGAGTCTACAGCCTGGCAGCACATTGAGAGACGTTTTCAGGTGAAGCGTCCCTCAATTGAATAGGCCGCAGTAGCCGCATACCATCAGGTGGGTTGCGTGCCTGTATGCCAACTAACCTAGTATAAAAAAAAATTGAGGATAAAAACTAACATTGATATCATTTTATAGATAACGTACAGGGCTTTCTAACGACACTAGATATCAATAGTTGTGATTCCATAATTTTGCTCGTAAGTGTAGTTAGTAGGTATTCGCACAGGAGCATTGGGCAGGGCCAGGTGATAAGCACGTCATCCTTGACTTGAGGCCTCTCAAGTCAGGGCACCCGGGGATGGGCTGGTCAATAGCCACAAGGCCGGCACCGGCTCGACCCAATCGGGTGTGAAGGGGAAACCGGGGGAGTTCAGTGGGTAGTGGACGCTTTCGTCTCGAGTCCCACACACGGCCGCAGGTCTAGCTATCCTGCGGTTAAAGGACACAAAAGCATTCTCCACCGAAAAAAAAAAAGGTGATAAGCATGTCATTAGGAATTAAACTTTTGATCGCTTTAGTAACAGTGGCTAAAGTTCGGCCGCTGAGCCAAATCCGACCGCAGAGTAATACCGATTTGACACTTAGGACAGCTGTCACAAACCCATAGAAAATAAACCGTTTCATACAAAATCGAACCTGACTGCAATGAAATAAACCTTTTATAATAAATTATTTACTAGGAAATTAAAAAGTTTAATTCCCTATGACACTGCACCACGCTACAGTACAAATAGGTACTATTAATAAATGGCAAACACTCAAAGCCTGTGATGTGCTTTTTCTGGCACATACCTACCGTCAAACTTATCTGTTCTAGTGGCCAAAATTGGAACTACGTGAAATGCAATGCAAAAACTATATTTAATGACAGTTCTCAATCGACAGTAGCGACGCCGCCACCGGAACAGATAAGTTTGTTGGTCTATAAGCGCCTTATGCATAATGTCGCACTCGGTGAACGAAAAAACTATGAAAGCAGTATGTTCATACTATTTAATAAAATATTGACACCAAAACTCACACAAATACTCTCAATGAGATGGTTTACCACCTGTCATTGGTCAGTACTCGTGACGTCCTGTTCGCCTTGGATTATACAGACACACCATTGGTCGGTTTTTTGGAGCCATACCCATCGCGGTACCGTTTTTTTTCGTTCACCGATTGCACGACTGTCGATACGTTTATGTTGAAAGCGTCTATCGTAAAATATCAAAAACGATCTACACTAGTTTTGAGTTAAGATTTTTTTAATTTTAACTATGTCCTTGTAAGTCTTTTACAATGTTTTTACCCTAAATTATTTCAGACCAGACTTTAAAAGTTATACCTCAAATCTAGTGTTTTAAGGATACGAACATTATCATCTACGATCTTCTTATGGAACGCAGTTCAAAAACAACATTAAATTCAAAGACAAACATTAAAAATATTAACAACATTAAAATTGCCTTTACAATGGAAACCTCGTCATCGTTACAACCATTGCAAAGTATACAATTGATCCTTAATTTTGTCTCAAAATAGTAAATTATGTATTTTGAGAAAAATTAAGAGACATTAAATATAAATACAAATCTTAATAAAACCATTTCGAAGATCATCATATAGCCTAAAATATAATTAATCCAACAATTGACATAATTAAGAGGCCAGTTCTCAAGTTCCGACATAAAAACCACTACACAACATAATAGATTAATAAAATAAAAAATAGCTACATAATACAGATGTAGCGCTCAACTATAAAGGTCCCTGTTCTTCAATGACGTTCAATATAAAACTAGACACCCAATCTCTAAGAAAAATTCCTCAAAAAACGTCCGAGTGGCTTTGACACTGATGACATTAACCCATTCGTTCAAATTAACACCTTATCTCGTGGCATTTAGTGTTTAATGTCAATTGTATACAACTAAACGAAAACTCTGCCCAACAGTCGGGTGGGCAGACTTTTGCTTCGGACAATAATTGAGCGTGATTGTGAGTCTAGTTTTTTAATTGAACGTCATTGCTGTTCTTACCTAAAATAAGACTTAATAACTAGCCATCCACGGATGCAAAACACTTTCTTTTTGTCTTTGTCTTTCGCAAAGGACAATGCAAAACTTGCTAAGAACAACGGGCCCAAAAAATTGAAGTCAATGTGCAGAGATGAGATGTATTCTATGTGAAAGACCACACACACACCATCAACTTTTATTATGATGACACCATAATCGGTCCCAGGGGGAAAAAGTTATCGTCCATAATAATTTAATATTTTTATATGAACATAAATAATTAACATGATAAACATATTTTTTTTCACTAGGACCAATTTTGTCGACGCCATAATAAAAGTTGAAGGTATTTATTGGATCTACTTCGTAGGCTATGTCCCAAATCTGCACAACTTTTTTTTTGGGCCCATTCTTTTGCATTGTCTTTTTACTGAATTGCGTAAAAACGGAAGATAGATTTTTTGTATCAGTCATTTATTGAGAAATGGCTAACTGCCTCCGTGGTACAGTGGTAAGAGCGTTCGGCTCTAATACCCGGAGGTCGTGGGTTCGAATCCCACGGGGAACATCACTTTGTGTGATTGTTTCCAGTTTGGTTAGGACATTGCAGGCTTGAATCACCTGAATGTCTGAAAAGAATGATGATTCCGTGCTTCGGAAGGCACGTTAAGCAGTTGGTCCCGACTATGTTCCAAGTAGGTCTGGTTTCCCTTGTAAGGGTTACGGAGGTCAGATGGCAATCGCTCCATTGTAATAACCAGGCTTGTCAAATCTAGGATCATAGTCGAAGCGGACCCTGAGCTCCATACTGGATGCAATCGGGAATACGCTGGGATGATGATGATGATTTATTGAGAAATGGCCTCTTTTTCAGCTAACAGCCCTGGATCTAGGGAACAAACCATGGCCATGTGCGGCGAAGCAACGAATTTAAGGTAGACCAAATTCTTATATAATAATGAAACCAGTACACACAGTGGCAAAACGCCACTAGGCTAATGTACCCTAAGGTATGAAATTATTTTTTACAAAATTTTGTACCCAATTATTATTTTTAAAATAGGAGGGCTTCATCCACAGATTGCCATTTGCCATGGGCCTCAAATGATAAATGAACGCCACTGATATACACTTGACAGTTTCTTAGAAGACCACCACTACCAATTTTTAGCCCCAAGATCCAAGGTTATAATAAGCCAACAGATAACACAAAAAAATTCACACAATTACACTTACATACCTAAGAATGACTTGATAGGAGGCATGGCTTTAGTCGGCATGGCTTTGTCACTGGTGGACGAGGGGCAGATGAGCCCCAGGGGGATGCCAAGCTCCACCAGTTCCATCTTCCGCTTCATATCTTCAATCTCTGCCAGCGTTCTCTTTTGTAGGTCTGTATAGGAGTCTGGAATAATGCTTGCATTTTACAGTTTAAAACACTTGGTTTAAAACAAATTAGCTTCAATAGTATGCCTGTTTTAAATACTATTGTACTATTTATTATTATTTATGTGATAAAAATAATATTATGTATTGTGTATGGTATCCAAAAATGAACAGGAATAGGCAACTAATGATGATTCATGTAGGAAATGATCCATTTGAGTAATTTATTCATAATAACTTCTAAGTAGTGTCATAATTATACATCGTTATCGCGCGGGCAGTTTGGGGGCGACGCATAGATGACCGAAGGGCTGTCACACGTATTTAACGAGTAATAGAATATTTGCATGTTTTTTTATTCTTTAAATTAAAGCCTTTCATGTTATGTATATTCCTTATGAGGATAAATATCTTATGAGGATAAATAGAATATTATTTCTATTTTGATATTGTATTTAAAATTGGGACAAAGTAGTGTAGAAGCGTTGTTTAAGTTAGCAACACTTTCTCTGAGGGTTGATTCAGTCCAGTAAGTCAGAAATTGACATCATACAGCTATAAATGAGTAATTAGGATAAAAATAAAATTTTCATAAAATTGGTTAAGTTATCGAAACCGAAAAAAATCGTAAGATAACATTGTTGTGTCAGTGGTCGATTTAGGATTACAAATAGATTCAATGCATAATATCGATATTTTTATTGGTCAAATATAATTTTAAATAAAAGATCCATGCGTGGCAACCCTATTCATCAGTATCCACGCGTCGCCCCGAAACTGCCCGCGCGATAACGATGTATAGTCATAATACAATGCATTCAAAAACTACGAATTCTACCAAGCATCTACAACTACTTAACTATGATTTCTACTTATATTTACCCACTACTAGAAATAGGCTTATAATAAACTAAAATAAAATGAAACACTGCCAAAATGTTGCAGTGTTGAAAAAATATTTCTTTTGGCAAATTTTAGGTTACTTTTGACCTCATCATATTACACAACTAAAATGTGACGTTTTTTATTAATTCCTGCAGCAAACCCAAAAAACAGGTATTGCAACCAAAAATAATAATGTTTGTGCACTTAATAATATAGCAGTAAAAAGAAATCACTGTTATTGACGACTTTTTGTTATTGTTAAATAATTTTTTGAATCTTAACCCTTAGCCAGGCGCGGGAAGATGAAATTTTTCATTGGTTTTCGCCCGTATCAGAACTACATAAGGTTCAAATTATGGTGGTCACGATTTGGACACAGTCTGGCTAAGGGTTAAATTGTCCATTTTATAACTAGGATAACCTTGTAGATTCTTCCTGCTGCCCCCAGGCTTGGGGGGCTTGGGTATCTTCTTTGCATCCGGCTCGGGCTCAGGTTTAGGAGTCGTCTTGACGCTGCTCAGCTTGCCAATCAGAACGGTGGTGCCTACCATGGAGAAAATATGGACTATTATTTATTTTCTTATAAAATTACATTGAAAATGTGATACCACCATTAGAGTAACTTCTGCAGTGAATGGACCTAGCTAGACACACATTTTAGTAAAATCTATGGTAATATTATAAAGAAAGAAGAAAGATTTGATTGTTTGTTTGTATGGAATAGGCTCCGAAACTACTAAACTGATTTAAAAAATTCTTTCAATGTTGGAAAGCTACACTATCCCCGGATGACATAGATAGATAGATAAACAATTTATTTGCAACAAAGGACACACATACACACAAAACAAGCTGACAACTCAGTAACAAAAAGAAAAAAGACAAAAAACATTACCTTACATTAACGCTTCGTCTGCATGTGTGCCGCGGCGATGCAGATGGGCAAGAGGCTCAGTGGAATTTTTGCTCCGGGAGCAAAACACTGGTTTTCAGCCTTTGCCAGGGGTGATTGCTAGTGCAATATAGGGTACTTTTTATCCCGTAAATGTGGGGGGAAGAGGGGGAAATTTAAAAAAGAATTTACGCTCGGGTGAAACCGCGGAGCCGGCCGATAGTAGACTACAATATAGTTCTGATTAATAAATACATAGTGCAAATATCATATTAGATACCTTGTACAATACCTGTTTATGAAAGCATGAAACATTTAAAAATAAGTGTCAGATATAACAGGATTATCAATTTTTTTTTTAATAAAATTAAGAATAAACATTTTTTTGTAAAAAATTTATTTACATTGTTTTTTCTCTAGCATTTTTCATGCTGCACGCATCAATTATTACCTTTTCGTTACTGTTATACTCTAACTACAAACAAATTTCCATTTTATTGCGAGCACTGATAGTGATAATTTGACAAATCATATGCAATTTTCTTAGCTGCTTTAGTCAGCTTTTAAGTACTAGCCACTTCCTTAAGGATATGCATGGCAGGACAAAAGAGGCAAACAATGGATAACCCACCAACTCCAAGTGAAAGACTTGAAGTCTTTTCACCTTTTTCCATTTTCTTGTCATCAATTGTTTACCTCCCCTGTCCTCACTTGCATACGTACGTAGCATCACTAGCATGTGGTGTGCAGTCTTAAGTTAAAAAACTATAATACAAAATTAATAAAACCATTTATTTAGTATCGTATTAGAGATGCACCGGATCCTACTTTTGGCGGGTACCCGGCAACCGAGTACCCGGCGCAAGCATATGCCGGGTCGCCGGGTATCCGGCAAAATTACCCGGCATGAGAAGACGTACATTCCACTGCCCTGTTTGGGCGTGATCAACGGTCCAGTCAAGATATGTATAAATAAGTGGTAGGCTGATAATATGGGTGACTCACTCCCCTATTATAAAGAGTCTCGCAATTGTATAGGTATAGTGAATGCCTTTTTTCGAAGGCTGGTAATATCTCTGAGAAAAAGCGCAACAGACTTAACCCAGATCGTGCTGAACAGCTTGTATTTCTTCACCATAATTTACCTCTTTTAATAAATTTCAGTTTTATCCCGTGCAATTATCCGGTACCCGGCTGGATCTGCTGGGTACCGGATCCAAACTGGGTACCCATTCCATCTCTAATTGTAATGACATTGTGAACTGCCTTAACTCAAAACATCTATATATATAAAACTCAAAGGTGACTGACTGACTGACTGACTAACATAGATATCTATCAACCAACGCACAGCCCAAACCACTGGACGGATCGGGCTGAAATTTGGCATGCAGGTAGATGTTATGACGTAGGCATCCGCTAAGAAAAGATATCTCGATATTCCCACGGGAACGGGTACCACGCGGGTAAAACTGCGGGCGCCCGCTAGTCAAATATAAATGTAAAAAAACCTAAAACACATACTTCCAGTGTTGACAGGCTTAGGCACCACAACTGGAGCAATTGGTGTTTTCTTCTGAATGGAGAAAGCTCTTAACCTTTTCTTGGCATTTTCAATTCCTTTCTTTGACATTTTCGGGGTGTCCGGAGCGGGCTTAGGCAATTGTATTGATGACTGAAAATATAAATTATTATAAATATTATATCCTACCTTTGGCATACACTTTAGAAGTGTTGACAGATTTAATTCTTTAAGGAAACTGATTCACACTTTTACTTCCAGAACAAGATTTGAAAACACTTGTGTGAAAATCCTTGGCTTTTTTTGCTATGAAAAGTTTGTAGATTTCTAATATCAAAAAATACATATAATTTTGTTTTACATTTATTTTATTTATTCATATGGCTTCCAGGTCTATCGTTCTAAAGTGCCAATTTTAAATTCTTGATCGATTGGATGGGGTCATCATTAAGAGAGAACAGGTCTGCTGGTCAGCTGCCATATTTAAACATAGGGCAGTCCCCGATAATGTGCGATTGGGGCTCCGCAAGTGCACGCTGGGGAGTCTCATTAGCATTGTGTATTAAAACTAGGTTAACTAGATTGACAGCATAATTTTTTGTTAATTTCCTATTGACCAATTACAAATTATATTTAATGATTTAGTATATTCAGGAACGTTCCCAGGAATCTCAAGGCAAAATGCATATCGTAAAGAGAATCTAGGTACTTATTACACATTGCGTGTAGCCTTGGGTTTTTATTGTTAACACGTTCGTGGAGACGGGCGTTCAGGTAGTGAAAAACGATACGACAGGACGCCTGTGTAGACGTCATAGTTTATAGTCGTGCGACAGCAGTACGTCTGAGGGCGCTTGATTTTCAATACTTTTACAAGAGAGAGCATGTTGTAGTGTCACCGCAAAAGTAATGCGGCGTTCGTACTGTCATCGTATACAGTTTTACAACACGTCAAGGTACACACATTGATAGAATTCCGGACTTTCGGTACCCTTCCCAGTTCCCACTGTACGCCTGTGGGCGTCGTAGTATTGTCAGTTGGGAAGAAATCCCGTGGGCGCTACGAACGTGTTAAGTTAAGTCAAAACAGCGTCCTTTACATATTATAAACCTAAAATTTTTAAGAATGACTGCTTTGTAATTATTGTATGTATATGCAATAAACATCCTTACTGTATCTAACTCCAGGCCCGTGGTACCGGGCGGCACCAAATCGTCCGAGTCCTGAGAATCAGTCCCCATTGTCGAGAGGCTAGGGCCCTGACGCTTCATTTCAATTTGTGACTAATAAAACCACTGGTGTAATTATCACATTTCTAAACCAAAAACAGTGTTTTACTTGTTACGAAGTAAAAATAGCGACAGGGAACACAACATGAACGCACAACAAAATAGGTTTTCGTGTTTGACATTGACAATTTCCATTTTTGACAGCTTTGACATGCGAAGCGAATTTATATTTTAACGTTTGATTAAGTAGAACTACGGAGGCAACTACACGGTAGCCCAGTTTTTATTCGGTGGATTAACAAAACGCCGAATATTATTGAGTTGAGTCTTGCTTGCTTGCTTGACTCTTGTTCAAACATAGATTTAGTAAGTATAATAATAGATTTGTAATAGATATATGGTCTTGTTGCTCGCTTGACTCCTTGCCTGGCTTGACCTCTTGCTTGATTCAAGACTTGAACATTTCGACGAGGAACAAAATTAAATAACAATGCATCTTAATAGCTTCTACACGAGGTCTAAAAATCCGGAGTTCGGAGGTTACGTCTCGAATCAAAGGCCTTGTCCAGAAGGGTGGATTCGCCACGAATACCAGCCAATCCATCACACACAAAACACACAACGTGCGTTGTCGAGGTACTTACTGCTGCACTGGGGCCTTGGGAGTTGGACGTAGCCACAGCGGGCCATGGGGTGGTGCGCTTGCCTCACCCGGCTCCCTGGCCTGTAGCATTACTTTTTTAAGGATACCCGCCCACCGCGCCCACGTCATACTTTTTGTAGGACCGATAGTCGGTGATTGACTTTATTTCTATGGTATTTCTGACCGACTTTTTACCGACGGGCAGCCTTATTCTATTCCTACCATATTCTTCTTGTCGTTGTATTTTTTTAACTTGTGCCAGTTGTGCCGCTGCGATACGATGACGAATATTTTCATTTCACTCATAGTGCAATCAAATCAAGCATTTTGCATTGCAAATATATTTTGTCCAATATCCGACTGCGGGCGGTGAAAAGGAATAATTAAAGTGATTAAAAAAATAAAAAGAAGTTACATATTTGAATTAACCGTTTCTTTTATTAATTTTTTACCAACTTAGATGATCATGGGTACTTAGTACTTACATATTAATTCCACAAAAAATATTTACAATTTACATAATTAAAGATATTTATATATTATAATATCAGTCTTACACTTAAAGGAACGTTTTGAGTTAGGGACTAGACTTTACAACTGGAAATATTACGATCTTCAACATTCTCGATTAATCCATTTCTTCAATGGTCGGTCCGCCGTGTCCCTGCTGCTGGTAGCCGGGCATCCCGCCCTGCATGCCGCCGAAGCCGCCTGGCATTCCCCCCGGCATGCCTCCGGGCATCCCTCCTTGCATTCCTCCGGGCATCCCGCCAAAGCCTCCCGGCATCCCTCCGGGCATGCCTCCGAAGCCTCCTGGCATCCCACCAGGCATTCCACCTGACATTCCTCCCGGCATTCCACCTGGCATTCCTCCCGGCATGCCGCCGGGCGCGGCGCCCTGGGGACCGCTGCTACCGCCGCCGCCGTGCAGCTTGGTCATGATGGGCGAGCAGGCGCGCTGCAGCTCCCTGAGCCGGTGCTCGTACTCGTCGCGCTCGGCCAGCGAGTTGTTGTCGAGCCAGCGCAGCGCGTCGTCGCACAGTGTGCGCGCCTCGCCGCGGTCCTGCTCGCTCAGCCGCTCCCCGGCGTCGTCCAGCGCCTGCTTCACGCTGAACACGTACGCCTCGAGCTGGTTCCGCGCCGCCACGCGCTGCCGCTGTCGCTCGTCCTCCTCCTTGTACTTCTCCGCGTCCGCCAGCATGCGGTCGATCTCCGCCTGCGACAGCCGCCCGCGGTCGTTCTTGATCACGATGTTCTTGCTGCGGCCGGTGCTGTTCTCCTTCGCGGACACGTTCAGGATCCCGTTGGCGTCCAGGTCGAAGGTGACGTCGATCTTGGGCACGCCGCGCGGCGCCGGCGGGATGCCGGTCAGGTCGAACGTGCCCAGGCGGTTGTTGTCGCGCGTCATGGCGCGCTCGCCCTCGAACACCTGGATGGTGACCGCCGGCTGGTTGTCCGAGTACGTGGTGAACGTCTGCGACTGCTTGCACGGGATCTTGGAGTTGCGCTCGATGATCTTGGTCATGACGCCGCCGGCGGTCTCGATGCCCAGCGACAGCGGCGCCACGTCGACCAGCAGCACGTCCTGGATGCGCGAGTCGGTGGAGCCGGAGAGCACGGCCGCCTGCACCGCGGCGCCGTACGCGACCGCCTCGTCCGGGTTGATACTCAGGTTCAGCTTCTTGCCGCAGAACAGGTTCTGCAGCAGGCTCTGCACCTTGGGGATGCGCGTCGAGCCGCCCACCAGCACCACGTCGTCGATCTGGCTCTTGTCCATCTTGGCGTCGCGCAGCGCCTTCTCGACCGGCTCCAGCGTGCCGCGGAACAGGTCGGAGCAGAGCTCCTCGAAGCGCGCGCGGGACACGCGCGTGTAGAAGTCGACGCCGTCGTAGAGCGCGTCGATCTCGACGGTGGCCTCGGTGCTGGACGACAGCGTGCGCTTGGCGCGCTCGGCGGCCGTGCGCAGCCGCCGCAGCGCGCGCGGGTTGCCGCGCAGGTCCTTGCGGTACTTGCGCTTGAACTCCTCCGCGAGGTGGTTCACGAGCCGGTTGTCGAAGTCCTCGCCGCCGAGGTGCGTGTCGCCCGCCGTCGCCTTCACCTCGAACAGCGAGCCCTCGTCGATGGTGAGGACGGACACGTCGAAGGTGCCGCCGCCCAGGTCGAAGATGAGCACGTTCCGCTCGCCCTTGAGGTTCTTGTCGAGGCCGTAGGCGAGCGCGGCGGCGGTGGGCTCGTTGATGATGCGCAGCACGTTGAGCCCGGCGATGGCGCCCGCGTCCTTGGTGGCCTGCCGCTGGGCGTCGTTGAAGTACGCCGGCACCGTGACGACCGCGTCGCGGACGCTCGAGCCGAGGTACGCTTCCGCCGTCTCCTTCATTTTGGTCAGGACCATGCTGCTAATCTCCTCTGGCGCGAACCGCTTTGTCTCTCCCTTGTATTCCACCTGGATCTTCGGCTTGCCGCAGTCGTTGATGACTTTGAAGGGCCAGTGCTTCATGTCCTGCTGGATTTTGGGATCGTCGAACTTGCGGCCGATGAGACGTTTGGCGTCGAATACGGTGTTGTTGGGGTTGAGCGCGACCTGGTTCTTGGCCGCGTCTCCGATCAGCCGCTCCGTGTCTGTGAACGCGACGTACGATGGTGTCGTCCTGTTGCCCTGGTCGTTTGCGATGATCTCCACATTGCCGTGCTGCCACACTCCCACGCACGAGTATGTGGTTCCCAAGTCGATTCCGATGGCTGGCATTTTCTTCTGTGTGTAAACTTTTTCCTCTTTCACAAATATTAAACTCGAGTCGAACTTGTTTTCGTAGTTAACTTGTGGTTTCCCACTCGCTTCCTTCACTTCGTTATTTCGCTTCGTGTTCAGATTTAATACTGAATTCCCGCGCACCACTCCCGGTTTATATACCCCGACGCGACAGCCAATCAGCGTCGAGTATTTTCCACTAAATTCTCGGTCGCCAATCGCGAATATTCTAGTAAAACAGCTGTCCAGAACGTTCAGGAGCGTTCGACGTACGACAGAGACAGAGTTATGCGGTAGAAAAGGATAGACGATGTTTTAATACCAGCTTAAAAAAACTTCACAATATTGTGCAATAATAGCAGATTTACGAAACAATGTTTTTTTTTACTGCCGTCTTTTTTTGTAGCAGAAATAAATATTGTAACTTTTTCAAATAATAATATTTCAAAAATCAATTTTGCGGACGCAGTATAGTTTCTATTTCTATCGCTTCCTAAAAATTTTGTGGGTAATTCTTGTCATTGAACTGGTATCCCCAAAACTGTGCAAATCAAATACTGTCAAGCATGAGTCGCCCAACATTTGGGGTTCCGTGATTTATTTAAAAGGTACTTTTTATTTTCAAGTTCGTGTTTTCTGTAAAATATAAATAATGCGTTGTTTGTATAAAATATTTTTGAATATTAGGTTGAATACGAATATAAATATGTGCATGAACATAATTGTATTGGTCTGGGTGTTACATCATCATCAATATCATCATCATCGCCAATGCATATGCATAATATCACATTGATTGATTAAAATCTTTATTGTTTATTGTGTGTTATTTATAACATTATATTATAATATTATCGGCTATGAAAAGATTTTAACTATAGTCAATATTTTATATAGGAAGCTATCTGACATTTATTGTGTTGTCTGTTTTTCACAACAAACAGTGTTTTAAAAAGGCCAACGTGCCAACAATCAAATAAATTATACGTAATTTGTTACGTTTGATGAATAATTGATTAACAACGCTCACTTTTATTGCGTTGTGTTGTGTGTGGCAAATTTTCTACCGATACATTTATTTCTTATTAAATTTTCAAAACAAAACGAGCCGTTTGGTGTAATGGTCGAGAAGTCGGCTATTACACCAGAGGTCGCGGGTTCGATCCCCGCACGGTACAAACATTTGTGTGCATGAACATGTCTGTTTGTATCGGTCTGGGTGTTTCTATGTATAATATGTATGTATTTACAAAAAAAAAGTATATAAGTAATGTTTATCCGTTGTCTGGCACCCATTGTACAAGCTATGCTTAGTTTGAGGCTAGATGGCGCTGTGTGAATAATGTCCTGGGATAGGTATTTATTTATTTATTTATTTAAAAGTTAAACACCTCAAAAAGAAAACTAACTTATTCAACAATTGTTAGCATTATCTTTAATTTATAAATAAATAATATTTATAAATATTATGTGTAAGAATTAAAATGACGACGTAATTTTATTAATATTATCATTCGTTCCTGTGTGAACGAAAACTGAATGTATCACTATTACATTAGACATGGCATCATTATTTTCAATTCAATTCAAATTCAAATTCATATTTTATTTCGGACAACAAAAAGTCCATGGGTTAGTAATAGATTTTGCTTAAAAGACTAGGTGTTAGTATTTACATTATATTAAATTTAAAATAAAATTAAAAATACAATAATTATCTAATTCGTCATGTACCTAAGAGGCACTCCGTGCGGTTGACACCTAGAAGAACTACCGTCCACTGTATGTGTCATCAATCGCACGAAATGCCTCACAATAGGCGCATGCGGATCATCTGCCACCGCTCTCAGGATGCTGTTGTCACTCCTCCGTATTCTTCCCACCAGCGAGGCTACTTTTTTGCGAACTATGGCATTAAAGCCTTCAGTTCGGGTCTGAGCAAACATGCCAGAAGCACTGCAGAAGCGGGGAAGTGCCAACATCATCCTGAAAACGTTGTTATACTGTACTCGCAGGTATTATATTATAGGTGTAGTATTATTATAGGTGTATTTTCGCAACGCGACATTAGCTTAAGTCAGATTGCTTCGTCTAATTAAAAATCCAACTTTAGCGCCTCTAGTTCCAAATTGTGATACTGTTTAAGAGGCGACGTTTTGACAGTTTTAAATACTATGTATTATCATAATATTTATGGGATTTCTTGTTGGACGAGACAATAATTATGATGTCAATAAACTTAACTCGCATTTATTTATAATTCGTGTAATTAATCTTCGAATTCCATCCAAAGTAAATCCGCCGCTAAAACCACCTTATAGTGTGTTTATGTTCTTTTTACTGTAATTTTCATTACATTATAAATTACATTCAACAAAACAAACAATTTGACAGTTAAAAAAATATTGTTTAAATAATCACGGAACCCCAAATGTCGGGCGACTCACGCTTGACAGTAGTTTATTTGCACAGTTTTGGGGATACCAATTCAATGACAAGAATTACCCGCAATTTTTTTAAGGAAACGATAGAAATAGAAACAATACTGCGTCTGCAAATTTGATTTCTAAAATAATATTATTATCAGAAAAGTTACAATATTTATTTCTGCTACAAAAAAAAGGAAGTAAAAGAAATCATTGTTACGTAAATCTGCTATTACTTCACAACATTGTGAAGTTTTTTTAAGCTGGTATTAAGGCATCGTCTATCCTTTTCTATCGCATAACTCTGTCTCTGTCGTACGTCGAACGCTCCTGAACGTTCTGGAGCTGTTTTACCAGAATAATCGCGATTGGCGCCCGGGAATATAGTGGAAAATAGCCAGCGTTACACTGGCGGATGGCTAGCACGTCTAGAGATGAAACAATATAGAATAATTTGTGCATTTTATGCTGTAAATGCAACGAATGGGTATTTAATATCGTTGTGTAAATGTGCCCCAAAAATAAAACTTGTGCCTAGTTGGGTTTCTGAGATATTAATGAAAATACGATTCCGCCACCGTAACGCTTGAAGATGTTATCATGGCGCCACGATTTTTACCTATTGGTCCTAAGCCAATTTTAAGTAGCTTAAAAGATAGCTTAAATTTGTGCCCTAAAATAGCCAAGCAGCGGCATTTGTGCTCCCTGTAGTTTTTGAGTTTGCCGCAAAATGAATTGCAAATGCCGCTGCAGTAACGTGTGGCTTATATTGCATATCTTCAGAACGGCTGGACGTACAGATATGATTTTTTTGTTAGAAGATGCCTTGTAATTTATGCAAGTATGTGCCCCATAATAATTATTCCAAATAAAAACATGGTTTACGATTTTAAAAAGATTTTCTAAAAAACGAAAACAGCCTCTAGCTCTTTAACTACTTACGATACGCGCTGAAAGTCTAAAGTAAGTAACTGGTGCCTATATGATACAAGGATCTTCTGGCAAATTTTATAACCGTTATATATATTTATTTATAACGTTTGATGTTGACGAAATAAATCAATTTTTAAACTGAAAACTGTTTACAATATTTCGAGCCGCAAATAAAGTAGTTTGAATAATGTAACAATTTCCATTTTTTGTCAATAATCTGTGCCTTTATCCAAATAGACACACATGAAATTTCAACTCTCGACGTTCTGTAATTAACCGCAAAAAAAAAAAAAATTAAATAGAAAGAACATTTAGATTGTTACTCGACCAAGTATGTAATGTCATATTATTATATATAAATTAGAAAAAATTGGGCCCCAGAATGCTGCCTTGGGGGGCACACTGCATTCATTGACCTTGTACTCCGATTTAAGTTTAGTGACAACATTGTGATTCAGTTTGTGGATCTCTACACATTGCTCTCTATTTGATAAGTACGACTTGATCCAATCCAAAGCTCGTCCTCCAATACCATTTAGTTCAAGTTTATGTAATAAAATTTCATGAGACACAAAATCAAACGCCTTTGTCATGTCGAAATATAAAACTGTCGTCAAGTACTTTTTATCTACACTAAGTAAGATGTTATGAACAAGATTAAAAGCTGCTAGAGTCGTAGATCATTTGCAATTCATTTTGTGGCAAACTCAAAAACTACAGGGAGCACAAATGCCGCTGCTTGGCTATTTTAGGGCACAAATTTAAGCTATCTTTTAAGCTACTTAAAATTGGCTTAGGACCAATAGGTAAAAATCGTGGCGCCATGATAACATCTTCAAGCGTTACGGTGGCGGAATCGTATTTTCATTAATATCTCAGAAACCCAACTAGGTACAAGTTTTATTTTTGGGGCACATTTACAGCATAAAATGCACAAATTATTCTATATTGTTTCATCTCTAGACGTGCTAGCAATCCGCCAGTGTAACGCTGGCTATTTTCCACTATATTCCCGTGCGCCAATCGCGATTATTCTGGTAAAACAGCTCCAGAACGTTCAGGAGCATTCGACGTACGACAGAGACAGAGTTATGCGATAGAAAAGGATAGACGATGCCTTAATACCAGCTTAAAAAAACTTCACAATGTTGTGAAGTAATAGCAGATTTACGTAACAATGATTTCTTTTACTTCCTTTTTTTTGTAGCAGAAATAAATATTGTAACTTTTCTGATAATAATATTATTTTAGAAATCAAATTTGCAGACGCAGTATTGTTTCTATTTCTATCGTTTCCTTAAAAAAATTGCGGGTAATTCTTGTCATTGAATTGGTATCCCCAAAACTGTGCAAATAAACTACTGTCAAGCGTGAGTCGCCCGACATTTGGGGTTCCGTGATTATTTAAACAATATTTTTTTAACTGTCAAATTGTTTGTTTTGTTGAATGTAATTTATAATGTAATGAAAATTACAGTAAAAAGAACATAAACACACTATAAGGTGGTTTTAGCGGCGGATTTACTTTGGATGGAATTCGAAGATTAATTACACGAATTATAAATAAATGCGAGTTAAGTTTATTGACATCATAATTATTGTCTCGTCCAACAAGAAATCCCATAAATATTATGATAATACATAGTATTTAAAACTGTCAAAACGTCGCCTCTTAAACAGTATCACAATTTGGAACTAGAGGCGCTAAAGTTGGATTTTTAATTAGACGAAGCAATCTGACTTAAGCTAATGTCGCGTTGCGAAAATACACCTATAATAATACTACACCTATAATATAATACCTGCGAGTACAGTATAACAACGTTTTCAGGATGATGTTGGCACTTCCCCGCTTCTGCAGTGCTTCTGGCATGTTTGCTCAGACCCGAACTGAAGGCTTTAATGCCATAGTTCGCAAAAAAGTAGCGTCGCTGGTGGGAAGAATACGGAGGAGTGACAACAGCATCCTGAGAGCGGTGGCAGATGATCCGCATGCGCCTATTGTGAGGCATTTCGTGCGATTGATGACACATACAGTGGACGGTAGTTCTTCTAGGTGTCAACCGCACGGAGTGCCTCTTAGGTACATGACGAATTAGATAATTATTGTATTTTTAATTTTATTTTAAATTTAATATAATGTAAATACTAACACCTAGTCTTTTAAGCAAAATCTATTACTAACCCATGGACTTTTTGTTGTCCGAAATAAAATATGAATTTGAATTTGAATTGAATTGAAAATAATGATGCCATGTCCAATGTAATAGTGATACATTCAGTTTTCGTTCACACAGGAACGAATGATAATATTAATAAAATTACGTCGTCATTTTAATTCTTACACATAATATTTATAAATATTATTTATTTATAAATTAAAGATAATGCTAACAATTGTTGAATAAGTTAGTTTTCTTTTTGAGGTGTTTAACTTTTAAATAAATAAATAAATAAATACCTATCCCAGGACATTATTCACACAGCGCCATCTAGCCTCAAACTAAGCATAGCTTGTACAATGGGTGCCAGACAACGGATAAACATTACTTATATACTTTTTTTTTGTAAATACATACATATTATACATAGAAACACCCAGACCGATACAAACAGACATGTTCATGCACACAAATGTTTGTACCGTGCGGGGATCGAACCCGCGACCTCTGGTGTAATAGCCGACTTCTCGACCATTACACCAAACGGCTCGTTTTGTTTTGAAAATTTAATAAGAAATAAATGTATCGGTAGAAAATTTGCCACACACAACACAACGCAATAAAAGTGAGCGTTGTTAATCAATTATTCATCAAACGTAACAAATTACGTATAATTTATTTGATTGTTGGCACGTTGGCCTTTTTAAAACACTGTTTGTTGTGAAAAACAGACAACACAATAAATGTCAGATAGCTTCCTATATAAAATATTGACTATAGTTAAAATCTTTTCATAGCCGATAATATTATAATATAATGTTATAAATAACACACAATAAACAATAAAGATTTTAATCAATCAATGTGATATTATGCATATGCATTGGCGATGATGATGATATTGATGATGATGTAACACCCAGACCAATACAATTATGTTCATGCACATATTTATATTCGTATTCAACCTAATATTCAAAAATATTTTATACAAACAACGCATTATTTATATTTTACAGAAAACACGAACTTGAAAATAAAAAGTACCTTTTAAATAAATCACGGAACCCCAAATGTTGGGCGACTCATGCTTGACAGTATTTGATTTGCACAGTTTTGGGGATACCAGTTCAATGACAAGAATTACCCACAAAATTTTTAGGAAGCGATAGAAATAGAAACTATACTGCGTCCGCAAAATTGATTTTTGAAATATTATTATTTGAAAAAGTTACAATATTTATTTCTGCTACAAAAAAAGACGGCAGTAAAAAAAAACATTGTTTCGTAAATCTGCTATTATTGCACAATATTGTGAAGTTTTTTTAAGCTGGTATTAAAACATCGTCTATCCTTTTCTACCGCATAACTCTGTCTCTGTCGTACGTCGAACGCTCCTGAACGTTCTGGACAGCTGTTTTACTAGAATATTCGCGATTGGCGACCGAGAATTTAGTGGAAAATACTCGACGCTGATTGGCTGTCGCGTCGGGGTATATAAACCGGGAGTGGTGCGCGGGAATTCAGTATTAAATCTGAACACGAAGCGAAATAACGAAGTGAAGGAAGCGAGTGGGAAACCACAAGTTAACTACGAAAACAAGTTCGACTCGAGTTTAATATTTGTGAAAGAGGAAAAAGTTTACACACAGAAGAAAATGCCAGCCATCGGAATCGACTTGGGAACCACATACTCGTGCGTGGGAGTGTGGCAGCACGGCAATGTGGAGATCATCGCAAACGACCAGGGCAACAGGACGACACCATCGTACGTCGCGTTCACAGACACGGAGCGGCTGATCGGAGACGCGGCCAAGAACCAGGTCGCGCTCAACCCCAACAACACCGTATTCGACGCCAAACGTCTCATCGGCCGCAAGTTCGACGATCCCAAAATCCAGCAGGACATGAAGCACTGGCCCTTCAAAGTCATCAACGACTGCGGCAAGCCGAAGATCCAGGTGGAATACAAGGGAGAGACAAAGCGGTTCGCGCCAGAGGAGATTAGCAGCATGGTCCTGACCAAAATGAAGGAGACGGCGGAAGCGTACCTCGGCTCGAGCGTCCGCGACGCGGTCGTCACGGTGCCGGCGTACTTCAACGACGCCCAGCGGCAGGCCACCAAGGACGCGGGCGCCATCGCCGGGCTCAACGTGCTGCGCATCATCAACGAGCCCACCGCCGCCGCGCTCGCCTACGGCCTCGACAAGAACCTCAAGGGCGAGCGGAACGTGCTCATCTTCGACCTGGGCGGCGGCACCTTCGACGTGTCCGTCCTCACCATCGACGAGGGCTCGCTGTTCGAGGTGAAGGCGACGGCGGGCGACACGCACCTCGGCGGCGAGGACTTCGACAACCGGCTCGTGAACCACCTCGCGGAGGAGTTCAAGCGCAAGTACCGCAAGGACCTGCGCGGCAACCCGCGCGCGCTGCGGCGGCTGCGCACGGCCGCCGAGCGCGCCAAGCGCACGCTGTCGTCCAGCACCGAGGCCACCGTCGAGATCGACGCGCTCTACGACGGCGTCGACTTCTACACGCGCGTGTCCCGCGCGCGCTTCGAGGAGCTCTGCTCCGACCTGTTCCGCGGCACGCTGGAGCCGGTCGAGAAGGCGCTGCGCGACGCCAAGATGGACAAGAGCCAGATCGACGACGTGGTGCTGGTGGGCGGCTCGACGCGCATCCCCAAGGTGCAGAGCCTGCTGCAGAACCTGTTCTGCGGCAAGAAGCTGAACCTGAGTATCAACCCGGACGAGGCGGTCGCGTACGGCGCCGCGGTGCAGGCGGCCGTGCTCTCCGGCTCCACCGACTCGCGCATCCAGGACGTGCTGCTGGTCGACGTGGCGCCGCTGTCGCTGGGCATCGAGACCGCCGGCGGCGTCATGACCAAGATCATCGAGCGCAACTCCAAGATCCCGTGCAAGCAGTCGCAGACGTTCACCACGTACTCGGACAACCAGCCGGCGGTCACCATCCAGGTGTTCGAGGGCGAGCGCGCCATGACGCGCGACAACAACCGCCTGGGCACGTTCGACCTGACCGGCATCCCGCCGGCGCCGCGCGGCGTGCCCAAGATCGACGTCACCTTCGACCTGGACGCCAACGGGATCCTGAACGTGTCCGCGAAGGAGAACAGCACCGGCCGCAGCAAGAACATCGTGATCAAGAACGACCGCGGGCGGCTGTCGCAGGCGGAGATCGACCGCATGCTGGCGGACGCGGAGAAGTACAAGGAGGAGGACGAGCGACAGCGGCAGCGCGTGGCGGCGCGGAACCAGCTCGAGGCGTACGTGTTCAGCGTGAAGCAGGCGCTGGACGACGCCGGGGAGCGGCTGAGCGAGCAGGACCGCGGCGAGGCGCGCACACTGTGCGACGACGCGCTGCGCTGGCTCGACAACAACTCGCTGGCCGAGCGCGACGAGTACGAGCACCGGCTCAGGGAGCTGCAGCGCGCCTGCTCGCCCATCATGACCAAGCTGCACGGCGGCGGCGGTAGCAGCGGTCCCCAGGGCGCCGCGCCCGGCGGCATGCCGGGAGGAATGCCAGGTGGAATGCCAGGTGGAATGCCCGGCGGCATGCCAGGAGGATTCGGCGGGATGCCCGGAGGAATGCAAGGAGGGATGCCCGGAGGCTTCGGAGGCATGCCGGGAGGAATGCCAGGCGGCTTCGGCGGCATGCAGGGCGGGATGCCCGGCTACCAGCAGCAGGGACACGGCGGACCCACCATTGAAGAAATGGACTAACTGCTGTTGACAAGGGCAACTCCAGTTATCTAGTCCCCATGTTAGTTCCTCTCAATATTGTAAGACTGATTATGTTAATTTGTTGTATAGTTTTTAGTATTATGTTGTAAAAATACTGTGATACAAAAACACGTGATCATCTGTTTTGATAAATAAAAGAAACATTTAATTTAATATTTCTTTGTTTTCTTTAATATAACTTAATTTAATCCCTATAATTATCGCAGTATGGTAAATAAAGAGTATAAAATAATTTTAGGCAAAGGAAAAATCCTGTTATCCAGTTACAATAATATCTGATTCGCAAAACGGCAAACAAGTCTAAAAAAAAAATGTATTTGTGAAGAATATTAGAATTTACTGTTCATAGGATCTGACCTCGATATCAGCTGTTTTTTATGACAGTAGCAGAGACCTTGGTAAATATTATATTACCTTCGTATTTTCTCTATTCCGTGATATTTGTGTTATTTTACATATTACTTCAAACGTAGATTTACTAATATTTACACTACGAATACTACGATATGGCTACAAGTGAAACAGGACAATGTCACTTGCATATGAAAAAGTGGAAAAAAAAAACCAGAGCTCTTGTATAAAATATAATTTATTCTTAGTTTATGATTTAATTATATTTATAAACGCTTTTCTCCCCGGTACTAGACATTTCTATCATGAGTTCTGCCAGGTCGTCGCTGAGTCGGACGTGCATGAGTGGCTGTCCGAACACCGTCTCTGGAATAAGGAAATAATATTATATTTAGACAATGTTTTCCATACATATTGTATTAGACCACCGTATAGAAGAGTTGTGCAGTTATCGATAATTTCGATAAAGTAGTAACTGATACCTGCCCAATGTGCCAGAGGTCGTGGGTTCGAACCCCACCCAGGACAAACACTTATCTATTTATTTAAAAAAAAAAAACTTTAAGGATACAAAAGGCGGACTTAACGCTTAGAGCATTCTCTACCAGTAAACCTTTCTGGGAGGGGGGGGGGGAACTTATGTGATAAACATTTGTGTTTGTCCAGTTTGTCCTTTCTGTCTGGATGTTTATTTGTATGTAAGTAAGTAAGTATATATATCTGTGGTTACAACAGTTGGATTTTTAAGTAACTATAAGCTGCTTAGCTTGGGGCTAAAGGAATAAAACCCAAGAAAACAAAATCAGTTCTAAATTATTAATACAGATAATTATTTAGAAAATTAGACTCTACTCCTGTACATATTAAGTAGCACTTTTCTTTGCATAAAAGAACTGTCAAAATGTGGCCTATTAAATTGACTTGACTATAAGTATAGGTCGCTTATATGTTGCTAACAAATAAATGTTTGCCACGCTGCCATAGGTACAATTCGTCTTGAAACATTCGCATTGACGCCAGAAGGTTGTTGCAGTTTCTAGAACGGCTGAATGGTGCGTTGACTGACCTACATTTCGACGTTTTTTTTTTTGCTCGAGTGGCTATGTTTGGATCCGATTTTTTTATACACAAAATTACCTGTTACTTTAGACGGATAATCATGCTAAATGGAGAATTTTATTTACAATTTATTAATATTATTATTTTAAAATTAAAAAAACATTTCATACATTGATTACCTTTAGCTTGTGCTAAAGGTATCAGACATAACGAAGGAAGATAACAAAATATAGACTTAGCTACAGACACAGAACAAATATGATGAGATGAGCCTATGAGCTATGCTTCTTGTTCGTCACATAAATGTTTTTCGACAGCAAGACATACACTCACCGGCAATAAAACTTGACCACTGGGCTTTTTTCATACAAACATGGTCACTTTAGCGTCTCATAGATAGAAATATGTACTAGATATACATTGTAGTATGGAGCGTTGAGTTCGGTTTATTGATTTTCTTTTTCGAGAAAATTGAGCGGTTTTTGGCAATAGGCTATTACACACTTTTTTGAAAACTGGTTTAAATCAATCTTGAAGTTGTACTGAACCAGTAGAATTTTTATTTTTATTTTAAATTACCGAAAAATGCCATAAAATCTACTTTTTATTTATGATTTTGAAATTGCGCGCGGAAACAGTAGCCGCCATGCTGCTTCGACTTTTGACGTCAGTCCGTTAGTAAACAATACGATGTTGTTAGAGACCAAGTGAAAATATTTTCGAAAATAATGAGTTAAAACCCTTATCATTGGTGTCTTGTGCCTGGATGCAATAGATAAACGTTCACAGACATAATAACTTGACAATTTCTACAAATCTTCTCAAAGCACGACTGTGTTTACTAACGGAGTGACGTCACGTCGGAACCCATTATGGCGAACGGCGTTTTTGACATTTCAAAAACAGATTAAAAAAATCGATTTTAAAATTGGAAATATAAAATTAATAATGCATTTTTATGAATTAATATCAACGTTTCTCGTTTATATTATACGAAATCTATAATAAACATCCACTTTTATATTTTTTCTTGCATGGTGTAAAATACCGTATTTTTGAAACTGTGATTCGACAATTGGGCGTTTGGCCTCTCCATTGACGTAATAATCATTGCACAGCTGCAAATAGTTTTCTATCTATGAGACGCTAAAGTGACCATGTTGTATGAAAAACGCCCAGTGGCCAAGTTTTATTGCCGATAAGTTTATCATGGCGGCGACCAGAACCAAGGCGGGAGTCTAATGTTACCAGACCAATCGATCGACCGTCGATCGACGGAATCGATCAACGTCGATCGAAGTTGATCGACATGGTCTAGTAAATTTAATTGATCGACAGATACCGTTCGACTAAGCAATCGATCGGTTGCCGGTCGATGGTACTGGTCGACGTTGATAGATTAACTTCTACTATATTCCATCAGTTTCTTTCAAAATGTATTCACAAGAGGACGCGTTGTTGTTGGCCAGTACGATGTTGCTCGTCCTGTTATTACGGAGACGTAAACGCAGAAGACTCTGGCTGATCAAGCAGCTCGATCGATGACATCGATCGATTGGTCTGGTAGAAACCATCGATCGACGTCGACTATTCCATTCTACCATCGATCGATGCCGTCGATCGACCATCGATCGATTGGTCTGGTAACACCCTAAGCCACGACCTCGAACCTACACCCGAGCGGCTTAGAAACTGGTGCCACATCATTGGGTGCCACTATTTGCTTCATGACTCGCTAAAGTAAGTCCTTACCATCTCCCTCACTGGCGGCCACAGCAGTAACCTCGTTCTTGATGTCCATCTGGTCTTTGTAAGCGTTGACGTCAGCGAAGGCCACCTCTGGAACGGGGGCAAGTGCCTCAGGGCCTGACACTTGGACGTCTTTAGGAGCCTCATCGACATCCATCTTTGCCTTTTTATTGCTGTTTTTGGCTGTGAATGACGTTATGGATATTAAAATAGAAATTTTCAAGATCTTATCTCCATACCCCACTAATTTACTACATGACAATAAGAATATAAAACCGCCACACACTTAAAAATATTGACATACAATCAGAATTCTATACTAAGTTGAAGGATTTTAATTTAAAAATATTTTTATATGTAATCAAAGTCACAGATATTTTTGGGTGGTAGTCATCATTTACATGAGGTATCATAATTGCTTTTTTGATTCCCTCTTTCAATGAAAAAAATTGTTGTATGAAAACTATGTATTAAAGAGGAAAGGTTAATGCCATAGTAGACTGTTCAATAATTTTTTTTACCTCACAAATTATATGGACACATAAATTTTTTGAGTTAAGGTTACTTACTCAGAGCCTTTAACAACAAGGAATCATTTTTCTTCTCTCTCTTCCTTTTTCGCTTATCATCAGGCTTGATTGCTAGAACCCGAGCCACCTCCCCCCTTATCTTAGCTTTAACGTCATCAGGCAAGTCCCCTCCATCGTTTATTCTGGCCAGGTGCATGCTGATTGGCTCATCGTCACTACTGCAACCCGATGTGTCATCATCATCACAGTCTGGCTTGACATGTTCTACTTTGAATAACGACCGCCATTTCTGTATGAGATTGTCGGCGATTTTCTGTAAACATAGTGTATGATCCATAGTAATTATTGAATGCAAAAGTAACTATGTCTATCAGTCTGTCTGTTAGGCTTTCACGCCTAAGTCGCTGGCATAATTATAATTATTGTTACATAAAAATTTCTGTCTGCATTATGAGGGCTGATGTCATATTTTTATTCCTGGCTAATGCTGTCTAAGGCAAAAAACCAAACTGACAGATGCACTCATCCACTCCCTAAAACTGAAGTGGCGATGGGCTGGCCACATCTCTCGTATGACCGATGACAGATGGTCCATCAGAGTGACAAAGTGGAAAGGTCCAATAAGAAAGAGAAACGTGGGCCGGCCTCTCAAACGTTGGGCCGACATCTCCGCAGTAGCAGGAAACAATTGGATGATCAAGGGAGAGCACAGGGTTACCTGGAAAGGGCTGGAGGAGGCCTTTACTCAAATAGAGGGTCAACTAACACCTAAATTAAAAAGAAATCAAATATTTATTGTAACTAGTATTATCTGTATCTAAGTTGGCAAATAAAGGCTTTTTTATTTTATTTTAATGCTGTTTCTGTGGCTGGAAAATATTGGATTTGCAAGGGAAGGTACAGGGAAACCTGGAAAGGTCTTGAGGAGGCCTTCACTCTAGAAAGGGGGTCAACTAGCACCTAAGTATACAATTTACTAAGTATATAATGTAATAATTGTAATAACTGTGTCCTAGTTGTGAAATAAAGGCTTTTTTTGTTTTTATTTTAATGCTGTTTCCTTGCAGTGTTCTTTTTTCCGTATTTTAACATTGCAGGGGAGCAATGAATTAACATGCTTTTTTGGTATGAGAATAGTTTAGTAACTGAAGTGACAGGCAACTTTTTATTTAGTCTGTTTTTCATACATTTCTATCAAGTATTCATCCCTCGGTGACTTCAAATGTTGGATAAAAAATATAAAACTACTTACAAATTTCAAAGGCTTCGGTATCCTCAGCATGTAGTGATGGGAATGGTACTCCAACATTTCGCACTTAGGACAAAGGTCGTAGTCCTCGCAGGTCACACATTTGTAACGGAACCCAATGATTGTGTTCTTACAGTTGTCACACACACTGTCATGATGAGGGACCACCACTTCACTGGTGTCTGCAAAATAAATAAAATAGGAAAAAAGTTTATTTGATGTGCGAACATACAACATAACATTATCAAATGATTTCTTGTTGTTGTGCCATTCCTCTTTGAACAACCAACATTGTAATACATAGTTGAGAAGTACTAATACCAAAGATTGTTGGTTCAATATCTGTACGATTTAATGACTTTATCAGAAATTTAAAACTATCCAAATTAAATTGACAATAGATAAAATACTGGTACAAGATAAATACATTGAGAAGTTGTAAAAAATTAAAAAAGAAATATTTTATTATAGCCTACACTTTTATTTCATACTAGCCTTGCGTCCGCGGTTTCACCCGCGCGTTATTTCTTTTTTCAACCTGGATCAAAAGTTCCCTATGTTAACTGGGATAGTGTAGCTTTCCAACAGTCAAAGAATTATTCAAATCGGTTCAATAGTTTTGGAGCCTATTCAATAAAAACAAACAATCAAATCTTTCCTCTTTATAATATTAGTATAGATGAAAGTACTTCAAATGGGGTCTCTCAATAGATTTACCTGTATTATTGTCCGGCAGACATAAAGTAGGCATGGTGTCCGGAGCAAGGTGCCTGTTCTTGATGCAATCTATGGAGAAATGTCGTGAGCAGATGCGGTAAGCCTTTTTCGGATTAGCGTTCTGGATCAGGTCATCTCTGCCTGCTGCAGCCAGCCATTGATAGCGACTATAAATGTTTGATTTACAATGTTATTAAATAAAATTTCATAAATAAAAATATAATTATTTTTAATATTCTACTGTGTGTGTTTGTGTGATGTAGAAACAATTATAAATTGATATCGGAAACCTTGCAGTCATTTATTGTTCTCATTTCCAAATAGACATTAGTCTTTACGTAAACTTACTTAAAATGTGTGTTTTTGTAAAATAGCATTGAGGTGCTTGGCACAAGCAATCTTCCATAGTGCCGAGCCGTGACACATAAGTTATTTTGTTAAATGTCTTATGCTGGCCATACACCATTCTGCCTATCGTCAAATCGGCATGACACGATCGATTGGATCAAACCGAATTGACAGTGTGTGGGCGCGGATTGGCATGACAACAATGGCATGAAATAATGTCCTGGGATATTTATTATTTATTATTATTATTATTATGTCTATTCGAGGTGAATTCATTGTTTCCGAATTCCATAATACAATCAGTGTATCTAGTAGTATAACCCGTCGGAAATATCTGCGGACCTGGCTTGATGACGTCTGGCAAACTGGAGTGATAGCAAAAAAAACGAAATGCAAAAAAAAAGAAATTTATTTTTTTGCTCTGTGTGCCTATTTATTTTTATACTTTTATACAATGCCTTAAAATAAAAATACGCGAAACGCGAGGGGAAGCGCATTCCACCCAGGTCCGCAGATATTTCCGACGGGTAGTAAGTGACTACTTGAAAAACTCATTTTAGTAATGAAGGTATTTGATATTTATTTAAAAATATAAAGAAAATACAAAACCGGTTTTTCTCCTTGGGTAGTGAGAAATAATTCAAATGTGCGCTGAGCTTGCTACTGCGACCGCATCCTTTGACACAGCAGTAATTAACCATTGTTGTTTTAATAGCAAAAATGTTTCAAAATATACACATTTTCAACAGAAATATAAAAAATGAACTTGGAAAAATTCGTAAACAAACAACTTATGCATTTGACATTGACAGAAAATTATTTCGTTCGTCCCGTTTGATCTTAGGATCTTAGAGTAGAACACATGGAGATGCCCTAAGTAGGTACAAAACGTGTATACCTAAAGTTGGAACACAAAATGGCGCCACCAATGATAGCGCCCGACCGTAGTGCAACCAATATTGTATATCGATATATTTATCGATACAAGTTTAAGTGTCGATCATAAATGCACATATTTTGTTAGAAATCTATAAATAGTTTCTTATTTTCCTATCACAAAATAATGATGATGCAGTGCCTTAATATAACAATAGGTTAGTTATATATATTATAACTAGCTCGGGGCGCCCGCTTCGCGGTCGCGCCCAGAGCTAGGTCGCTCCGCGAAACCGGCCGCTGTCGGGCTTCGCCCTCCGCGGCGCTCGGCCTTCGGCCTCGCTGACGTAGCTCGGCCTGCGGCCTCGCAAAATTTACACGGCTGGGTTGGACTGTCCGTGAGCGTGTCCTTGTCCTTTTTTAACGCGCGAGGGGGGCATAAGCGGCGTCCTAGTGCTTTGTACAAAGCCGCTGTCGGGCTTCGCCCTCCGCGGCGCTCGGCCTTCGGCCTCGCTGACGCAGCTCGGCCTGCGGCCTCGCCAAATTATCATGACTAAAGTGGACTGTCTGTGAGCGTGTCCTTTACTTTTTTAACGCCCGAGGGGGGCATCAGCGGGGTCCTAGTGCTTCGTACAAGGCCGCTGTCGGGCTTCGCCCTCCGCGGCGCTCGGCCTTCGGCCTCGCTAACGTAGCTCGGCCTGCGGCCTCGCAAAGTTACATAATTGACGTTTATTTACCTTAGCAGTGTCCTTATTCCTTTTTAAACGCCCAAAGAGACATAAACTACATCCTAGAGCTCCGTTCAAGGCCGCTCCGGATTTTGCCCTACGCGGCGATTGATGATTGATAGTAAATATACAAAATACTTTCTCTCTGTCTTGACCAAGTAAAATGGGTAGAATTCGGTTCTGGCACTCGCCGGCCGCTGCCGCGGCACGCTCGCTTCGCTCGCTCGGCTCGTGCGTTTGTGGTCGCAGTTCTAACATAACCTAAACTCACATAGAGTGATGCTCCCCGTGGGATTCGAACCCGCGTATTAGAGCCCAACCCTCTAACCAGTGTACCACGGAGGCAGTTTATCAGTTTCACACTACAGTATATAAAGGAATCTATCACTTTGTTGGTAGGTACAAACATTATTTTAATATTTTTTTTTAAAGTAAAAGTAAAAAAATAATGGACAACAATGTGTTTGAATAAAACGCAGAAGACCATTTCTGATACGTTTACGTAATAACGTTTTTTCAAACACTTGAAATTTTTCATACAAACTGGCTCTTCCATATAAAGCTCAAGTCCAGTACAAAATGTATGGGGAAATCCCTTCGGTCGAACAAAATTGATTTTTAATTTTTTCCCAAACCACATTTAATTTCGTAAATATTATTGACGAAATGAAAACAAAAGACGATATTTGGCAGGTTCTCATACTTGCTTTTGTCCCGAAATCGATACTTCGATTTTTTACATTTTCCCCTAAATCTCCAAAATTACCCCGATAATGGGGTAAATTTATACACCATCTGTTAGGAAATGTCCGTCGCAACAAAAAAGGTCATGCAACATTTTCTTCTAAAATACCTCCTTTCATCTTAAATATCGATTTAAAATTTCTCCCAAACAAAAGATTTTCCAAAATGGCCGCTTGTTCGTCCGCCATATTGTTTGGAAATTTTCTCACATTTTTTCCTTAATGCTATTTAATTTTCACAAATAAAAGATTTTACAGAGTTACTCTACGACCCATATTGGCCTCTCCAGAGACTCTCAAATGGACCCCTTCCGAAAAAGTTTGAGCCTCCATAACCCCCAGTGTTGCCAGTTCTCGTTAATCAAAATAGTCAAATGTCATTTTAGAGCACCCAGTCTACTACGCCTGGGGAATATTTTTCGCGAAAAGTCATTATTTCTATTTTCGACTTTTTTGGGGCATAAGTCAAAAACTACCAAAAACTTCCAAAATATTTTTTCATCTGGCAATACCTCACGCCAAGACTCATAACCGCCCAGTACATTTGAACTTTTCTTTTGGTTCACCAACTGCCCGAAAAATCAATGTGAAAGTTTTGAAAACAAGAAAATTTCACAATTTTTGTGACAGCTCGTCCGCCATCTTGAATTTTGCCGATCCCGTATTTTTCCCATATACTACACTATATACCGCATTGAACTGCATTTTTACTTTTTTTCTCTGTCTCACCCAGTCGGCTAAACAACTCGAGATAGAAGACCATGTCGAAAATTTTCGTTTCGCCCTCACGCCCAGTGTTGCCAGGTGATTGTCAAATCTCTACCATGATGTCATTAGGGACCCCGGAAGACATGATTTCTCATACTCAGATTTTCTCCAAATGCCGTATTTCGACTCGACCCTTTTTTGGGCCCTGTGGCAAAAACTACCAAAATCTCCCAATTTTTTTTTCCACGTAGCAACACTCGACACAGAGTCCCACCTTGCCGCTATACAAAGCAACTCTGTAAAGTGTTGCCAAATCAGTCAAAACGGGCTTTGAAATTTTCGAAAAAAATTACTTTTTGCAATTTTCTCTCCTGCGCGGCGGCCATCTTGAATTTTTGACAGCGCGTATTTTTTCCATAGACAACACCATAGACAGCGTCGAACCTCATTTTTACTTTTCTTCTATCATGTTTAATACGGCCCCGACAACTCGTGAAAAGAGACGACACCCCAAAAATTTGTAAAATTCGCCACTCCCAGTGTTGCCAGCTCTCGTCAACCAAACTACCAGAAAGTCATAAAGGGCCCGCAGAACTATAGATTCGTGGCCCCGATTTTCCCCTAAATGCCCGATTTCGAATCGACCCTTTTTGGGCCCCTGGAGCGGAAACTACCAAAAACTACCATAATATTTTTACGCCTGGCAACACTCGACGCTAAGACACGCTCCCGCACTATACAACGTTTTCACATAGAGTGTTGCCAAGTAGACGAAAAATCGATTTTAATTTTTTGCAAAAAAAAACTTTTTACAAATTTGGCCGCCAGCGCGTCCGCCATCTTGTTTATTTTTTGCCAATTTTTTTTCTAAAACTACATCGTATACCGCATCGACGACCATTTAAATTTTTAATCTGCGACGCATAGTGTTGCCAGAGGATTTTTTCAAAGCCGGCGAGGGCGAAAAATCGATTTTCTTCCGCCGTTGCCAGTGTTGCCAGGCGATTTCCAAAAAAGTACCAGATGGCCACTCGGCATCGGGGTTGCCACCAAACTGCATACTCGGATTTTCGCCAGCTGTCAAAAAGTCATTTTCTACTAAATGTACCAAAAGTCCGAAAACTACTATGAACGTGGTAGATTTTTTTCCCACGTGGCAACACTCTAATAAATTACCCTTCAAAGGCAAGGGGATTCGTTCCCCTCTAGTGTTGCCATATAACAGAAATTTCGATTTGAAAAATTGCAAAAAATTTCTTCGTCGGTTTTTTTCCGCCAGCGCCGCCGCCATCTTGGATTTTTTTAATCTGTGGCCGAATCCTATAAATTGACTATATTTTTGACGCACCTAAAAAAAAAGTATGAAATTATCTATGCTCACCACAGAGTTGGAGCCCACCCAAAAAGAGTCGATTTTTCAATTTTCGAGGCAAGATGGCGGCGCCGCCATTTTGTTTTTCTGACATTTTACTTTTTAAAGTCAAATCGTTCGCCACAGACTACACTCCTACTAAATCTCATGCCCATCCGATTAATAGTGGCGGAGATTGAATGACCAACATGGCCGCCATCTTGGATTTTTTTTCGCACCTACCATAGACAAATTTCGATTGACGAGTTGTCCAAGTCCGCCATAGATCACGAGACGAAAAAGGGTCAGCAACACGCCGAAAAATGGCCCTGATCAGTGAGTGAGTGAGTGGTAATTTAGCTTTATATAATATAGATGGAAATTTCAACTTCACATGGTTAATAAACCTATTACATTTTTCCAAAAATCCTAAACAGAAAATAAAGTGAAGATACTGTACTGTTTCATACTACCATCACGTAATCTTGTTATGTCGAGAGTTCTGTAAAACCAGTATTCGTTGAAGTGTAGCGAGCAAACGTGCCTTATTTTATGTCGCGGATTTATATTTTCCCCACCTATTAACTCTATCTATTTCTTCTTTAATGTTTCACTTACAGGAAATCTGCAGAAATATACCATTGCAGAATCAAACTATCTAAAACGTATCGATACATAAAAATATTGTGCCACATCACTAGCTGGAACACAATATGGCGAAACCGGCACGCGTCAAAAACTGTGTGACGTCACGAAAAAGTGTTGCCAAAATGGGTACAATGCAAAGATATCTGTCTCTTTTTTCATACGCAACAATCACTTAGATGAAAAGAGATAAGTATATATTTGTAAGGCAAGTGTCGATTCGATGTATATTCATATAAGCAATTTTTTGTATAGATCAATAGGGCATCTCCATATGTTCTACTCTAAGCGTTTGATGGATTGGAGGTTAAAAGAACACTGACTGAAGAACACACAGCCACTGCATAAAGTGATTTTTATATTGTGTGTTATTATTTATTTTCGAAAATTGAATAAAAATTCAGTTACTTTCATTACCAGATACTATTTTTATCACGTAGTTTTATCTTTTATTTCACAAAATCCTTCCGTCTTTCACATATCAGCTAAAACGGAACGTTTGCCATTTATTTTTACTCATTCGACTTCGACCATGGAATTAATATTATCTCAGAAAATATTATCTTTCGACACATTCCAACCATAGATTTAGTATATTTTTTACAGTATGTACAATATAGTGTTCTGTGATTCCATAGTCCTTATTCTGAGTTCCAACTAACTTAACACTAAAATTCTTTCCTTAAGGTAGAGAGCCTAAATTTTATTATGAGTATTACGATTAAAACAGCTATTGCTACGGATTTTGTTGGCAATTAACGCCATCTAGTGGCGAGTAGCGTCTACATATATCATAAAATAAGCGGCAGGAATTGTTTTGAATTGTTTTGCAATTGCCAATGACGTTTAATATACTACTAGACACCCAATCTCTAAGAAAAATTGTTCAAAAAACGTCCGAGCGGCGTTGACACAGATGACATTATGTAACACATTCGTTCAAATTAACACCTTATCTCGTGGCAGTTAGTGTTTAATGTAAATTGTATACAACTAAACGAAAACTCTGCCCAATAGTCGGGTGGGCAGACTTTTGCTTCGGACAATATTTGAGCGTGATTGGGAGTCTAGTTTTTTAATTGAACGTCATTGGCAATTGCTAAATTATTAATTCGAGGTGAATCATCGTCACAATTTCATATGACTAATCAAAATTCCCTACAGAAACAAAATGAACGCCCTAACAAAATGAATAAAAGTCACAACTGATGTATATTCAACCGTAGCTATTTCATTAAAAATAATTGACGACGTTAGAACCATAGTGATCCAAGTGACATTTTTGTCAAAATCGATATTTTGTTATATACATCCCAAAAAAAAAAATATTTTTCATGCCACACTGATACAAGTGCTTATTATAGCAATTTTTATAAGCAAACTCATATCGGTCACTTTGGAATAGGACAATTTCAGGAACAAGTTCAAACGCGTTTCTCTCGTTTTCTCAAAAAGTTGAAAATGTGACTTGGATCACTATGGTTCTGACGTCGCTAATTGTTTAAAACCAGAGCTGACAAACCAGACAGAATTATCGATTACCCACTATTTTAAAGATTCTAGCCAACCGATCCTGTGACTGTAGTATTAGTATACGTATGTTACCGTTAATGGGCAAAAATCCGTTACAGTGCAGATTAAGATTACCGGGCCGAATCAGTTAAAGGAGATTTTTTTTTGATAATTGTCAACTTTCTAGGTAATCTGCAGACTGACGACCAGGCATACGGTAAATTTCATAAAACTGGTTCTTGTTTCATTAAGAAAGAAAAGAAAACAAGAACGATCGGAGGTGAAAATCGAGACGAATGGATATAGGTTAGTTAATAGGATAATAGGTTTTTTTTTAACACCCATTCCCCAACTTTACGATTTACCATTCGTTACTGGGCAGACTAATTAAGTAAAGTAAAGTGCAATAATGAGCTTTTTTAATTTACTTTTTACACTTTAACGGATCGTATCCGGAACTCCGCAAATTACCTAGTTAATTGCACACTCCGCACTCTAAAGGTAACAAAATAGACTAGATTAGATAGGTATATGTATATCTATCTAGTATACGCGTTACTTATGGTTATAATTTTTATCAAACAGAACAATTGTTTTATCCTATGTGGGTAATTAACGTGGCGTAACGTTCTGTTTTATTTTAATCTTCTTCGTCTGCACGTGCTATATTACGTGCACGTGCGAATACGCTGGCTATAGGGCAGAGCCATATTTTACCAGATCGGGGGTGAGTCAAGGCAGTAATTTGGGGCCACGGTCTGCACTGCACCCTTAATAGGGTGCAGGGCAGACCGTTTCTCACTAAATGTACTCTACCTGTCTAAAAACTAAAGAGCCATAAAAAATAAAACGGTCAAAAGAAATAAAAGGTCAACTCTTATTTACCTGAGTTTTACCCGAAGTATAACATTTGTATGATAGTACATGTATGCTTATATTCCAAATAGTCTAGTTTTCATGACGCAAGAGCGTCTGCTATATGAAAACAATTCAATAACATCCTTAAAAATGTCTTTGTACGTTCCTCATTTAGCAAAAAAAAATGTTTTCGTTTACAAACATACGCATACGAACACAATAGCGTAAAGTGCGTCAACCGACTTTTCCCCGAAAATTCTAGTAACAAACAGAATTCTCTCGCCGCTCTTTCCGGCACGCAAGCTTCGAGAAGCGTGTGTAATAATTTATCGTTGTAATGTAAGTAGGGACGGACGGTCAACAGCGCGACAGCGACCTAAAACTTTCCAATTTCTTCCGTCAACATTGAACCATGTCACGTACCAATAAAGTCTAAAATTTATTGAGGCAACGTGACATTTTGCGGTAGTCTAATGTGATATTGACTGTAATTGCGATTGTTCAGGCACTGTTACAGCGATCGATGAACTTCAGTGCATTGCTATTTTGTTCTTATTATAGAAATGGTTTGGAGTTGCATTCCAGACGTATGTACTCTTGTTTCCGAGCTACGATGAAGTTGTGGTGTCGGTCAAAATTAGATTCTAGTCCGAATAAGAATGTATAAAGTCTATTTTAATATACACAAAACGAAAAAAAATACAATGTAACTAAACCTTTATTTTAAGATGTGTGACCATTACATTTTTTGGATTTTTGATGATCTGCAATGCAACGGCAGGCCGTACTTGCTTGCCAACTAGTGAATGCTTAGTCGAACGAGGTCTATAAAAAAACACCTTTATTTTTTGTTGATATACATGGGCCAAAATGGATTATGTTCCTTCCGATATGGATTTGGATCATCATTATTCTATATTAAATTTGTCTACAGCTAGACCATAAAAAATAATTCTTCATACCTACGATTCGGTTGAAAGGCTTTCCTAATTAGTAATGAATTACCTATGTATGTGTAGAAAAATATTTTTATTATTCTACAAATACTAATTGTCTCAGCAAAACGGAATATTTTAGAAATGTAGGTTTTCTTATGACGAGCCATTTGGTGTAATGGTCGAGAAGTCGGCTATTACCCCAGAGGTCGCGGGTTCAATCCCCGCACGGTACAAACATTTGTGACTGAACATGTCTGTTTGTATCGGTCTGGGTGTTTCTATGTATAATATGTATGTATTTAAAAAAAAAAAGTATTTAAGTAATGTTTATCCGTTGTCTGGCACCCATAGCACAAGCTAATGCTTAGTTTGGGGTTAGATGGCGCTGTGTGAATAATGTCCAGAGATATTTATTTATTTATTTTATTTATTTATTTCCACAAAATTAATAATGGTAATTCTATGATTATTATTTCCTGAAAAACAAGTAGTACCTCTTAGTCCGCTAAATGCATATGTTTTTTTTTTATTTTTTAGTCACACGTAATAATTTTTAGGCTAATTACAACATTCTGACAGTATATTTTTATTGCATCCATGCATCATTGTTTAAGTCACCTATGCAGTCTGATCAAATCAAGAAATAAAATTAACCAGAGCAAGAAAAATAGCATAAATTTATCATCGGTAATTCCAAGATGAACAGCTGATACGCACAAGCGATCAGCTGTTTAGTATTCGCTTTGTTATCGTAATAATAACAACAAAAATACGCATCTGCCGCAACCTTCCCCAATGTAACGTTATCTTACATGTTTATTATTACAACAGATTGAAACGTTAACGGTGTCAAACACCTTTGCAAGGACAAAGAAAGAGTGAACTAGAATGCACTCGAACTCGAATTACGGCTGCCGCCGGCCGATCAATAAATCAGCTTACTCACTCTAACGTACTAGAAAACACGCAACAGTCGCGGCGCTCTCGACATGCCAGACGTTTCGAGAACTTTCTACCCACCGCTAGATGTCGCGGCGGCTCGAGCGTATATAAACTCAGCCGGCCGGCTACCCGACATGTTATTTCTAAACAAGCTCTACAAGCGAAAGCAACTGGTGCGATAGCACTGCGATCTCTCAACTCAACTCAACTCAACGCGACTCGAATACTCAACTGCGAAAATGTCTCTGCTACCTTTCCTCATGGGCTACGAGCACCCTCACCGCCTGATCGACCAGGACTTCGGGCTGGCTCTGACTCCGGACGATCTGCTTACGGCGGCGGTGGCGCCAATGATGTCTCGCGACTACTATAGGCCGTGGCGTCAACTGGCGGCCGCTGCACGAGACGTTGGGTCCACCATCAAGTCTGACAAGGAGAAATTCCAGGTCAACTTGGATGTTCAACACTTCGCGCCGGAGGAGATCTCTGTGAAGACGGCTGACGGCTACGTGGTGATCGAGGGCAAACATGAGGAGAAGAAGGACGAGCATGGCTTCATTTCACGGCAGTTCACCCGCCGCTACGCACTTCCTGAAGGCTGCAACCCTGAGACCGTCGAATCTCGTCTGTCGTCCGATGGCGTGCTTACTGTCATCGCTCCAAGAGTAGCTCCAGCTTTGAAGAACGAAAGAGCCGTGCCCATCTCCCAGACCGGACCAGTGAGGAAGGAGATCAAGGACCAGACCTCCCAGGCCAACGGAACACAGAAATGAGATTCTGCTTCCACCCTCCCTGTGATAAAAAAAAAGTCATGCTCTGTGTGTTAGTCAGTGTGCTTTTTGTTTATGTGCAAAGTATGATTTTGTGATAAAAGACTGATTCAAAGCTATTATTAATTTAAGTAATAAAATCGTAAACTTTACTACTTATTTGGTGTTTCTTTTTATGACCTCTCTTATAATAACAAGTGAGTGGGTAGGTAGGTACCTACTTATTCTATTTCCAAATAAACCAATATAAATAAGCCTCAAGCTTAGAATTTGTGAGAAATTTAGTGATTCAATCTGGATTATTAAATTAAAAGTAGGTACACTATTTTATAAACTTAAATTGGAAATCTATACTTGTAGGATCCATATATTAAAATATGATTACTTTTCATTTATTATTATATTTTTTCAAATCAAATCAAAAAATAATTATTGCAAATTGTAAGTATGGTAGGCCGTAGGCGCAATTTTTGTCAATATTGCATATAAAATAAGATTTTCGTAAGTTCAATAGAATTGCCACCTTTGTTGGCCGCTGTAAGAGCAAATAGAATTTTTCAAAATACGTAACACTTGGAAATAGATTTCGTTTCATTATAAGCTACATAATAATTTCAACTCAATATTGACATCCTGGGTAGTAAGTATCTAACTAAAGATTAATTTTTACAATACCTACTTATTAAAATCTAATGGTTTCGATTAAAAATATAGATGATAGTTTAACAAAACCTATCATTTTCCATTAGAAAAAAAAGGCTAAGTGGCGGTTGGGCTGTCACAGCTTTCGCTATTTAGGTTGTGTTTTGTTTTTTCTATCATGTGGGGAAACGAACACAATAGTTTTTTTTGTGCTACCGACCGGTTTACCCGGGTCTAAAAGGCTATTTCTCACATTAGGTTTAATTTGGATTTTTCTAATCTTGTTTGCACCTGTTAAAAATTGTTTAATGCTCCACCCACCTCATAGTTAAAATCATTGAGTTACAAGTAATTGTAGTTCAATGGTTAAAATATGCCATCACGATAGATCTGGCAGTATTCGTGAGGTACGATAAAAATCAAAGAAGCCTACATGGAAATTAAGACAGACATTTCCTGGCAAGGGCCTTTCAATGAAACAAGTGGTTGTAGCTTAAATCAGTAACGCCAACAGTTTATAAGGAACTACTCACGATAGCAATAAGAAGCTAGGTATATTTGTTTAATTTTCCTAGATAAGGTCACACACTATAAAAGTATACGTTTAGGTTCAAAATGTTCAATTCCCAAAATGTTAACATGGTGCAAAACGTTCATGTCCCGAAATGTTCATATCCCAAAATGTTCATGTCCCAAAATGTTCATATCCCAAAATGTTCATATCCCAAAACGTTCATGTCCCAAAAAGTTCATTTCCCAAAACGTTCATATCCCAAAATGTTCATATCCCAAAACAACTATTATTTCGTATTATCTATATGAATTTAACAACCATTGTTAAGTTAGTTTACCAGGTGGTAGGTTACTGTAATGGGCCGTCTAGGTGGGTACCACCGCAGTGCCAGATATTTTACCGTGAAATAGAAGTGTGTCAAGCACTTCTGTGTTTCGGGGAAAGGGCACTGGGAAGTACTGTAGTATAAATACCCACGATTTAAGGGACGGGGGTCGGGGGGGAGGGGGACCCCCTGACCTCCCCCCGCGGATTGCGATAGTTTCAGAGATATGATTTTTTTTTCACTTTTTAGGATTTGGGAGGGAGTGAGGGGGAGGGATGTGGAGCGAGGTGACAGCCTCGCCCTATACCTCTTTCAACCCTCACAAAGTCAGAAACTCCCCCTTTTTGAAAAGAGAAATAAAAAATAGGTGGTTATTTGAAAAAGTGACTGGAAATTTTAAGTGACAAAAATAATTAATTTAACTTAAAGAATTACTAAGTAAGTGAGTGATATTTTTTCTTAAATTAAGTGTTTAAAAAAGAAAAACTAACAAACAGAAGAAAAAAAATAACCACGAAGACTAAGGCGGGAGCTCCGCTGCGCTTCGCTCCCGCCTTAGCCTTCTAACCTATATTCATCCAAGTCGATTTTCCACTCCATTGTCTTTTATAATATTCTGGAAATTTCCATAAAATAATGTAATTGATTATATTGTATTTACTGCGTTTAGTTATTGCAAGTTGCGACAGATGATGAAATAATTTTAATAATAACGTTTTTATTTTTTATCCAAAAGCAATGTGAAATATGGATAAACCTATAACTTAACAAATTTTGTTAAATTCATAAAGATAATACGAAAAAATTGTTAGTTTTAGGATATGAACATTTTAGGATCTGAACGTTTTGGGATATGAACGTTTTGGGATATGAACGTTTTGGGATATGAACATTTTGGGATATGAACATTTTGGGACATGAACATTTCGGGGAATGAACATTTTGGGATATGAACATTTCGGGACATGAACGTTTTGCACCATGTTAACATTTTGGGAATTGAACATTCTGAACCTAAACCACTATAAACAGCTTACAAAACAAGCTAATTTAGCAGATTGTCGTTGATTCAGTTTCAGTAAAATTGAAATGAAATATTTTTTGTCCAAAATCAGTTGCAATTTAATTTTTGAGTTGTGATATTAAAAAAAAAATTTTTTTTACTTTATAGCTTATAGCTGTGTGGCAATGATATTTATTTTTAATAAATCATTGCCGTTTAGACAAAACCAAAAGAAAGTAAAGATGAAGAGAATGTCTTGTTTTTTTCATAGTTGATTAATTTTCACATTTTTGTCACCTAAGTATCTAGAGATAGCTGAAGTCGTTTTTATTTGGTCCAAGGGTAATATACGTAAACACGTTAAAATCTGTGGAAACCTTGTCAAAACGTATCAATAATCTCATCTCAAAAACGTCTGATTTCTATTTGTTTGAGTAAGAATGATTAGATTTTTAAATCAATGTATCGTTAAACCACCTTTATTTTTTTTACACTATTTGCACATAGGCCTACTTATAAGGGTAAAAATCAAAATAATTGTACCTAGAGTCAAAATTTTTGTCCAACACCTTCATTGCGTAATAGGCTACTTGACTGTTTTTTGAAGTAGGTCTTAAATAATAACTATTTCTTCTATTAAAGCAAAAAAAATATTACAATATTTTTTTGATACTTAAAAAACCGAAAAACTGTAATTTTAAATTTTAATTTTCCTGAACGAACGAAAACGCTGTCCGCCATGTTCTGACGTCATAAGTATTGTAAACAAACATTTGACAGCAACACGAACTTAACCTTACAAAGTTATAATTAAATAAAACATGACTTCTACTAGTCTATGAAAGCTTCCTCCCTGAAACTCAATGCGGATTTCGACCTAAAAGGGGCACGGTTGATGCCATCTTTGTTGTCAAGCAAGTCCAAGAAAAAAGTCTTGAACAACACCGTGACCTCTTTTTATGTTTTGTGGACCTAGAAAAAGCCTTTGACCGCGTGCCTAGAACTGCTCTCTGGACTATTCTAGAGAAACACGGGTGCCCTGTGAAGTTCATTAATTTAGTGCGTCAGTTTCATGATGGCATGACAGCTCGCGTTCGTCATGATAACTGCTTCACAGAACCTTTTCGTGTCACCAGCGGTGTCAAGCAAGGCTGCGTTATGGCTCCCACTCTCTTTGCCATCTACTTTGCAGCGGTAATGAACGATGCTCTTAAGCGGTGTAACAACCAAATCTCCATAAACGTTCATATGGACAAAAGTGTCTTCCAACTTACACGCTTCAGAGCGAAACGCAAGGTGCACTCTGTTCCGGTTACAGAAGTTTTATATGCCGATGATGTTTGCCTAATGGCCGACAGTATAGACGACTTGCAGAGTTGCCTTGACAGTTTGGACGAATCTTGTCATAAATTTGGTCTAGTAATCAGCGCCTCCAAGACCCAGATTCTTAAGCAGCCTGCAAAAGGCAGAACTGCGGATGACCGTCCTGTTTACCTTCGCGGAAAGCCATTAGAGGAAACGGGAACCTTCCGGTATCTTGGCAGCCTGGTGCGCAGCGATAATCGTCTTGGTTCGGAAATCTCTGCACGGATCGCTAAGGCCGCTGCGGCTTTTGGTGGTCTAAGCCAGCGAGTTTGGAAGTCGCATGATCTAAGACTCCATACTAAACTTGCTGTTTACAAAGCGATTATCCTGCCTTTATTGCTCTATGCCTCTGAGACGTGGTGCTTGTACAGAGGAGACATCAGACGTCTTGACGTCTTTCATCTAAAATGTCTTCGAGCAATTCTTCGGCTGAAATGGCAGGACCGCGTGCCTAATCCGGAGGTTCTACGTCGAACCAAGATGCCTGGAATGGAGTGTCTCCTAATGAAAAACCAACTTCGCTGGTGCGGACATGTTATGCGCATGGAGTCCACCAGGTTGCCAAAGCAGGTATTCTACTCTGAGCTTGGCTCAGGTAAACGCAAACCGGGAGGACAGTACCTGCGTTATAGGGATGTCTTAAAGCGCCACCTGGTTGCTACTGGCATATCCAGTGATTCGTGGGAAAGGCTGGCTGCTCAGAGGAGAGAATGGCGAAGTGCTGTTAAAACGGGCTTAGAAAACTTTGAGCTTACCCGTCTTGAAGAACTTGACGCCAAACGCCGGTTCCGAAAATCTCGACCCAAGCCCTCCTACGACTATACTTATAACTCAAGTGGGTCTCTTTACTGTGCTTCTTGCAACAGGACTTTTAAAACCAAATTTGGTTTTGCTAGTCACGCTCGCGCCCATGCAAGGGCCCAGGCTAGCGCAAGCTAAGGGTGTCGCCGTCGACGGAAACGTCTGGGAGGACATCATCATCATCACATGAGAAATATAGTAATTATCGTTATTGCATCGTCCGAGAATGCAAAAACACATCGATAAAGATTGTGCATCAGAAAAGTTGTGGATTAGAGTGCCCAGTGAAACAAATATACGTAACACCTGGTTAAGACTTGCTCAAAGGGATCCTGAATCTTTATCGACTGTAACTCAGATTTATTTTTGCGAAGATCACTTTGATGTAAGTACCTACTCAACAATGTATAGAAACTTTACAGTTAGATTAATAATACATTTTTTAGGTTATATATCAAGTCAGTAAACAAAATAAAGTTCGTGTTATTTACCTTTTAGTTAGAAAATGACATGGAAAATTACGTACGATACAAAATAATGGGCTCCGTAATTTTTTTTACCCAGAATTGCGAGAAAAAATACCCAATCTGGCAACCGTGCATACAGATACAGATGACGTTTGTTTGTTTACATATTGTATGACGTCATATCATGGCCGACAGCGTTTTCGGCGATTCAAAGTAAAAAAAATAAAAATGTTTTTTCAAACTGGATTTTTTTAATAATCTTGCGATTTTAATAATTAAAATCAACATAATTAGTTTCTCTAGGCAAAATACTGTACGAAATACTCATTTATTATATGAAAGAGGATATGAGTCAAATAGCCTATTGTGAGAAAGATTTCAATTCTGAACTGTTTTATGAATATTTTTCCAGCAGCTTGGTTTACTTATTATAACTTAAGCTTATAATTTTGTTATTTAATCAAATAGTTATGGAATGAGCTAAGAAAACAAACTATTATTTTTTCATCTCATACAAAATAAGGATGTCCATTTGCTACCTTTGTCTAGAAAAATGTGAACAACTCTTTCGTAAATACACGTACAGGCAAATTATGAACTTTGATCTTTAGATTAAAGGACAGACTAACCGTGATTTGCGTTGAGGTCGTATTCAGCTTATTGTTTGTTTTTTTTTACATTGATTTAAAGAGATGTCCAAGGTTTTGTAACATGTGAGTAACAATGCGTGAGTAACGGTATATGCAATAATTTTGCAATAACTACCGTTGAAATGTTTTTTTCGGTTCTGGCATTCCCGGACTTCCATTTGGTGTTAAAAAAAAAACAAAACGCCTGTCTTTGCCAGAGTTACATGAGGTTATGTAAATGAGGTCGTAAAATTAACATCGAAAACCTGTGAAAAACGACAGGATTATAATATGTAAGGTAAGTGAAGTTGTATATTAATATAAGAGTATTCGAAAGAACTAATTGTTGTGATTGTAAAATGGCAATTACATTGTTTGCAGGCTTTGTGGTTATGATGTTATGTTTACTGAGATGTAGTAAAACATCAATATTTACTTATATGTGAATAACGTTACATGTCTCACCATGGTAAAGACTCGTCCACATTGGGGTTCGTTATTCACAATTTCGTTACTCACAATGTTCGTTTTTAATCAACTTCAAAAAAAAGAAGGAGGTTTTCAATTCGACTGTATTTTTTTTCTGTTTGTTACCTCATAACTTTTTACTGGGTGGACCAATTTCGATGATTCTTTTTTTATTTGAAAGCTAGTGCCTGCCGTGTCGTCTCATTTCAATCCCGGAAAAAGGGGAGCAATGGAAGGGGAAATAGGGGATGAAAGTTTGTTTGAAATCGTCATTTACAGGGATAAAACCGTAAAATTTAGGTACGCCTAAACGGTTTTAGATGTTTGGCACTCAAATGGATTAAAACTTATGACTTTTTTTACCCTTGTCCATAGTTCTCTACGGTCCACGCAGACGAAGTCGCGGACAGCCACTAGTTTTAATACGATGGGAGAATATTATGTTGTGAGAATTCACCTTTATGTTACATGTGAGTAACATTTTCAACATGTGAGTGACGTGTGTTATGGTAAAATTAATTTGAAAAAAACCCATAATGCATTCATTTAAGTATACTTAAATAATTGCTCTGGCCAATCATTCGAAATCTATGCCAAAACTGAACACCATTCGGCAATGAAAATGGAGTATGGCAGGTACCTACAAGTACAAAATTATGACAAAAACAGTTTAAAGGTTTTAGGAAACTGCTCTCTGCACACTTGAAAGGTCCTGAAGTCAAGCACGTACCCAGAATTTTTTGTCGGGGGGGGTCCAAAAAAAAAAAAAAAAAAAAAAAAAAAAAAACAAAAAAAAAAAAAGGTCCACGAGGCGGAAGTTATTAATACTTGCTCCAATGACCGTTGAGGTGCCCCGCCACCACCCGCCCGCCCCGCAGATCAAAACTGAGAGTCATATTTGGCACTGTACTTACTACTGAGGGATTTATTTTATGGGTTGCATCTATTTTCGGGAGGGGTCCGGACCCCTTGGACCCCCCCCCTGGGTACGTCCTTGCCTGAAGTCCTGAGTCATATCTCCAGTGTTAATAAAACCCAAAGTTTTGGTGAATAGGTTATAGGGAAAGCTGAGCAAATTAGTCGCGGGAATTAGAATCACATTCCTCGCGCATGTGCTAACTTTCAAGAAAATACCTTCCTTTTAATTTTGTGAATGCAAATCATCAGAAATAAGTTTTTGTAAATTGTGTCTGATAAGTAAGTATGCTGGTTTCCTTTAAGTATTCCTCATTATTACAAGTTCAATAATAACGAATAAACAAAAAAAACTCTTTCCAAAAACCGGGTTCGTCGAATCTAATCACGCGATTCGTTGCGAGTGGAAACGGATATCTCGACAAAGGTGCATTCGGATAACGATATTTGTCTCACCTAAAAAATATGTACGAGAAAATAGAATCCAATCGCGTTATTCGTTTCCAAATAAACAATTATAAAAATAATGTCTACCCTAATCACACAAGATTTCAAATTGTGTTTAAACTTAAAAACCGCAGGTCTCAACTCTGTTATCTAAAACTAGAACCAAATAAGTAGGTACTTGTTCAAAAATCTAGATAAGTTTTACTTTACGCTCGAAACGTAAAGGGGTACTATACTAAACAGGGGGCGTCCTTTTAATTAAGTTTTTTTCTCTTAAAAGTTTTACAGTTTATTTCATTGAGACAATGAGAGATACTCTTAAGACAATCAGTAGGATATATTATTTCTAAGCAGTTAATTTTCGCCGCAGACTCACTGGTCTGTGCCTTTTTTTGGATTGGTATATGTTGGGAGTTAGTGTTTACTTATATTTATAGTTAAACAACTGAGTTAAACATTGCTCCGCGCATAGGCAAAATTTTTTGGCTTGTACTTAGGTACTTAAAACAACGATAATTTAAATTCGTTGACTTAAAACTTAAAAATATTTTTAAGCATATCGTAATAAAGCAACAGTAATAAAATCTATTTGCTTAGTCTGCGAAATGAAAAATTAAGAACAAACTTGAGTTTTATAGCTTTGCGTATAATGTTTCAATGACTAGGACCTATTATATTTTTTATCTTTGACAGCTTTGACTTAATTTAACAGTTTTTTCGGGATTAAAAAATCAAAGTACTTAATAAATAAAAAAACTTATTTATTGGAAATTCAGTCAGTCTTTACATAAATGACTAGGCCAATAACTTAAAAGAGATTAAACTTTACATTTATCACTGGCTTGGCACGATCCCTGATCTTCCTTTCGTTCTTTAGCCTCCTTCCTGACAGGCCCAGTCTTCGTGATGGGCACGATTCTTTCTCCTTTATCATCTATCACCTTCCTTGGTGCAGTTACAGTCAAGATTCCGTCGCTGGACAGTTCAGAAACTATGTTCTCAGATTCCGCACCCTCAGGCAAGGAGTACTTCCTCACAAACTGTCTTGAAACGAAGCCGTGTTCGTCCTCCTTCTCTTCATGCTTAGCTTCGACTACCACATACCCATCAGCTGTCTTCACGGTGATTTCTTCGGGACTGAAATGCTGAACGTCTAAATTGATTTGGAACTTGTCTTTCTCTGTCTTAATAGTCGAGCCCAAGTCCGAGGCTAATGACGCCAGTTGCCTCCAAGGTCGGAAGTAGTCGTGGACTATCCACGGGTTCATCATTGTAGTCAGAAAGTCGTCAGGTGTCAACGCCATCCCGAAAGCTTGGTCGGCGAGTTTGTTGTCTTTTTTTCCAGGACATTCCTCGGCTGTGGTGAATCTTCGCGAGCTGATCCCGAAGAAAACGATGGCTAGTGTTAGGCAGTACGAAAAACCTCCGAATGTTTTCATCTTCGCTTGTGTTGTGGTTTGTAAATCACTTCTTCGCACGATTCGTTTGTTTGTAGCGCTTGTATTCGGTATGCGAGCCGGCTCTCGGGTTTATATACCCCTACTGACATCTAGCGTCGAGTAGAAAATTCTCGACTGCAACAAGCTAGGGAACATTTCTCGCGCATTCCAGATAACAACCTATATCTCGCTTACTCTTATTGTAACCCAGGTACGGATGAAAGGGATGAAAAGTATAACCGATATCGTATTGCAACTTTGTAAAATATGCTTGTTATCAGACGTGTGCAACTGAGAATAGTCCACGTTTTAATTTTTATCGGCGTTTTATCACGTCCTTATTGCCGGTTTTTGTTGTTTATATTATTTTTTTTAGATATTTCAGTTTAACTTTGAAATACCTTGGAGATAGTTGTTTTAACGCATGGATATCCTAGCAGTGGCTTTTTGGGACTTGTTATTATAGTGCGTGAACGGTTAAGATATTACTTTCTTTACCTTATAAAGAATAGAACTATTTTCTTTTTTCATTGTGATTAGTATGTACACTAATATATTAAATAAGTATATTAAATTATTAAAAGTCGAGCCCGGGCTAAAATTTCGGCCTCTATCAATTTTATTGATGGTTGAACTTTTCGTAAAAACGTAGTTGTGTGTGCCAAATATTTATGTTTCTTTCTTCAAATCACAGTTTAATAAAGAATTACTAACATCTTCCTTATAACTAAGCTTAGCTTCAAATCTGTACAAAGTTACAAATAAAACTGTTATTTCTAAATATTAATTCATCAAGAACACTAATATGTATTTTTAAATATAAGTCATTGTAATGTCCAGGACGTAGTCCGGTAGTAAAATAAAACACTTTTAGTATTTAGGTAGGTATAGGGTATGCCAGACACAGAGCACGTCCGCACTCGGCGGCTGCCTGCGTGTGAATGCCGCGCTCTGCGCCCGCGCATACACTACATCCCTTCTTTATTTCAATTAATTTAATATGTTTCAAAATCATAATTAAAGTTTATCTTACAAATTATTTATTATTATTATCATTATTATTATTTAATGAAATCGAATTAATTTATTGTTTTATTGTTTCATTGTTTTATTATTTAATTATTCAATTGTTCAATAAATTATTTCATTATTCAATTATTTCATTATTCAGTTATTTAATTATTCTATTATTTTATTATTGAGTTATTCAATTATTTAATTATTCGAACTTAATCATTTGATAACATGACAGCTTAACTAAATATTATTACTACGGATTTCCCGCAAGTCGTAACATCTTTAATTTTCTTTAATTCTAGATTTGTGTAATAATTACATCACATAATAATAACAGTACAGTTGCAACAATGTTTTAACTTTATTTCCAGGTTGCTGTCTGTAGCTTTCCTCTTGAGATATGTGTATACTTTCCCTCTTTCTTTCATTTGCAGATCTCTGTCTCTTACTTCTTCATGTATTGTTTAATATTCTATGTCAGGTGCTGCTGGGATCTACAATGACTCACTCCCAAAATTATACAACGCATGAAAGACAGTTAATCATTTTGTTACACGTAATACTTTTCTCAAGCGATGTTATTGGAAATTGGGTTACGGGATTAAATAACCGACTATTTAGTTTTCGGATTAAAGCAATGTTTACCTATTTTATATTTCAATTGTTCGACACAGAGAAGCCATGACACCTGACAGCTAAGTTTTAAATGATTGTATTAATTTTTGTATTTATAAATTTATACATCCAACACGCTCCCTCAAAATTGATTTATAAAATCAACATAATACAATACAATTCACACTAAAATAAACAAATAACAATAAGTGCCGAACAGAGCGTCATGTAACTTCCAAGTGTCTCCTGGGGAAAATACAATTATTGAATAGTCCAACATTCGTTGCTCAGGATTAGGGAAAACCCAGGAAAAACCTAATCAGACTATTTCACTGCTTATATAAAAAGCAATAATCAATAATGCAATTTAAGCTAAACCCATTCCACTTCTCATTTCTTGGAATGTTATCGCAGGTAATGGCTTGATGGTCAATGCGTCTGCCAACTGCTGACATTATAATAGTCTAGAAGTCTATATAGCACTACAGGTTATGGTCAATAAATGAATAATTTAGTATGAAAGATTACGAATTAAAGGTACCATTCAACACATAAATGTTTCTTTCTTTCTTCCTTTCTTTCCTAAAACCATAACAAAACAAACACAAGAACTATTCGTTTATCCACATTATGGAGTGACACATTAGAATGCACCTTGGCAAATGTGCACCTTGGCACGTTCACATTTACACATTAAATGTGTTTTGCGCACCCTGGCACCTTGTAAATAATAATGCTCCTTGGCAAATTGTGCACAAAAGCAATGTTGTAGCCCATGCTACGCCTTAGTTATATTTTCGATTTACATACGTTATAATGTTAAAATTTTATCATCTACAATCAAGCAAATATAAATTAATTACCAGTAAGTAAATGTTCATGTAAGTATTGTATACGTTTGTTATTTAAATTCATATAAATATAGATTGTACTGGTATACATTTATTTATTTGTGTAGATCCTTTAACATTTTATTGATAAATATTTTTCCAACATAAAATATATTTATTTACGGGTATTTGCGTCTAGAGGACCACTTATCTACCCAAAACAAATAGGAATAGTATTAAAGTGTGTTAGTAACACAGGAGATTATTATTTAAGTAATTGATTTCAAATTTCAATAGATTGTTCCTAATAAAAACACTGGGCACTAATACAAGTATTCCTATCTTAATTATGAAATGAATGAATTTATTTATATTTCATTAATTTAAATTAGGATCTAATTAAATTAACTATATTTTATACGTATCACAAACTTGTGATTGTGATATTTATTGTTATAAATTCGTTTAGAACTTATATTAAAAGAATATCTGTAAATAACGAATTAAGATAATTATAATTTGAGAAAGTACCAAGTTTTAATTGATTGTGATTTGAATATCCAAATTTAGTTTTATCCCTTACTAAAACTATTAATTAGACCCAAATATAATGCAACAAGTATTTTAAACAATCTCAAATTATACCTGCCCATGGCAAGATTCATACATGCTCCTTGGCATCTCAATTCACCTTGGAAAATTAACTTTTGTGATCTTTGTGCTCCTTGGCACCTTTGTGCTCCTTGGTACCTTTGTGCTCCTTGGCACATTTGTGCTCCTTGGCACCTTTGTGCTCCTTGGCACCTTTGTGCTCCTTGGCACCTTTGTGCTCCTTGGCACCTTTGTTCCCCTTGGCATCTTTGTGCTCCTTGGCACCTTTGTGCCCCTTGGCACCTTTGTGCCCCTTGGCACCTTTGTGCTCCTTGGCACCTTTGTGCTCCTTGGCAACTTTGTGCTCCTTGGCACCTTTGTGCTCCTTGGCATCTTTGTGCTCCTTGGCACCTTTGTGCTCCTTTGCACCTATTGCGCCTTGGCAGAATATAATCGTACCCTTTGGTACCGTTCGGTAATTACATAAGGCTATCAAGTAAGAATTTTGTTGTAGGTACATGTAAGTAGATAGGTATATTATTATTAATTGTTGGCCATAATTATATTCATCTTGAAACGGGAATCGAACCCGCAACAAGCACGTTTTAGGTTTTATTATTTACCTACATAATAACAACCCACTAACAGCGTATACACTTAATTCAGGAATAAAACAGTCCAACTCCAACGTAATTTAAATACATAAATAGGTACACTATGTATTGCATTTATTACACCATGTAGTGTATTTATATACTTGAAATAAGTGTATTTATTAAAAGACATGTAATAATATAATATAATAATATACCCTTTATTTCAGGAAACAGAATTACATGAATTATATGCAGAAGACCTGTAGTGCTGTAGGATAATGATATGAAGTATGAGCCTGTATTTCCATCTTTTGCGATCTTAAGCAATTGTGTGCCAGTTGGCATCGAATGAGTCAAGCTCACCTCGCCATCGCCTTTTGGGTCTACTGCGAGGACGTTATTTAATTTTTTATCTTTTAGATTAGACTACCAACCGTAGATATTAAGAGTCATTGTTACTAACCATATGGACACTTTTATCTAAAATAAACAATTTTATTATAATATATATTTTTTCCATGAAAAATAACTATTATTTACCTGCAAACTTGTTCGGAACCCTAGAAGGGCGAGTTTGCACTTATTTATTACAATCAACTGTTAACTTGTTTTGTAAATATGAAATTATCTTTAAACCTTATTCATTTTTTAATTATAATACAAACTTACTTTTGCAATTCACAATTTTTTTTTTTTTATTTGATCAGTAACCTTCTCTCAGCAAGTGCCCTTTTCCATTTCTCCCAGCGAGTGCCGAGAGATGTCGGATCACCTTCGCAAGCGATGAGTTATTTCGGGGCGACCTGCATTTAAATATTGACTCTTATTGCATGGCTTTTTACTGAAAAACAGTAACAGTATAACAACTGCGTAGCCCTAAATATTGACTCTTATTGTATGGCTTTAACTAAAAATCAGTAACAGTTTAACAACTGCGTAGCCCTAAATATTTACTGTTATTGCATGGCTTTTTACTGAAACAGTAACAGTATAACAACTGCGTAGCCCAAATATTGACTTTTATTGCATGGCTCTTTACTGAAAATCAGTAACAGTATAACAACTGCGTAGCCCTAAATATTGACTTTTATTGCTTGGCTTTTTACTGAAACAGTAACAGTATAACAACTGCGTAGCCCAAATATTGACTTTTATTGCATGGCTCTTTACTGAAAATCAGTAACAGTATTACAACTGCGTAGCCCTAAATATTGACCTTTATTGCTTGGCTTTTTACTGAAACAGTAACAGTATAACAACTGCGTAGCCCTAAATATTGACTTTTATTGCATGGCTCCTTACTGAAAATCAGTAACAGTATTACAACTGCGTAGCCCTAAATATTGACTTTTATTGCATGGCTCTTTACTGAAAATCAGTAACAGTATTACAACTGCGTAGCCCTATTAGATTTTGCATGGCTTTTTACTGAAACTCAGTAACAGTATTATAACTGCGTAGCCCTATTAGATTTTGCATGGCTTTTTACTGAAACTCAGTAACAGTATTACAACTGCGTAGCCCTATTAGATTTTGCATGGCTTTTTACTGAAACTCAGTAACAGTATTATAACTGCGTAGCCCTATTAGATTTTGCATGGCTTTTTACTGAAATTCAGTAACAGTATTACAACTGCGTAGCCCTATTAGATTTATGCAAGTCTTTTTTTTCTTTTTTTTCGCATGGACCAATATATTTTTTGTCATGTATAAATGGCCCCTAAAATAAGTTCCTGATTAAACTGCGTGGCCCTTAGTTATACAGTATGACAGGAAACGCGAGGGACATATTTAAACCCCAAATAGTTCATGCTTTCATATAACGAAATAAGTATAAAACAATAAAAACTCTGGTAAATATCTGTCAATAACCTTAGTCGAAATTTTCCTGAAAATCCGCGTAACGTGCGGGCACTCTTCCTTTCACAGTATTTCGTGCACTTGTTAAGGGGTACACCTATTGTACTCGTATACAATTTGAGTTTGGAGCATAACCGGCCGGTCGGCACACGAGATTTTAGGTAGTTCATGCATATTAGGATAAAAATGCAAAAAATTAAGGGTATATTTTTTATAGCGAATCGGACTCCTAATCGGATTCTGAACACTTTTCTTAAACATGTCCCTCGGGTCACCCAACACGCTGTATACACATTGCATGGCCTTTAAATAGATGTAAAACTGTGCAGGCATTAGCTAAGTAGGTACCAACCTAAATCCTTATATTGATAACAACTTGACTTATTTATTTATTTAAATTATAGCCCTTTCTTAATTCTCTAAAATATTAATACAATTATATTAGAAAAAATTCAATTTGTCCAGGTATCAGGCGGGCGGGCGGGATTATAATTGTATTAATATCGCCATTAAGCAGGCAATATGCTTTAAAAATTATATAAAAAAAAAAAAAAAAAATCTCTAAAATATTATTAAGTAATTATTTTAAGTACTAACTATTTGTTTTACTGAGAAAGGAAAGTAATGACGTTGATTTTAGCACCGGTCGATAATTATCAATTTGTGCACACCAGTAATTATCGCACCCCTGCTACTGAGTGGTTATCAGTTGCATTCTTCATGTACATAACAATAAAGTATGTGCAAAAGACCAACTGCCGTTTATAAATATTTGTTTTATGTAGTGAAATCTCTTTATCACTAATTGGGTTGATACCGAATATTATAATCGGTGTTTATTTCTAATTTGACTAGAAGGTAGGTTTGTAATTTTTTGTTAAGAGGTAGGTAAAATAGACAGGTTTTTTTTTATGATCCAAGACAACATTTAAAATATAAATAATAAATAAATTGACAAAACTTTGTCCAACAGCACATTGAATTTTATTTATTTATTTTTTGTTCAAGATGGCTTTGTTTTTTTTTTTGTTCACGCAAAACTAACAAGGAGGATAGTTTCATTAACAAACGTCTTGTGCGGGAATTGAACTCGCCTCCCTTGTGTCTCAACCAGCACGGCACTGTGAATTACTGCGCAAATAGGTCTTCATTAATATTGTTTAAAACCCCATATACCCGGCTATTCGTAGCACGTTTACAATATAGCCTGTTTCGTTGATACTAACATTCTTCAAATAATTAGTTTAGTATTATTAATTCAAACTGAGTCTAACAATAAAACTTATGATAATGTCAAATCGACTTATAAAAATACTTTTAGGAAATTAATATAGTCAATTTTAGTGGATGACAAGATGTTTAAATGGAATTTAACTAACTTAATTATGTTTACGACTTGTGTTTACTCTTTTTACAAAATAATTGTTAACATAAAACAGTGCTAACCATTTCCGAACATAGTAAATGTACCTATGTAAGTTTCAAATGCCGTACCGTAATGTAAAATACCTTGTGGTAATTTAAATATTTTATATTCCATCGTCTTTTAATTTATGAAGTCATGAGAATACTAGTACCTAACTACCCACCTCTTATTGAAGTGAAAACTTCTTTAGCGGCGTTGTGCACTTTTTTTGTATGGGGAAAAAATGTTAAACTCGCGTCAGGATTTATATGTCACGTGACCTGATCGAAAATCCATATAAAATTTGAAGTCCGGACACGTGTTTTCTACAAACTTATCTGTTCCGGTGGCCAAAATTGGAACTACGTGAAATGCAATACAAAAACGATATTTAATGACAGTTTTAAATAGACAGTAGCGACGCCGCCACCGGAACAGATAGTTTGTCGGTCTATAGACAATAATGGTTTTTTGTTCAATTTGACAGCTCATTTATGCAAAGAAAAGTGCTTCTTAAGTACATCAGGAGTAAATAATTGTATTAATAAGAACTGATGTTGTTTTATTGAGTTTTAATCCTTTAGCGTAAGGTATATTTTTCTTTGCATAAATGAACTGTCAAGTGTGACCTCTTCTACTATTATAGCCGCAGTGCGGTCGCTTCCTATATGCTTCCTATCCTACAAAGTGACCACAAAAAAGACCTTAATTTGATACCCTGCAAAATTCAAAATTTAATTGCCGTAATAAAACATTTAAAAAGTTTGGAATATCTTTATTCGCCGGAATTATATAACAGTATTTTGTGGAAATTAACACCACTTCTCCGCAGTCTTTGGATCCGCTATGCTGCGGAGCATGCATCAGGTCGTATGAAGTTGGAAATGCTGTCCGATTTCCTGCGACAAGAGGCTCGTTCTCACACACAGTTTGACTGTTACCCCAAATTCCCAGTGAACATCCTCGAAAGCGACATGTTGATTACTGTAACACCACTCGTGTTATTAACGATTCGGGAGTCTGCGGATTCTGTAAAGGGAATCATTTCTTGGCCGATTGCTCCAAATTCAAAAGTTTATCCGCAGATTCCAGTATGCAATTAGTAGTAAATTCCAAACTTTGTTTTCGTTGTTTAGAAAATAAATAGTTGTCAATCAAAAAAGTATGACATTGACGGTTGTCAATCATTTTATCATCGTTTATTACATGGCGTTTCAGTGTCACAGCAAGGAGTTTCTGATAAGTCTGAAAAAGTTTCTGATTACATAAATTCTGAGAGATAAACTTTTTAATGTAATATAAATTGTCATGTTTGTGTACGATAGCGCAACAAATAAATATTGTATTTTACCATATAAATGATAGTATTTTTATACCTCTACCAATCAATTAAATCCCTAACCATTCCAAAATACATATCAAAAATGCACAACGTTAATATTCAGGTTTTCACTTCTGCCGGCACTCCCGGAGTGCAACCCGTCGTTTTTTTTTTCTCTGGGGACAAGTTACAAATATTTTTTTGTAGTTTTATTTTATTTGTAAATGTTCAGGTTAAGTATTTTTCATTGTCAATCGCAATTAATAGCCCCAATATTTTAAATAATAATTCGTAGATAGGTACCGTTAGGTTTCGTGCGAGCACAATACTACATTATTTTTGTAATAGTCATAGAATAGAACCCGTAATTCATTTGCGTTTGCGTGGCCTTATATCTGATACGATGCATGGCCATAATAATAATAATAAACAGGGAATCCACAGTGGTTTACGTATTGACTCGGCACCTAAGATATTTTGACTTATATAGCTCATTATGAACTTAAACTAGTCTTTATGTTCTATTTTTATAATATCAACACTATGTAATTAGTTTGACCACGCAACTCGTAAACCACCGGTATGCAATAAATAATTTCTTATTCTTCACCCTCCTTTTTTTTTTTGGTAATTATTCGTACTCACTTTTGTCCTCGTCGCCACTTGTAATGTCCAGGACGTAGTCCGGTAGTAAAATAAAACACTTTTAGTATTTAGGTAGGTATAGGGTATGCCAGACACAGAGCACGTCCGCACTCGGCGGCTGCCTGCGTGTGAATGCCGCGCTCTGCGCCCGCGCATACACTACAGTCATATAAATCATTTAGCTCTAAATAATGTAATTGGGTGAAAAAAAAATTTAATATTGAATGGTTTGAAAGCCCTGTTGGTATGTAGCGGCATCTAGCGGTGAGCGGCAGAGACAACCCTGTACTGTAATTTCAAACTTTGTACTACTGTAATATCTGAGCAATAAAGATGATTTTAGATTGTCGAGTGATGCACTTAAACTTTCTGGATTATTTAGGTTTTCCCACAGGGTTTTCCAGTGCTTTCTAGTTTATTCAGTTACATGCTTAAATGTACAATTTTAACTCTTATGTCAAGGCAATATGTTTCAGGCATGAAAACATATTACAGCGTTGAATTTTAAAGTATTGATCGCGACGCGGAGCTTTTTCAACTTATACTTTGGTGGGTACTGGGTAGGCTAGGTGTACCTACCTAGGTATCCTATGTTAGGCACATACGTTGTATTGTGTACTGTACGTATGTTAATGGAAAGATTTATAATCCGCACTACACTTCTCCTTTCCTTATGAATGCAAAAGTTTGTAAGGATACATAAGTTCTATTTATTATAGCTATATCGATTGTTCCTCTCCTCTTTTTGCTAAACAAAAGTTATTGAGATTGAGAAGACAATCTTGATTTTCGTTAAAAATCTTTTGTTTTAAAATGCTCGCGATAGAAGGCAAAAATATTAAAATTAGAATTCCTAGGTAAGCGCTGGAAGCGGACTGGGCGTTATACCTATGTACCTACATATTATATCTTTTGTCTGGATTAGAAGTAGGACATAAGAAGAGTAGACTACCCTATCACAATGAAGTATCTTTGATAATTTTTAACACAACTCTAGTCTCAAATTGAGCAAAGCTAAGTACTAAGTATGTACGAGTAATATCAGTAGGCAGAGCAGTCATCATAAGTCATTCGGATCAACTCGAATTTTCTGGAAAGAAATATATTTCTGGACATTATTCACACAGCGCCATCTAGCTCCAAACTAAGCATTAGCTTGTGCTATGCGTATTGCGTACCAGACAACGGATAAACATTACCTACATAGAAACACCCTGACCGATACAAACAGACATGTTCATGCACACAATATATGTAACGTGCGGGGATCGAACCCGCGACCTCTGGTGTAATAGCCGACATCTCGACCATTACACTCGTGCCTCGTCAAAATTTGACTGGCCCAAGGGCTCATTTGGTAGGGAAACTTGTCCAATGCGCCAGGGGTCGTGGGTTCGAATATTTATCATATACGCCAACTCTACTTATTACTTCTTTTATAGAATTTTTGTTACGTATTAAATGTTTGACTTACTATTTTTATAAAAACAAGCACAAATTAAACACAAGTTTTTCTAAATAGTGGTATATTTTCAAAAATATTGTATTACACGACCTGCATTATCTATTTACAGAATTAGAAACATAATAAAATTAAAAATTTCACAACTGTCAAGCCTACGTAGAAACTAAATAAACACATGGGGCTTCCGTTGATTCGCTTAATAATTATATTTACAAAATAATAAAAATTATACAGTCTGTGGTCATACCGTTTAGTTCTATAGAGGGAAACCACCAATAAATTTATTTTATGTGGTGTAAAATTATTACTATTAATGCCCACTGACGTTTACTATGGCGAGTAGCTTTACCACGCTTGCCAAATGCAGACTGGTGATATTTGCTCAAATCAGGAACTGAACCCAGGACCCCCAGATTTGATCCTAATACTAAAACCACTGGACCAACGAGGCGTTGTCACGTGGATTTACTTGACCACATAACTAAGTACCAGTCTAGGATATCAAATCTTTATCAAATTACTGGTTTATTACATCTGGCAGCACGGATCACGGACAACACTATCCTTCTCGCTCTAGTAAATGACTGTTCTGAATGTTAGAGAAGGATAGAAAAACGGGAAAGTGTTACAACAGTAACTTTGGTAGTTGTACCAATTAACTTTAATACGTAGAACTTAACAGTCGGACCACAGACATTGCATTATAGACCTTAATATTTTTCATTTCAATTTTCAAATCTTGTAAAATATTATCACTTTTTGTGGAAAATATTTATGTATGCGTAAAATTATATATTGTTGTTTTATTATTCATTTTGTAACATGTGCATGCTGATCGAGCAAAAGGTGGAAATGAATCCTTACATTAACCGTATAAAAAACTTTTTAAATAATATATTTTTGAGCATTACTCTGAGACGACAATACAAAATCAATCTTTACTTAGTAATTTCGTTAAATGTCTGATTAATAGTAATGGGATTATTTATAAATTAATTGCTTTTATTTATGCAACTTTATTCTTCTATTCTTGTGAATAATACTTTACGCACGGATGGGTGGAAATCTATTAATTCTAACTCTGAGTACTGGCAGCATTCATTTTCAAGTGTACTGACAGTCTTTATTTTCTAGTACTGGCAGCCTTTATTTTAAAGTGTACTGGCTCCTACATCAACAAAGCTAGACTTATTACGGCGGCAGATTTTATCTGTTCACTATAGCCCACTACATGATATTTAGATTGTGTTACAATCGTGGCCTAAAAACCAACTTCAACAATAACTATCCTTATTAATCAGTTGTAGGCAAAAATTATTCTCTTACATAGGTATACTCTTGTGTGGACATTCCAACTCTTTAATCAACCTAAAAAATTATAGTCAGTTCCTATACACATGCTACAAAACAAACTATTGGAAAATTAATATAAATTACGTTAAAACAGAAATAAGTCCTATTTCGTTTGTAGTTTTTAAAATTACAAAAAGCTTCAGTATCTACTACATATAAGCATCTTGATTTTTTATATCTCACAGAGGACACACCATACATAGAACAAATTGTTCATTTTATTTTGTTACTTCTATCCTGATGGATATTTTCGCAAGTCTTGTCTCCCATTTGGACAGAGTCTTATAATTATTCCTGTTATTTTAAAGATTACATGTCAAATAGAATTTGACATGTAATTAACATCAGTTTGACATCAGGATAGATGGATATTTTCGCAAGTCTTGTCTCCCATTTTGGACAGAGCCTTATAATTATTCCTGTGATTCTAAAGGTTACATGTCAAATTCTATTTTAAAGTATGCCTTCTGTTAGATATCGTAGCTGAGCTTGATTTATTTAATATTAGGTGCAGTTGGCTTTACATAAATATACACAAGATCGGCTTATTCAAAACTAAGAACAAATGTTTATATAAGACAGACATTACCCCCACTCCGCACAGAAATAGAACATATAACCGCAATATGCTCCAATACTGTCGACTGTTTCCGCCCCACATGGTACGGTCAACAGCACATCACGGTAAACACTTGCAGTTCGATAATAGCACTTATGCCCCCGACATAAGAGCGGTACAAAGTCCAAAGTGTTACGTCTGACGTGCTTTTGACTGTACTACCAATTAAATTATAGCACCAAAAGAACAAAAGCCATGTGCCAATTCTTAATAGTGTTGCCAAACAATCGATAGTGCTAAATCATCGATTAATATATTTTTAATCGATAATTTGGATTCCCAATTTGTTGCAATTAAATCAATTGATCGACATGCTATACAATACTTTAATTTTTTATGTCAGAGGCGGCAAACGAGCCTGCGGTAAGCCTGATGGTAAGCAATCACCACCGCCCATGGACATCTGCAACACCAGAGGGATCGCTGATGCGTTGCCGGCCTATGGGGGTATGGGGAGTGTGGGCCTCCGGCACTCACAAACCAGACGAAACACAAAAGTAATCACTATTATTTCCCGCTGGCATAATTGGCAATCGATTCGATCGACACTTTGACTTTTGAGTCCCAACAGTACAGGCTACCCAATATTATGTCTCGTATAAGCAACTAGTATAAAGTCCTATACAGCGTGTCATAGATTTAAAAAAAAATTAGCCCTTAAGTTTCATTTATGCAAAGCCAACTGAACTATGTACTCTACTAAATCTGAACTATGTAATATTCTTGCATTCCGAGTATGAAACGTTGTGAAATAAATATCCCGATCATGCTTCAAATGAATGCAAAACATTTGTTTTATAAGGCTGAGATCAGGTGACCACTAGCGCCGTTTTCACCAAAGTTGAAATGGAGTAGTAGTGTTTAAAATATATAATTATTGCTAAAATATCTTTAATTTTGTGCGTCATTTTTTAAAGAGGGTTTGTTTTAGGTACAGTTTATAACTACACCTTTAAGTATTCCATTTATATTATATTGAAGTCTTAGAAGTCTGAGTGGGATTATATTTTCACCATTAACTACAAAAGAAGTTGTAAAAAATTTAAAAACAGTTTTTAATTAGTACAATATTCAGATCACGTCATTAAACTATTTGAGGCCTTTCTGTACGTAAAAGTATGAAGTGATATTTTTTCTACTAAGTCACCGCTAGTGGTCTCGAGAACCTGCCTTAAGGTATAGTGTGAAGCAAAACGGGCTATACAATTACATAGAAATTATTTTTGTACAAAAAGAAACTTAAATAATAATATGAGTGGGTTTCAATATCAATATATTGTTTGGAGTTGGAGCAACGTAATAATTATAGCTAATATTTTCATAACGATAAACGTACAGTCGATCGTAAAAGTAGCCGTCTATATGTCACTAGCGGGCGCCCGCGGTTTCACCCGCGTGGTTTCCGTTCCCGTGGGAATTCCTTTATTAGCGGATGCCTACGTCATAACATCTACCTGCATGCCAAATTTTAGCCCGATCCGTCCAGTGGTTTGGGCTGTGCGTTAATAGATATCTATGTCAGTCCTTTGAGTTTTATATATTTTGATGATAAGTTTATGACAGATTGAAATGTATAGCTTCATTTGCGATCAAATGTTATAAATCAAGTGCACAGTCCATCACTTAAAGACAAGCCATTATCGCCTTTAAAACATCGATCGGGAACTTGCCTAGTGGTGTATAAACAAAACGAAATAAGGGCGTGAATGGAATGACTCTTTGGTAGGTTGTTTCAGATCAACTGTATTTTGAGCGGATATTTTTAAATGTGAAAACTAAATACAAGCTATAATAATAAATAATTTGTCGCAAGCTTGAACTATTGAATAAAGTTATCTTGTAACGGAACATAAATCTTTAGATCAGTGGTTTAAAACCTGGAAAAGAGAGGCTGAAAGTATAGTAAGTCACCAATAACTTAACAATTTCCTTCTCGGCAAGGATTGTCATCGTTAATGACAACGCGGGTATTATTAGTGAAAAAGTTCACTAAATATTATAGCGGGACTTACTGCGATATTTTGTTGCAAATGAAAAAATAGAATACCACGCAAATGTTAAAATATTTTAGGGTTAAGTTTTTGGTAGCTACTAGTTATCTTCCCATCTGGTAAACTTCTCATTTGGTAAACCTCAAACTTTACCTACTAAAATTGTTACTTCATAAATTTAATCCCATACAGTTTGAGGTTTAAAAAATGGGAAGTAGCCGTTATAGCTGACTTATAAAGATTGAGGAAGAAGATCCTTTTTATTACTTGCTCACATTAAAAGACATTTAAAATAAACTACACAAATAAATAGATTGTTAGCCTATGAAAATCTAAGTTGCGTTATAGGTAAAGATAAACAAGTTTTGTGACCACTGATCTAAACAGTAGTACTACCACGCACAAAATCGAAAAGTGACAAGTAATTCTAATCGAGATTTATTGTGGCGCCACTGCGAAGAGTGGTGTAACTAATAAAATTCAAATACAGTAGAACGCCGATTATCCAAACGCCGATTAACCGAATCGCCAATTATCCGAATCGGTCCTAAGCGTAATATGAAAAAGTTCAAGTGAGCGCACGGTGTTTCGTATATTATCTGCCGCGGCGCTGATGCTCTCTCTTTCTCTAGTGCACTACTTACATAATGTAAAACGTTGTTTGTTAAACTTAATAAAGTTTATTCTATAAGTGACACTGACAGTTCGTTTTTCTTTACCAGTCTATGGCCGATTATCCGAATTTTCGATTATCCGAATTGACCCCGGTCCCAATTAATTCGGATAATTGGCGTTCTACTGTACTATCGAGGTCACCGGCGCGTGATCACCTTTAAGGCTAAAATCCTGTGCAGTATTTTCACGTTTACAAGCGCCGCTCCTAAGAAGTCACGATGCGCGTGCACGGTATATTTTTCCAAAAGTGATCACGCGCGGGAGACCTCGATCGTACATTACTCTATTCGAATTACTTTTCACTTTTTGATATTTGTCCATGAGTACTATAAGCCTTAATGTGAACAAACTATAGGCCATAACAATAAGTAATACAAGCCCCTTTTCACTTCCCACATCGCCCTCCATCTCCAATGTTCTAACCTAACTTACTAGCTACGGTTGTATAATAAAAAAGTCGTAACATCCCTACGTTTTATATCGTTACAAAAAGCTAAAATAAAAAACACATTTCTTCACTCGCTCCCCAGACTTGCACACATTCCCTTGACACAGTGCGACACGATATTGTAGCTTACAATTTGTTTTAAAACAAAGAAAAATATAAGTTTTTATCTAAATCTCCGGTCATGGTCTGATATGGAATTACAAATTTAGGACCGGTTTTCCACTGACAGTTAACTTTCAGATAACAAAGAAGTTGTCCTTTTTTACATTAAGAAAAGAGACAGCATCTATGTTATTTAAAAGATAATTTATCTGTCAATGGGGAAATTGGTCCAATGTTTATGTTTTCATTAAAAACCGCCATTTTGTAAAGATGGCGTCACAATACAGTAACATTGTATTTAAAACATTAATTTGAAACACAAATAGAACTATCCATAGGACATACAGACAACCATGCCCCAATTTAAAAAATAAGTCATCGTAGCCACTGAAGTCAAAATATATTGACTGTCAAATTAGGCTTAGGCCCATCATTTTATATAACAAACTGTAAGCTATAATAACGCGTAACTGAATAAAACTAACTTGAACACAATACGTGTGAGATCATTTCGGCGGTGGTTATTTTATTAAACCTATTTCACATATTATAACACAACGTATATAATAAAGATAGATAAATAGGCTCATCAGAGTGAAAAGTAGTAAAATGTCCAAAGATAAAAGTTGCCATTTAACGTAATGGACATTTTATACACTCCTTTTTAAAACTGGCACAACATTTTAAAAAGATAGGCCCAGTTCACCGCAGGCAGATTAGGTCTTAATAATTTATCTTTAAAATATATTATAAGGTCCCGTTTGTCAATTTTAACATACATAAAAAAAATACATACAGTCGGACATAGAACCTCCTCCATTTTTGAAGTCGGTTAAAAAAGAAGACTGCCTCCTTGATATTTGTCAGATAAATTATTAGGAACTAATTGGACAATAGTGAAAGAGTTTTACATGTAAAGGTAATAAATAATAGGTACATATAATCCGCCAGAGACTGCATGAAGGGAATGTCGTGCAAATCCATTGTAACATACAAGTTGGGTATATACCAGAGACGACTAACTGAGGCAGAAATAGAAAGAGCATTGATTATTTATATACTCGCAAATCCTAAACTGTGTGTGAGAGAGAGAGAGTACTTTGTAACAAAGTAGTATGATAGGTAGTTAAAAATGTGACGATATAAACTTTCACACAGAAGACTAAATGACTTACTTTTCAAGGAGTTGTTTCAAGCTGTATTATCTTTTGTGTACTAAAAGTTCAAATAAGCGGAGAAGAATCCGAATAATATACAAAAAATACCTTTGTTATTCGTTACTGATATATACCTCAACACTCACCACGCCCTTTGCCACCAGAGACGTTAACCATAGACAACACACGTGGCCTCTATGGTCCCTATAAAAAGCCGAAGTTGCACTATTTTCCTTTATACTTAGGGCGCTTAAAGAAAACCGTTTTTTCGTAATTTCGTTGGAGTAAAGTTCAATTTTGGACCAAACGGTATATTATCTGTTTGACAGCTGTCAAATCGGTAATTACTTAGCGGCTGGACTTTAATATCATACATAATATTCCACAGCCAAGTTTTTTTTTATGACGTAAGCAGTAGCTACGGACATTTTATCAGTTGATTCTAAGGGAACCATTTGAACATACGAGTGTTGTTATGGTAAAGGTTTGGTGTGCGATTCATTCTAGATATTACGGTATTCGGTCTAACTAGATTCTGTTTGGAACGTTCCTATAAATGCGAAAGTCTTTTAAAGATTGACGTCTACTTGTGTATATACATTTATCCTAGCCAGTAAGTTACGTGTCCTTATTGGTTTAAAAAATATATAGGACAGAATACCAAGTAAGATAATACCATTTGTTTGATAGTATACCTGAGTAATTAACAGACTAATGAGAGGTCAAACCAGTAATTGAGGTACGTTACTCTGCTTGGTCTACTCTATTGAGAAGTGACGGCACAAACTCCGCCCATCCGAAGCAGACACGGACAAACCACGCCCACATGGCAACAAATCTAGTTAAACCTAACACCGCAAAACCAACTGTATTCCACATACTCGCGCTCAACATCAACATATTGTATATTTCGTTTAGCTCATACAAAATCTAATTACATCGCTTACAACTAGTACATATACGTAGACAGTCGTACATAGGCAAGACAATAACTAGTCTTGCTCTAAAGCAGGGGCGATGTCGAAACGCGACGAACTATTTAAACATAGCCGAATCAGAACTTGCTATAAATTCATAATACTGAATTCATCTCTACACTATAATAAATAGAAGACATCACATCATTGATTTGATCTCATGGTTTATTCCACTTTTACCCAGGTGATTATCATCCGTTCGCCTCTATTGACTCGGGTGAATAAATTCCAAGGTGAAGTGGTGATATCACCTAAGTTAACAAAGAGGAGTACACCATTCTAAGTAAGTACTTATGCTACGAGTGTCAGAATCAATGAAGTAACAATACATGCTTAAATATATAAGCCTGCCACAGAACAAACATCGTTTATTCTAGATTCAAACCTAACTACCTTGCCTTTGCCTTATCCCGCGCGTCGCGTTTCGACATTCCGCTCCTACGGTTAATCTTACGAAACAAAAAACAATTATAATAGTAAATACATCAAAAATGTCGCCGTAAGGGTCGGTGCACACTGATATACTCCAAAGAATTAATTCCACTGTTTTAAATTCACTTCATATAAAAGGATTATTTACAAAGTACACAAATATTTCTTTTAAACATTACAGCACAGTATGCACACACCTTTATTTAAAAATTTGTGCTATTATTGGGGTATATATTTTTTTTACTCAAATAGTATTTGGCCTTACACTTTTAAAAGGTCTTTTTGAAAAACCTCGTCAATTTTACACCGAAAGAAGTCTTATATAGTGACTCGATATAAAATAACCTAAATTGGATACAAATGCATAATCATATGGCCTCTTCCGTTATCAAAATAAATATGTAGTATATTTTTAATTTAATTTACGATCATGATATTTTAACAGCTAACCCTTTCTTTGGACACGATTCAGTTTGGTATAATCTTATACCAAAAAATTAATATAAAAATCTAGTTTTATAGATAGACAGATCTATTCTATGGTGGAAACTAATATAAGTTGCGGGATAACGTGTTGACCTTATTTCAGAGTAGTATTCATCAGCCAACTTATATTAGTTGAATGCTAAACGATTCTCGACCGTAATAATATCGTGGTAAGATTCGTTTTCACAAGGCAAATGATTTGAAGCAAAAGCGGATTTGTTTAAACCTATCTAAGAGCTAAGATTATAAAACTACGATCAGATGTATATCACTGATTTGTACACGAGACTTATTTAATAAAATAATAACAAAAACATTGAGAAAAATAGATTTTTGAATTGAAAATAAAAGATTAAAATATTATTTAAATTCGTAAAGGCAAATTGCAGAATTCAAAATAAAGCACCTACAGACTGTAATTTAAAACGCGGCCTGTATAAGCTATGTTTGTCTCATTCTTACATTTGGTGATCAGAGAGAGACGCAAGCGTCGGTGCAAACTATAGCTATTACGTGTAGTGTAGTCAATAACATCAAGTCTATGGAGTTTAACGAACATTGATCCTGTTAAAAACAGACATAGAAAATCTAAGATTACTGATATAAGTATAGAAAAGTGGTGATATTCGAGATTAACTCGATATGACGGTTATAGCACACACTGATAGATAAATTCTAAGATTCTGAAATAGTTTTAAACCTACGATGGAACAAAATCTGACGGTCTTAAGTGAAATGAAGGAGAAAGTATCCACACAAGAAGATAGGAATTTCATTATTCTTAAAAGTTAATAAATTAAAGCAATATTAAGTCTTTCGATTACATAATAGGTAACATTTAAAACACCTAACATGTTACGGCAGTGATTAAAATATGTAAAAAACTAGGTAAATATAAAAATGAGTGTGAATCCACAGTGTGTGCAGTAACCCATTTGAGCATTTGGATAGTTCACCCGACCCTAGCATAAACATAGAACAGTAAGTCAGGTTTGCAAAACTGACATCTATATAAATACGTTAGAAATGTTGATTTTCAGGTCAGTTTCTTCTTAGGGCAAATAATAAGTCACATGTCTATCGTAGCAATGAATTTTGAAATGAAACAATTTCTCAAAATAAAAATATATTAATTATTACTTTTCTATGTGTATGCTTTGACAAAAAAGGGTATTTTAGAGAACTCGTTTCATTTATTTCAAACAATACAGTTTAAGGTATACATTTAAGACATTCCCGACATCTTTTGGTAAGATTTCATAAAATTAAATCCTATTAAATACATTTAAGGAAAAAATATATAACTTTTGTTTTTCTATTTAGTGCCGTTAAAATTTAATTTAATTACAAATTTATAAATAAAGTTTAATTTTTTTCGAAATAAATTCATACATCATTCGTAAAACATGCTTGTTTAATAAAACACGTGTTTTAAGATGTGTATTAATTTTCATATTTATTCATTTTACTGGACACCGTAAAAAAGTCATATATCGCGCACCAGAAAATATAGTTTTTTTTATGCATGTATTGACAAAAAGCGATATTTTTCAATTAGACACAACACGGATGATGCCTTTACCAAGTCATAATACAATTCAAAATCATGTCTTCCTCTCCTTTTTCTTAAAACAAGTCTAAATATATACCATAAACTGCACTCACCATCGCAACGTACTTATTTATAAACACGTCATCCACCGACCGTTATCTTTAAGATCAACACAGCAGTGTCAAGCACAGTCACCGATGTACGCCGGTGTCTCGCGCGCAGTTCGCAGTCGACAGCCAAGGAGCTAGTGGTACTGCTTAACTGTCTTCGAGGAGATTGTGAAGTTCCGCGTAGTTCAGTATGGCACGGTGAAGGAATTCGTATTGGAGCTGTGGAGAAAATGGGTTTGATTTAGAGATGGTTAAAAGAGTGGCTTCAAACAAAATACGCAAAGGTAAAAAATAATTGAGTGATAGCTGAGGTAGTAGTGGAATGAAACGTCATTTCACAAACGTAAGGTCGATTGTTCGAATCTGCGCGAGCACCTATGGTTTTTTTTTTATTTCGTATTTGCCACTAGCTTGGTGGTGATGGTAAACATCTTGAAGGAACCTGCAAAGTCGAAGCCCCACTCTGAGCCCATGGCTGCCCCACTCTGAGCCCATGGCTGCCCCACTCTGAGCCAATGGCTGCCCCACTCTGAGCCCATGGCTGCCCCACTTTGAGCCCATGGTTGCCCCACTCTGAGCCCATGGCTGCACCACCCTAACCCAATGGCTACGCCCATGCCTTCCACTGTTTCTGCAATACTCACCACGGTGTCGATGGTCCCCGGCCGCTGCGAGCGCACCTTGCGCGCGACCACGTTCACGTCGACGCGTCGCTCCACGCGCAGCTGGTAGATCAGTATGCACAGGGCCACGAATAGCGCGGACCTTTCTGTGCCTAGGCTGGAATAATATAATTTTAATTAATACCGTTTTGGTTAATAAAAATATCAGCGCATACGTAGACTTATTTGAATCTCTCCGACATTATATTCAATCTGTAATCTGTATTCTATTGACAAATGTGTAAACTAGCATGCTGATGTTTTGGGAAACTGTGAGTTAGCATGTTCACTGTATTAATAAATAAATAAATAAGTGGACACAAAGTTTGTAGGTTCTGCGTTGGGAGGGCTAATGGCTATAGTGGCTATCAACGTAGCGCCTAAATGTCCCACTGTAATGCTTCCATCACTGAAGTCAAGTTTTTGTCACAATAATGGGTACAGAATCCGACAAATATCTAGACGTTCGTTCCACGGAGTGGGGGAAAATTCGCGCATGTGCACTTGCGCATGACCAATAGCATGAGCGCACATCTCCCTTTGCCCGCATACTTCTGACGAATTCGCGTTCTGCACAGTCCCCACTCGATTGCAAGATGTTTTCTGGGCTCTGTATTAATAAACATTCAGACAAAGAACAAAAGCAAATGTTCATGTTATGACAGGTGCGCGAGACGTGTGTGTATCAGTAATACGGGCGGTTGTGAGTATGTACAGTACGGGAATGTGTGTGCGAGTTGGGGATATTTAGGCCTTCGGCACACTTGGCGGAAATTCCGTCACGGATCGTCCGTGACGGAACGCCAATGCGTGTAATTTCATATAAATGTTGTCCGCGACGGAGCGACTGATCTTCCGCGTAGTGTGCCCGCTATTTGTATTTTTATGCAATTACATGTATTGGCGTTCCGTTGCCGAAGATCCGTGACGGAATTTCCGTCAAGTGTGGCGAAGGCCTAAGACTGCCTGTCCACCGAAGCGTAGCGAGGCAGCGGAGCGGAGAAACGGTGAAATATTAACCAATAGGATTGCACAATATCTCCGCTCAGACAGGGAGTTGCAATCGTATTGGTTGCAATTTCTCCGTTTCTCCGCTCCGCTGCCTCGCTCCGCTTTGGTAGACAGGCAGCCTTACTTGTGTGTTTACTGAGCAGTTGTAAAGCCTGACCAGGAATATAAAAAACCTCGCCATATTGCGGAAAAATATTGGAACTAATTTCTTCAAGTGGCAAGAATCAAATAAAAATTGTTATTCTGGCAAAGTGTGATGTCAATTGTCAACGGTGCCTTGTTACTATTGGATATTGTGAGTTATTTGTGAGAGTAACCATAGCAACCTAGTGCTGCTATAACCATAGCTTATGTTGCGCCTCCAGAGCAGGTTTTTTATATTCCTGGTTAGGCTATAGTGTGTGTGTGTGTGTGTGTGTACGTACTGGCAGTGCACGAGCATAGCACGGTCGGCCGGTCGGTGCAGGCGCGCGGCGTCGGCCAGGTCGGCGAGGCCGCGCGTCACTTCAGGCACGTGGCCGGGCGCCGTCGGCCAGCCTTGGTACTGCAGCTGCCGCACTGAGATGCTGTCGCCGTTCTAAACAATAAATACATAAAGTCACGTTGAGTTACCACACGATTCAAAATTACATCTTAAGACATTGCGGTTGTAGTAAAGCTATCGCGCGAGCCCAGTGGCAACCCACTGCCATGGTGCTAGCTGAATATACGTAAACTGCGGAGTTTCCACATAACTTATTGCCAACCAAAAGCTGTATGTATGAGTAACGAATTTCCCTCAATTAAAAAATAAGCCTCCCCCCCATAGAAAGGTCACAAAGGGCAATACATAAATAATGCCAACAACTTTTAACCAAAAAAAAAAGACGGGTTGCACTCTGGGAGTGCCGGCAGAAGTGAAAACCTAAAGAAGTTTTCACATTAAACCTCAAAATAATTATAAAAGAATAAAACAGAAATAGCTAAGAAGAATTTGCAAAAAGAAATCTGACAGCGGTGGGATTCGCACCCACGCCTTGTCGGACTGGTGCCTAAAACCTGCGCCTTAGGCCACGCTGCCGCATACTAACGCTGGCGAAATTACGTAGCAAATTCGACAGATCAACTGACGCTAATTGTCTTACGAAAATTGTCTTACGGTCACGTGACCCCTGTCGCGAGTTTAACATTTTTTCCACATACAAAAAAAGTGCACAACGCCGCTAAAGAAGTTTTCACTTCAAAAATTTCTACATTTTTATGGTCGCATCTATTAGTGACAAGCATAGAATTATGCATTATTACTTTAAAATGTAATACCGACTTATAAACTAACTACATATTAGGTATCTTTCAAGCAACTCTCTGAATATCCAGGGAACACAAAAAAAAACAAATATTCTTATGTAATCACCACGAGACGACGTTTCTTACTCCTAAGATCTGTTCAAAAGTTTTTACCCTATATCTTACCTTATTATTTGTGACGCGGAACTGACGCCGGGTGTAGTACGGACATGACTCGCTCTCTTCATACTGTACTGAGATATGCTCGTATTGCGCCGTACCGTCGTCCCAATACCGCGGGCATTTGCCATCGCCAATCTAAGAAGAATATTAAACTAAATAAATAATGGAAAATGTTACATACAATGTTCTGAACACAAGGAACTTATAGAGAAACTGAAAGCCACTAAGCTGAAGACCTAATATTTATTAGTATGTCTGTAACTTTTTCTAACAGTGTTAACAATACAATTATTAACACCCTGTTGCAGAAAGCTCCATTAAAGTTAATGCTTCATTAAATCTAATGCTGTCACTTTTCGTTGTCATGAAATAAAAAGTGACAGCAATAGCTTTAATGAAACGTTAACTTTTATGGACGTTTCTGCAACTGAGTGTTAATTAGGTTCCGTCCCCATGGACGAAAACCACGACCAATTTTTTTTAAAAGTAGGTTTTGCTTTTTTCATTTTTCCTTCTTTGTGCCAAATGCGGATAATCTCAACCCATTGTTAGCTGTGTCCCAAAACATCGACACAAATGCTGCTCGACTCAGAAATTGAATCCAGTACCCCATCATCACGGACCGGTACTAAAACGACTATGTTCTAGTTGTGTAAGTACCGGTCCTCTATGGTTCGAACTTCGAGGAGTTCATCTTTGAAAAAAGACCATAGTAAAATATATGCATAACGTCGCTTTGCATCAGGTGAGATTGCGGTCAAATACTCACTTATTCTTCAATAAAAAAATAAGATAAAAAATATTTATGCTTAAGATGCGGTTCTTGATGGGTTCTTGTAACCTCTTTTGTACAGGTCAATCATCTTACCTCACTGAGCATCACGATGGTCGACACGTTGTGTTCGGACACCATTCGCCAGAAGTCCATTATCGTGTTCGGCAGAGGGTCTTGAGTGATTATAAAGCCTTCGGAGTTGTCGTAAGCTGTGGACAGGAAGAAATCAATACATCTTACTAATATTATAAATGCGAGTCTGGATGTTTGTTTGTTCCTCAATCACGTCTAAACAGCTGAACGGATTTAGATGAAATTTGGCACACGTGTAGTTTATAACCCGGATTAGGACATAGGCTATAAAATTCCTACGGGAAACGTAAAGCGGGAATAACAATTTTGGAACTACTAAACCGATTTGAATAATTCTTTCACTGTTGGAAAGCTACACTATCCCCGGTGAACATAGGGTACTTTTGATCCCGGAAATGGGGGGGAAAGGGGGATATTTGAAAAAAGAGATTACGCGCGGGTGAAACCACGGGCGGAAGGCTAGTTGAATATAAGCGGAACCATGGGTGTAAGCGTGCCCTTTTTTTTAACGGAAGAAATGTTGATTTAACTAGTAAAGTCCCGGCCGGGTATGTACTATCGAGGTCACCCGCGCGTGATCACCCTTAAGGCTAAAATCCTGTGCAGTATTTTCACGTTTGCAAGCGCCGCTCCTAAGAAGTCACGATGCGCGTGCACGGTATATTTTTCTAAAAGTGATCACGCGCGGGAGACCTCGATCGTACATCAAATATTAATCATACAATGAGATCTCTATTACAACTTACTATTATTACAGAATATAACTTACCCTCAATGAACGAAGCGTTGATATAAGTAGAGAATTCGCGTCCCGGCAGCGGCGTGAGTATGACGCGGTTGCGGTCGTACGGCAGGCAGTCCGGGCTTCGGTTCCTGTTGCGCACCTCTTCGCCGGCGCCTGCCGCGCACGACTTAACCGGTTCCGCTACTGGGCTGTTTAGCATTTTCTGAAAATACATAGAAAATTTAAAATCTGTTATAATTTTAAGTCACTCTATGTTTAATGTTAACTAATTAAACTTTCTTCATATTACTGGCTGGAAACTGATAATAATGATAAATATCATTGATAATGTCAATCTGTTACACGTCATAATGTGAAGAAACATTACAAAAAAGTCACGTGCTCTGGGCTTATAAGATGAAAATAGATAGGGTAGTAATCATTCTTATTTTTTGTAATTATTTGAGGGGTTGACAAATTACGATTATTACCAGTGCTCCGTGTTAATATTGGGCAGCTATATCGGCGTGGTTTCTGTTTACGACTAAGAAATCACCCTGTATTATGACTGGATTACCCTGTGACGTATGAAGATGTCGGGGTCACCAATGTGACGTATGAAGGTCACGTATCTTGACGTCAACGAAAAGGGAAGATCTTCCTCCGAGCTAGGCGTCTGAGCTCGGGGACCGCGGCCCAATGTACCATCTTGGTGTGTTGTATTATACTAGCCGAGAGACTAGCTAGTATCTGATTGGCTGTCGCAGTGACGTGCGAGCTAATGTTTGCACGTGCACTTTTCGCTGACTTGCAATCATGCGTTCTTGTCGTCAGTCTGTCTTATGTAGCGCATTCCGATAGCCGCTATAATTCAAATCCTGGATCATGCTACTAATGTACCCTTTCTAGTATATTTTTGTCTATTATTACCTCGAACTCGTGCTCCATGAGGCACTTGCCCTGCCCCTCGGGCGTGTTCCGCAGCCGGTCCACGGCCGCCTTCAGCCGCGACGCCGGGATCTCCGTGTCGCCGTAGTGCGCCCACTCCACCAGCGCGCGGTACACGAACACGTATTGTTTCTGTGGGTGTTAACAAAGAGTAATGTAAGTTAATAAACTCAAGTCACAAGGCAATCACTTTATTGAAATTTGCAAAATCCTTTCTGGACTAAGATAGTTATTCGGTTAAAGGCATCTGCCTCGAATGGAGAATGTTAGCTAGTTTCGATTTTTAACTTTTCTTATAGTCCATATGAAATAAAAAAAGTGTGTATAAAAATTATTTCGATATGTCACTTAGTTCCCGAGATATTGAATTTTAAACGGCGCGAGTGTTGGCCGGCCGGAGCTCGTTGCGGTGACGTCACTTTACACCCTCTCACGCAGTACGTTGCGCGCTCCGGTACGGTTATTTCGTAGTGAACCGTACCGGAGCGCGCAACGTACTATGACCTGTGACGTCATTGTACTGCAGCGCCAGCATGGCCGACGCGCGGCGAACGGGATTTTTAAATGTCTATAAAATCTAAAGTAATTGATATTTTGGCATGGAACAAAAAATAATGTGTTTATATTCACATAGGCTTTACTGTGACAAAGTTACAAGCTGTTTCGCATACCTAGTAACATTCTCCATTTCGCGGGAACGGAAGCGGGAGTGGAAGCGTACGCAGGCGCATGGGCGTTACAGCTCGTGATGGTCCGCGTCAAGCCGTAACTGCCCGTTTGCCTGAGTGCAACCCCACTCCCGCTTCCGTGAAATTTGAGGCTAAGGCTTAAGTTTATTGCCATCAAAAATTGCATTTCACTAAAATTTTAAATATTATATTTAAAATCAATAATCTTGCTTTTGCCATTGTCTGGTTACTTACAGCTGTCATTGGGCGTACGACGCTCGCGTCCATTAACACCTTTGCGGCTTTAGCACAGCGGCAAATGCGAAGCGAAAACGAAACGGAACACTAAGTTATTTGGAAAGGCGTCAAAACGGCATGCTACTGTTGCGACGCTATACTCATCTCTAAGATTTTATTTTTTTTATAGAGTGGGACACATCGATAGAGGTTTATTGAGAGCGAGCGAGAGAGCCACAACACTTTGACAGCTGTCATTCTAATCATGTTACGTTTTATGGAGTATAGTACGCCGGCACGTAATGCACTTTGAGACATCTTGTCATGTCACAATCAATCACTTGAATACCACCGATCACGTCGTCTCGTCATGAGCATACCACGGGCATATCCGATGAGTGCCGCGCCTCTTCAGCGTAGCTCGTGACTAATGCTTGCGAGCGTATGGAGAGGCCTATGTCCAGTGGACTGCGACAGCTGATGATGACGAGCACTGACCAGCGACTGCACGAGGAAGTTCCTCTGCCGGCGCAGCTCGGCGACGGTGTTGAAGACGGACGCGTGGCCGGTGGCGCGCAGCTGGTCCAGCAGGCAGTCCAGAGCCACCAGTGTACCCGTGCGGCCTACTCCCGCTGAGCAGTGCACCACTACGGGTCGTCCCACCATGCCCAGCCATGCCTCGTTCACTCGCTGTAGAACAAATACTACCTTTTAAACAACTTCTACAGCCTGAGTCCCCCCTTGAGCAGGGGTGTTACACCCTCTCTACCACTGATTTCCATAGACAACTGGATAGGCGATTAGTACCAAATATTTGATCCGATTTGAAAATCACCATATTGGCGCTGAGAGCAGTAGTTAGTGGACTTGGAACTAATAATAGTGCTGACTTTCGCAGATAAAATAAACTTCGATAATGCTGTCATTGTCAATGTCAATGGCTGTCCATTTGAAGCGTAGACAGAGAAAATTGAAGTCATTTTAGTTCCCAGTACACTATTGGGGGCGCTTCAAATCGACAGAAAAAATAGCTGTCAATTCAATGTCTGTAGCCACTCCAGCGTAATACGCTGAGCGTATTATCATAGAGCTCAGTGCTCTCTACCCATTTGTCAAAACCTCTTACGTACCCTCTACTTCCATATTCGTTTAAAAAGGGCAACGCATCTCAGATTAAGGCGTCTCCCAGACCAAAAGTCTTGTTTTTAACGGCTCTCAACTCCTTATTTAATGCATATACAACAGTTTAAAAAATACGTAAATAATCTTTGTAGTTTTATCTTAAAATTCCACGTTTAAAGTTTGTGTTTATCTTTATTTATCACTACCAAAACTGACTTTGAAAATACGTCTAAAATAATATTATTTCATGCACTCCTCCTAATTTAAACGTGTTTTTTAAATTTGGCTTGCGCCAATCGATAGACAATCAAAAAAACTATAAATTGGCTGCAAAAAATTTGGAAATCATCCTTTTCTTGATTTTTACGGATTATTATTCATAATTTCGGACGGCCATTTCTCTCACGCGCCCACAACGGGTAGCGGGCGGCAGTCGGTCGCTAGCTGTGCTACGGGGAACCCGTGTCGCTCGCTCACACACGTGACAGATCGGTGAGACAGCGACACCTAGCGACACAAACAAGCACTGACGTTTGCTTGCTTTGTTTACGCAAGGATGATTTATATTGTGAGGCTGAGGTGTGTCTTGTATTAAATGCGAAAGGACGATTTAATTATCTTGTTTAATAATAGTAGTGTAGTAAAACTATATCAATGGCGATCTCTGGACATTATTCACACAGCACCATCTAGCCCCAAACTAAGCATTAGCTTGTGCAGCACTAAGCATTAGTTGTGCTATGGGTGCTAGAAAACGGATAAACATTACTAATATACTTTTTTTTGTAAATACATACATTATTATAAATAGAAAAACCCAGACCGATACAAACAAACATGTTCATGCACACAAATGTTTGTACCGTGCGGGGATCGAACCCGCGACCTCTGGTGTAATAGCCGACTTCTCGACCATTACACCAAATGGCTCGCCAAAATCGCGATAACTTTCCAAAAGTGAATGAATTTTACAAATCGATCAGTAGGTACCTACTACGGTAAATTGCACTGACTACACTAGGCCGCCTCCTCGGTTTCACTTCACCCGCGCGTAATTTCTTTTGTCAATAATTAAAATTATCCTATAATCCTGTCGTATGTCACCCGGGCCGGGAATAGTACCCGGGTGACTTTCCAAAAGTGAATGAATTTTCCAAATCGGTTCAGTAGTTTCGCAGCCTATTCAATACAAACCAAGACTGAGTCATGAGTCTTGAGTTGGTGTATTACATTATCCAATGTAATACACCAACGAATGATATTTAAAAAAATTGAATAATAAAAAAAGAAGAACTAAACAATCTCAAACCAAAAAAAATGTTCAAAAAGTTTTTTTGGACTACTTGGGATTTGAACTAATGTTCACTTATTACGTCAGCGTATTTGCACTCGGCCACCGAGCGTTGGATAGACAGGACAAAATAAGCGATGAAGTACGGCGCGCACCAACAGACGTGAATAGGGGTCCAAAGATCAGTATTGTTTGCTTGCAGAGGTCCGTTGGAACATGAGTCACTTTACAATATTATTTACATGCTTTATCCAATATTGCACTCGTAACCGTCACAGTTGGTTTAATTTTGTTAAAAAACATCCAAAATGTCAACTAAACGATTTAAAATTTACACCACAGGATGCGCTATTTCTTGCCGCACATTTTTATACAACATTTACTAAAAACTGTTTACTTTTTACACTCATTAAAATAATATTTAAACGGAGCAATTTTAATACGTGTACTTTGGTGAAACGTTGCGGACCCTCCCAATCGCTAGTGTATTCATCAGGGGGTGTTCTCCGGGTAGTATCATCAAGCGGCTTTGAGCTATCACCAACATCGGCCAGAGCGGCGGTGTGGCTCGCTTTAGCCTCTTTGCTTGCTGGCGGCCGGTGTTGTTGAGCGCGTTGAGGTTGTAGCGCAGCGTGGTGAGGCGGGAGGAGAACAGTCACTCCTTTCCTCAAGATACTCCCACTTAGGACCCAAGGGTATTCCCGGGTAGAAAAATCAATAGGTGTTCTCCGCGTAGTATTACCAGGCAGGGGGTGTTTTCAGGGTATTAACATCATGGGTGTTCTCCAGGAAGCATCATCAAAGGGGTGTTCACCGGGTTGTTGCATCGGGGGTTGTTTTCAGGGTAGTCACATCAGGAGGTGTTCTCCGGGTTCTATTACCAGTGGGGTGTTTTCAGGGTATTATCATCATCATTCAACGTGCAACGTGGTCAGTCACGACCCTGAGGATTGGGATACGGAAACTGCGTGCTATTTCTCTCGTAGAATATCTACTCCAGTCAACGAAATTCTAACTTTGCCATTTTAGTTGTAAAGCTGAAACTGACGCTAAAAGGACAATGCTCAAAAAGAAGCTAGGTTGGAATCAAATTATTGGTAATAATATGTAATTAAATTTTCCATATAGGGGGCATCATCGTAATCAATGGTGGTATGTGTGAAATTGCTATTCAGATTTTTCTGGGGTCACATAAAGTATCAGTTACATAGTTACTGAATAATAAACGCACTTGTTGACCAAAATCTATAAAAATTAGAAGGAAATCTCTTAGGGTGTGTCGGAGGATGCATAAAAATCATTCCAATTGGAAAATATGATAAAACCCCCTTTTTAATAGCGAAAAACATTGTTCGTGCTAATTTTCGCACATTGTACGCGATTTCCTAGCAAACGGAGCGCGATACGCGTAAAATGATTATAACCTTTTTTGTAGACAAAGTAATTCTCTAACGCTTTTGTCTAAAACTTTTTCTCTTAATTCTGTTAGTTTTTGAGATTATCGGGAAAAAGGAATTTTTCACCCTCTTCCATTTTTTCGAATGACCCCGGTGACACCACCCCGCCCCGCATTTTTAGTATGTTATCATTATCACGGGGTCATTAACGAAAAGGACAATGCTCATCTAGTATGAAAAACAACCCAGGCTGGAATCAAATGAAAAGTATTTCTAATTATTGGTAATAATAATTATGTAATTAAATATTCCATAGGGGGCATCATCGAAATCAATGGCGGTATGTGTGAAATTGCTATTCAGATTTTTCAAGGGTCACATAAAGTATCAGTTACATAGTTACTGAATAATAAAAAAATATTTTTATAATTTTTTATAAAAATATATTTTTTAGCACCTATTCAGTAAAGTTGTAGCTTCTCATTGGTGCAAGAATTTTTAGAATCGGTCTTGTAGTTCCTGAGATTAGCGCTTTTACAAAGACAAACAAACTGTTACGCTTTATTATATTAAATAATAATAATTATATACAATTATATAATATAAATATATTAGATATAGCCATTTTATACACTTTTAAACCGCAACTGTATCTGTTTACTCCTTTAATTGATACTTTATGTGACCCCTAAAAATCTGAAAAGCGATTTCACACATACCGCCATTGATTTCGATGATGTCCCCTATGGAATATTTAATTACATATATTATTACCAATAATTTTACAGATACTTTTCATTTGATTCCAACCTGGGTTTTTTTTTGAGCATTGTCCTTTGATTCATCTTTTCAGCTAAAATGGCAAAGTTAGAGCTTCTTTGACTGGAGTAGATATTCTACGAGAGAAATAGCACGCAGTTTCCGTATCCCAATCCTCAGGGTCGTGACCACGTTGCACGTTGAATGATGTTAATACCCTGAAAACACCCCACTGGTAATAGTACCCGGAGAACACCCCCTGATGTGACTACCCTGAAAACACCCCTCTGATGCAACAACCCGGTGAACACCCTTTGATGATACTTTCTGGAGAACACCTATGATGTTAATACCCTGAAAACACACCCTGGTAATACTACCCGGAGAACACTTCCTGATGTACTATACCTGCTGTAATTTTTACTCGTAAAACTTCTGATAATCCTCTAAGAGTTTTTTTTCAATCTAGATATCCGTTGAAAATATCGAAAAAACCGTTTGAATCGAATTCTTCTTTTGTATTGAAAATCTTTCATGTTCACATTTGTATTTTCAAATAGAGAACAAAAAAATTAAAATTAATCTTGTTGTATTTTATCGTACTGAAAAACATTTCGATTCTACTTTTATGATGTGTGTATCTACCATGGAATTAAATTAAGTTTATGGTATTCCCATTTTTTTTCCCATTTATTTGGGTCAACAAACAGTTTCACAATCAAGATATATAAAAAGTGCGGGTATAAACAGACATGTAATTGTGAGACCAACACCGTTAACCACAAATTATTTTGAAATTAGAAGTGTGTATTTACTATTAAAAAAGTAAAGGAAATTGATATCAACATGAGTATAACTTTAGTGCTGGGTGTTGATTTCATGCAACATACCAATAACAGACCTCTTAAAAGTATTAACATTTATCGTAAATATGTCTAGACTATTAAAGTATTTGTTATAAGTATCAGTCAATCGAGTCAATGGCGAGCGTTTACCAGCATTAGTTCTAAAGTTTGGAGTAGCAAACAATTTCGGCATACGACATGCCCGAGCTCGTGGCCTGACTGGCACTTTATAACTTATCTTATTTACTAGCTCAATACAATCGTACTTATTATTGCAAATATCATGCAGCAACTTTACTTGCAATTGTAACCTTCTTGTTTTGAGATGAAATAATTTATATTGATTTAATAATTTTGAATAGGATAATCGACTATGAAAACATTTATAATGCATGCATCGTAAAAAATTCCCTTGCACTCTTTCAAGGCGTTCTGAGTACTTATTATAAAACGGGTCCCATACTGAGACGGCATATTCCAGTTGTGATCGTATTAAAGATTTGTATAAATACATGTATGTAGTCGGACGTCTAAAATCATTACTACAGCGGATAACAAGGCCGTACATTTTGTAGGCTTTATTACAGATATTTTCTATATGCGTATCTAGCGTTAGTTTGGTATCTAGTGTTACTCCTAGATCCCTGATATTATGTACTCTATCGAGAGTAGTGCCGCATAAAGTATAGTCAAATAAACTAATTTTCTTTTTCTTTGTGAAACTTATACATTTACACTTATCAATGCTAAGTTTCAACTTATTACGTTCACAGTAGGCGGTCAGTCTATTCAAGTCTTCTTGAAAATGTAAATGGTCACTTGTGTTTTCAATAGTACGGTATATTTTAAGGTCATCGGCGTATAGTAGAAAATTGCAATTTTGGAAACAGTCATTTATGTCATTTATGTATATTATAAAAAACAAAGGACCAATAATAGAGCCTTGGGGAACGCCTGATGTAACTGGGACGACTGTAGACTCGTGACCATTGATTACTACTTTTTGGGTTCTATTCGATATATATGATTTAACCCACCTCCAGAGATTGCCACGGATTCCGTTGAAAGCTATCTTTTCCAACAAGATTCTATGATCGACACGGTCAAATGCTTTCTTGAAGTCAGTATACACAGCATCTGTTTGTTTATTCGAGTCCATGTTGTCAAAAAGTGATGTTGCATAAACCATCAGATTAGTGATGGTGGAGCGTTTTGAGACAAAACCATGTTGATTTGGAAGAATATTCTTGTGAATATGAGGGTACAAGGTGCTGTGTACAAGTCTTTCAAGAAGCTTCGCCAGTGTGGGCAATATTGAGATTGGCCTGTAATTAGTCACATCCTCTTTTGAGCCACCTTTATGAACTGGAATAATCCGCGCCATCTTCCACATCCTTGGACAGACACCCTCTCTCAAGCATTTATTAAATAGAATTCGAATCGGTTTATAGATACTTAAAGCTGTTTTTTTAAAGAAAATAGGGGGTAGATTGTCAGTACCTGCTCCTTTTGTGCTATCTAATATTTTAAGTTCTTTAATTATATTGTCATCGGTCAAGGTTATATCGCTAATAACGTTATCAGTATAAGTGTTCCTGTCATAATCACGAATGTCGGTAATTTCAAAAGAGTCTGGTACTTCTGAGGGCTGAAAAACTGACTGAAAGAATCTCGAAAACAAATTGCAAACCATGTCTGGGCTATCTGCTTTGGTATTCTCGAAGATTACGCTATTTGGTATACTACTCTGACCTTTGCGATTGTTAAAGTAAGTCCAGAAATATTTTATGTTGTGTTTAATGCTGTCTTCAATTTTGTTTATATAGTTACTATAACATTTCTTTGCCTCTCTCTTGAATCTTTCTCGGTACATAGAAAATACACAGTAATCCGCTTGATTTTTATATTTCTTCCATTTTATCCAAGCTGTATTTTTATTTTTGAAAATATGCTTAAGAGATGAGCTGAACCAAACGGGAAATTTGGTGTTAGAAACGATTTTACACGGAATGTGCTCCCGGACAATATTGTAAATTTGCTCATAAAAAATATCCGCACATAATTCTGCATGTTTGTTCTGAAATAGGTCGTCCCAATCAATACCTAAAAGTATTCGATTAATTTCCTCATAATCACCTTTTTGGAAGCAGTATATTTTTTGTGGTTTTTGTTTTAATTGTTTACATAATCCACCAGGTGACGTAAGCATATAAAATGGAGGGTGCTGTATATCTATTGGTACTAACGTCACAGGAGCCATGAATGATTTGCTATCAAGTATGTTAGTAATACATAAGTCCAGTAAGCGATTCTTGTGATTTTTAAAAATATTTATTTGTAAACAATCGAACATTGACATAAAATTTAATAAGTATGAGTTTGGCGGTTCTTGATTGTTAACATGTAGGGGATACGTCTGATGGTCGTTAATCTGCCATTCGAGATATGGCAAATTAAAGTCTCCAAATATATAAAAAAAATCAATATTCATAGCCTGTATGTAGTCTCTTAAATAATCAAAGTAGGCAAGATATACGTCACAGCCAGTTCGTGGGGGAATATAAACCGCTCCAACTGTGCATTGCTTATTACCTACAGTAAGCTGCACTAATATATGGTCAATTATTACTGGGAGATCGCAATAAGTAGCAGAGTGAGACGGCGAATAAGACATGGAACAAAGCGTGCGCAGGACCGCGATCAATACCCCACCTCCGTCTCGGCGGCCAGTCTCTGGGCGGTTGCGATCGCTGCGATACACTACGTATCGGGAGTCAATGAATTCATTGTTTTCAATATTGGAATGCAACCATGTCTCGGTTAATACAATAACGTCATAGGAGTGGCTCAGAATATTCATATATATCGTATTTAATTTAGTTCTCAACCCGCGGCAGTTTTGGTAGTAAAAAGACAGTGTGTTATCATTATTTAAACTATTGAATTTTACGGCAAACAATCAAAAGAATTACTAACAGATAGTTGATGGAGATTACAAGTGCATACATAGTACGACGTGGATTGTACATATGTGTGGATGTACATATATATAAGGTTATCATAGGTTCAATAGTGCAAATACATATTGTGCATTTAAAAATACATAGTTTATGACTTATCATTTGAAGGTTATGAACGTTTATCACAAAATAGAATTGCCATCTCATTATAGAATTATTGTAATATTTGTTAAGTCTAGTACACAGGCTTAAATAGTACAAAATCATGAAATTATAATACAGTTTTAGTGAGTAACATATTTTACAGATATATATTATGTAAATATTATGTAGTACGTTTAAATACAAGCAATAAGTAAACTCGTGTAATATTAAAGAAAAAACATAATACAGTAACACATTCATGAGCAGACTGAAATCAATAGATGTGTTTATTAAAGAAAGTCTGCCTTGGAAATACTTTACGTTACTTAATTTTAATAAGGTCTTGTTCCGAGCGCACTGCCAGTACAGGAGATGTTTCAGTCTTACGAGTAAGGATAACTCCATGCTTAATCCATACAAACTTATAATCCTGTGCTTTGGCTCTGAGACGACATTCTCGAAATAAGTGTTTATTCTGAATAGTAAGATGTTCGTTCACATATATTTTTTGTGGTGGTCCAGACATTCCCAGCTGTTCTGTAGTTAGCCCCTTACTAGATCGGAATGCAGCTATAACATTATCGCGCAGTGTCCTGGTGGAGAATTTTACAATAACATTTTTAGGGCGGGTATCTTTCTGGTCCGCGTGAGGTACTCGGTGAACCGTTACTATATCTGATGCGAGTATTTGTTGTTTGATGGCTGTGCCAATACTTAATGCAATGTTTGTGAGGTTTTCGTTACGTCTATCGGGTAAGTTGATGATCTCGATGTTGCAGTCTCGTGCATGTTGCTCCATGGCCGCCAGTTTCGACTCGAGTTTTTTAAGCTCGCCGGGTAGTTCACACCCTTGTTGCATTCGATTTTGTAACGTTTGTAATTGATTATCAAAAGTGTCCTGGCGCGTATCACTGTAATTAAGCGATTTTTCCATTTCTGATAGTCGGCTGTCTAAGTCCCTGAGGGATTTTTTAAAGTTAGCGTTATCGGAGCGCAGGCTCTGTACAGTGTCATTAAGGGTGTCCAATGAGATTGAGATCTTAGACAATTCACTACACAAAACTGACTGTACGGTTTTGGTTATAGTATCTGCGATGGTTTGATCAATTTTGTCAATCTTACCTTCTAATAATTTCATCCTGCAGGTAATATCGTCATCCTCAGGTGATTTTCTTTTGCGTAAATTGACAAAAACATCATCTGTTGCCTGTTTCACCGGTATTGGTAGATCGGGGTTCGACGGATTTGGTGGCGTACGTTGTGTCGACATTGTTATGGCGCTTGATATGCGCAATATGAAGATAGTAGCATTAAACTTGATTTGTAATTATTATCACAATCAACTATACACTTAACTCAGTTTCTTATAAAGTTGAAATTGGTTTTTACTATTTAAGCCACACTTTCTGGTTGACAGCACGTCCACCCTCGGCAAGTGGCGCGCGGGTATCTTTTTTTTCTATGACAATTAATATTCAGTCTGCTAATAGTGGCTTTATAATGTTAGTAATAGTTTGGCGCTAGCTAACTAGATGGCGCTCATATTATTACCGATGGTTACGAAGTATGGGGTGAGGTGAGGTGGGGGTTAGTGAAGGTGAAATGCTCAAAGTCATTTGCTCTGGGTAAGGCCTTAAGTCGCATGTGTGATTGTGTTTATGAGCGATAGTTATCACTTACCATCATGTGTTACTTTTGCTCCTTTGCCTATCTCATTCATAAAAAAAGTATCTGAAACTCATTTGTTTATTTCAGGTAAGTATTCAAAAAAGAAAGAAAGAAAATCTATTCATTAAACAGAAAACAGATACAAATATTAACAACACAAGACAAGAAAAACCCTCATTAATGATGATTATTATGACATAGGGATCACGGCATTCAAATACTAGTATCTTTAATATCTTAAATTCTATCTTATAAACTAGTGTAGTGCACGCTAGACTTACCTTGATAAACTTGAGTATGGAGTGCGGATGCTCCGGCGCAGCGAAGTCCTTCCACATGAGGAAGTGGTACTGGCGCACGATCCGCCCCTCACTCTCCTTCGCTTCGCGGGGAGAGGTCGGCGCGCTAGACTCAGACGCCTCTTTGCAGTCTGGGGATTATTAAAATAAGACTTTAAAAGGATAGACTTACGGCTTATTATTGTGGCGACCTCAAGTTTGACCAAAAAACATGGTAGCAAGCCGGCACAACTGGGTAACTACCACTCTCTAACAGGAGATCGACTTGTGAGTCCACTTTTGAAGCCAAACTGAACAAATTTGTGGGTTTTCCATTCTTTCAATAATTATTATTATGCTAGAGAATTTTCGCAAATGTACATTTTTACGTGAAGATAGTAACGAATATATTCTAATAATAAATTCTTTACAATCTTCTTTTATCAAAAGCAGAGTACAAGACTTTTAAACTAACTAAATCCACAAGGAATATACACGAACAATATTTTTATCCTTACCACCATTTCGTTTAGCCACACCGTTGTTTTCAACGATCGGTTGACCTTCAGCATTTGTCGGCTGTTTGGTAATCCTTAGTTCCCTCACGATATAGTCAGAGTATCTGAAACAAAAATAACTAGAGTATTTGCCATAAGAGCACAGGGACGCCTAGGGCCAACACACGGGGACCATTTTTATAGGGCAACGCTTATAAGAGCCTCGGAGACTCGAGACTCGGGACTGAACAAGTGCGTCTCACCAACCAATTAACTATCCTGGTTTCTCCTCCTTACCCGAAGGCCCCGCCTAGTGGCTAATGAAACGGCCCACAAAATACGCGGACGTGACTTCAATTTCTTCCCAATGAGGCCACAAATAGTTACATGCCTAATGTGCCATTACCCAAAAACGGCTTTGCCATTTCCCATCTACTTCTTCGACAGCGTATATTACTCACCGTTTCTCAGAGACGTGGTGGACAGTTACAGCACCAAATGCCCTCGACCCTCGCACCTCATCCGGCCAGTACTTGCTGCACTTAACCTTCGAGTACTCCTCCAAGTTGGTCAGCATTACGATCAGTTCCAGCCCGTGCTCCCATATCATACGCCAGAAGTCGTTCACTGTGGTATCGGTGGGGCCTTGCGCGCAGATAAATTGCTTGCGTTCCTAAAGAATTACCAATTTTTTTTTAGATATAATGGTGGTGAAATGGGGAATGAGGAGTTGGCGGGTGACACTAATCTAAAACTACAGAATGTTTGCACTATACCAGTACTTAAAACTATCCAACATTTTGTCGGTGTATTCCCATTGTCTGTATTAATCCCTATTGATACCATACAAGATATAATATGGGGACAAAGGACCGCCATGTAACAGTGCCAGTGTCTCCACTACATTAAAATTGTAATGGGGACTTCAGGCAGGCAAGATTTCACGTATTGTTGTCTACTTTTTTTTTTTAATTCCTGTGCAAACATCCGTAATGTAAAATGTCTTTTTTAAAACTATAAACTAGACGTTCGTAAGTAATTAGTAGTTTTCTACTTTTACTTTGTATAGAATAGGCTACTTGACTCTTTTTTGAAGTAGGTCTTAAATAATAGCTATTTCTTCTATTAAAGCAAAAAAAAATATTACTATAATATTACTATGATACTTAGAAAACCGAAAAACTGTAATTTAAAATTTTAATTTTCCTGAACGAACGAAAACGCTGTCCGCCATGTTCTGACGTCATAAGTGTTGTAAACAAACATTTGACAGCAACACGAACTTAACCTTACAAAGTTATAATTAAATAAAACATGAATTCTACTAGTCTACATGAGAAATATAGTAATTATCGTTATTGCATCGTCCGAGAATGCAAAAACACATCGATAAAGACCCCAGAAAAGTTGTGGATTAGAGTGCCCAGTGAAACAAATATACGTAACACCTGGTTAAGACTTGCTCAAAGGGATCCTGAATCTTTATCGACTGTAACTCAGATTTATTTTTGCGACGATCGCTTTGATGTAAGTACCTACTCAACAATGTATAGAAACTTTCCAGTTAGATTAATAATACATTTTTTAGGTTATGTATCAAGTCAGTAAACAAAATAAAGTTCGTGTTATTTACCTTTTAGTTAGAAAATGACATGGAAAATTACGTACGATACAAAATAATGGGCTCCGTAAAAACTTTTACCCAGAATTGCGAGAAAAAATACCCAATCTGGCAACCGTGCATACAGATACAGATGACGTTTGTTTGTTTACATATTTTATGACGTCATATCATGGCCGACAGCGTTTTCGGCGATTCAAAGTAAAAAATAAAAAAATGTTTTTTCAAACTGGATTTTTTAATTAATCTTGCGATTTTAATAATTAAAATCAACATAATTAGTTTCTCTAGGCAAAATACTGTACGAAATACTCATTTATTATATGAAATAAGATATGAGTCAAATAGCCAATGTATGTTCAATGTCTGTTGAAAAAAGAAAAATAATGTCAGGTTTTCTTAACTCATACTCAAACTGACACTTCTAGAGGGAGTGAACTTCACGGTGATATTTTTTAAGTATTATTATATCTACAACACTATAACCAACGCCTACAAGTAGTTCTGTACAAAGTCACATATTGCTGCAAAGGAAATGACAAAAAAGGCTTCAAAAAAATGTAATAGAATCTCCAATAAAAAGCATAGAATGAATATTCACACAGAGAACCCACAAACAAAACTCTTTAATTTATGAATCTTAATCTATCGTAAATAAGTGATAAAAATCTGAAGTATTCCAATTTTTTTTTAATACTTTTACTAATTATTTCTTCGTAATAAAATAGAATGGATCCTTAGACTTTTTATTTTAGATGCTACCGCTGTTGCAATATTTTAAAGAGAAGCCTTGTTACTTTGTAAAAAAAACTCTTTGCCTCATGCACCCAACCAAATTATAAAAGTAACTAACGCTACATTAATTTTCTATCTCTAGCAGAAGGCATGCATGCAATACCTGAGTAGGTTCCGAAGGATCCTTAGGAAGCACAGGACAGACACACAAGTTAGACATACAATAGAGGTAAAATAAAAGTGAAAAATAGGAACAAAGCTGTATTTACAGACACAGGTAGTGTTAGGTGTAGTGCGTAGTTAAAAAAACTATACTGTAAACTTTATGTATTGATTTACTTATTTTAAGTAGCTTACGTAACATAATTTTTCGGCGACATCAGCCACTAATCAATATTATTGTAGCGGCTTTTGTACAAGACAGACTGACGACACAAATACTAGACTTTTTTTTGGACTTGATTCAGTGTGTAAATACAAGATTACGATTAAGAGCGTATCAGCGCAGTTCAAATTAGGGGTCGAAGTGGTCGCCATGGCCGAAATCAGCCGGAAGTTAGTTAACAAGATTACAAGTGAGCGAAAAAATAAACAATTAAAACATCAGGTTCAAACTTACTCACGCATACGTACAGATGGCACCGAATTAGGATATAGTCGACGGAAAACGAGAGAGAAAGACCTCCTTAGTCGAATATTTTCATTGAATTACAAGTACTACGTATAGAGAGGCTATACGGAAGAAAAAATGTGTCGCAAAATGATGACGACTGACTGATGTATTTGCTACAGCGGATGTCGTCTAACCAAACTATAAAACTTGCAGCGCTATCGATTGCTTACAGAGTATATTTTTCTGGCGACCAAAATGTCGTAAGCGCCATGCAAAGCAAGGCGCTTACGCGTTGTTGTTCGAAATGCCTATCTCATAGATCTTGAATGAGTTGTTGCCGTAACCATGGAAACGGCAACAAAGCATGGCGCAAAAATTTTGTTTGGGGTGTCGGTTCTATACGCTTTGTAGTTCAATGAATATTTTAGATCTTTCCGAGCCTCGTGCGTAGCAAATTCCCGCTACAGATCTGAACAGAGAGGTCACTCACCCTGTAGCCCATGACGTAGTTAGCGTTGATATAGTCGGAGCCGGCCACGCTGTCGATCTGCGCGAGCTTCACGCGCGTCTGGTCGTACGCCTTGATGTCGGGGTAGCGGTTCTTCGGCTGGTTCTCGCGCGCTTCCGAAGCGTGGGTAGTGCGGTCGGGGAAGCACTCCGGCAGCATCTGCAACAACTACGTCGTTTTTGGCTCGTGTTTAATTTTTTAATTTATTTTTACACGGTTATGCGTTGTTATTAATTGACAGGACAAGATGCGATGATAAAAATTGGTAGACCGCAAAATCACATTCAAAAAAATCCAATCCAAAAAATATTTTCATCAACATTTTTCTTAATTTAGTTGTTAGACAGACACAACGACCATCTGCATCTTTTCAATGAGAAGATAAGATTATAATAGCAAGTACACTATATCATGCTGCATATCATTAATCTATTGACAGACACCCTTAGATAATTAAATTATAACAGAAATAATAAATATGATAAATAAAAAAAATTAAACGACTATGTGAATGGTTGATTTGAACCATTGGACGATTGATGATGACTATAGAACAAAAAAGAAGTTACATACATGAAACGGTAACATCTGATGATAAATCCAAACCTAACTGGTAAGTGAACATGCGAATTGTAATGATTAACGAATGCAAATAAGTATTATGACAAAAAAAAGTAGTTATCAGCAGCTAATGAATAAAAAGTAACAATCGAAGAAGACGATTTATAACTTGACATAAAACAGATGCAGAATAAATTTTTAGAATACATTTAAGAAACCAGTAAATATTATTAATATCTAAATTATATTTATGTCACACAACTTACAGCGGTTGTCCAGCCAAAATCTCTTTACAAATGAAGTGACCTTTAAAAAACTTAATGTAGTATTCATTACCTCGATAAAATAATCATTATAATTGTATGTTTGTCTAATGGTATAAATACATATAACATAAGTAATCCTGCTTTTTTATCATAGTTAACAAATGAATTACAAATGGTTGTTGAAAAACGGCACATTTTCAGCTTGCTCCATCTTCCAACCTATCCTTTATGGAATATTATTTATCAGACTGTACGCTCATCTGATCTTCGAGCCTTTGATTTCAAGTGTACTGACTCCCACATTAATATTGCTGGAACACAGCCAGAATTGTTATGGCGGCAGATTTCGCCTGTGGTAGCTAGGCAGTTGGACTTCCACCAACCAGACCCAAGGCAGTAATCGAACCCACGACGTCCTGGTTTTATACCCGAGCGGCATACCCATTGTTCCACGGAGGCGGTCAAAACCATCTGGTTAAACTTCCCAATAGCTAAGGTATAGCCCGACCAATAAAATAAAAAACCTCGCCATATTGCGGAAAAATATTAAAACTAATTTCTTCAAGTGGCAACAACCAAATAAAAAACAATAAGATGTCATTCATTATTGCTGTCTGTCAAAGTGTGATGTCAATTGTCAACCGTGCATTGTTACTAATGGATATTGTGAGTTATTCGTGAGTATAACCATAGCAACCAAGTGTTGCTATAACCATAGCTAATGTGGCGCCTCCATAGCAGGTTTCTTTTTCCTGGTCAGACTATAGTTGTCTCTACAAGATAGTATAAGCATACATAGTGTACATACCTCGAACTCCTTCTGGAAGCCGTAATCAGAGTCGACCTGCCTCTCGGCGTAGGCGGCGGCGAGGTCCTCCTTGGCTATGGGCGGCATGTCCGGCGGAACAGCCGATAACAGCTGTTGACGCCCGCCGATGTGCCCTACCACGTATCTGGACAGATAAGAAAAAGTGATTATAGGTTTGCTTATAAATTATAGTCCCTTACTCTTCCTCTGTCTCGCACTTTTTGTTAAAAATCAAAACCGCCGCATAATTAACTTTTAAAATGCGGGAAACGTACAGCGTTATTTTTTTAAAATTTCCTTTAAAAAATTAGTCTTCTATTCGTATTTTAATGCCAATGTACAATTTGTATATTTTTATGTAAATTGATCTGGAACTTCGCTACGTGAAACATTTTTATGCCTCTGACAGCACGGTAAGTCACTGTTTCTATTTTTTCATGTTTAAGTGAATTACCGGTCGCCAGTTCGAAAGCTACCCGTTTGCCCAGCGTGGCAACTTTGGAAAAATCAGCGTATACTAGCAGTGGCGAGCATTTGGAGTGGCCTATGTGCGGCAGTAGACTTTTTTATTTTCGGAGGAGAATGCTTTTATGCACCACTAGCCTTCCGCCCGCGGTTTCACCCGCGCGTTATCTGTTTTTTCAAATATCCCCCCTTCCCCCCACATTTCCAGGATCAAAAGTACCCTATGTTCACCAGGGATAGCGTAGCTTTCCAACATTGAAAGAATTATTCAAATCGGTTAAGTAGTTTCAAAATTAATATTCCCGCGGGAATGAGACTTTTCCCGTAGGAATTTTATAGCCTATGTCCTATTCCGGGTTATAAACTATACGTGTGCCAAATCTCATCTAAATCCGTTCAGCCGTTTAGGCGTGATTGAGTAACAAACATCCAAACATCCAGACTTTCGCATTTATATTATCAGTAGGATTAGTAGGATAACCGCAGGCTAGCAAGACCTACGGCCGTGTGTGGGACTCGGGACTGCTCGTCCACTACCCTTCACACCCGAAGAGGAACGAGCCGGTGGCCACCTTGTGGCGACTGACCGACCCATCCCCGGGTACCGGCCTGTTAATAGGCTTGTTTCCACTAAGAATGAATCGGATAGCTTAGAGTTTCTAATGATTAATCATGATATGTAGTAAACAAAAAAACAACAATCAGAGAAGCGTGACGTCAGTCCTCGCAAAACACCGGTTGCAGCTGTATAATGATCTCGTCGACTGACATCAACAAACTCGATTGTTTCGCGAGGATAGACGTCATTCAAGACGCCATGACAGTCTTGGCCTTTCCAAAGTTGATTTTAAGTTTATTTCTAAAAAAGCAAAATACTTATGAAAAAGGCCTATTTTTCTAAAAATAATATATATTTGGGGTAAAATAGATACTAAACTATAGTTTTAAACGAATTTCCAAATTTTGTCAACTAGCCTATTCAGACCGGAATAACAATGGACAGGCTGATGATGATGAACTGAATTACCTAAGCGCCTGCTGTATGCGGTTCATTTCGACAGTCGCGTGAGGCGGCAGCTTGCGGGAGCGGCGAGTCTGCATCACGCAGAAAATTATCATCGCTAACAATACGACTCCGGCTATTGCGCAGGTGACCTGGAAAATATCAATGTTTGTGATGTAGAATTTGCTACGATTCTTTTTTATAGTTAAAAGTTATTTTTATCTACATCCATACCCTAATAATGTCTATTTTATAGTCAGGATCGATGAGCAAACGCCCTACATTTAGATATGAGTATCTGTGGCTGCATCTTAATGTTTACATTTTAGTGCCGTGCGGGGGCGGCACTAAAGAATACTAACTCCCGCCCCATCTCTTGCCCGTGGGTGTCGTAAGAGGCGACTAAGGGACACTTTAGCAGAACATCTGCTCTTCAGGTGGAAGACATCCTGTCGACCGGTTGCTGTTACCACCATACAGCTGCGAAAAACCTGCCAAGTGACTCTGGCCTGTCTCGGTCGGGTCGCGTTCCAGGTTCAGCACTGTACTAACCGGAGCCAGGGGGACTGACGTCGTGGCGGACGCCGGACCAGTGGAGCCTTAGCGGCGGTATTGTGCGGACAGAGTGGGTCGGCCCGCCGGCCAGGGAGACCCGTAGAAACGGTGGTGCCGCTGGCCGCCCGCGGCATAGTACAGGGGCCCGACGGTGGCTAACCACCTCCGAAGGCTGCCCCACCAGGTCGCGCATAATCCCGGGGTGGCTCGTCGTGCCGGGTGGTGCCCGGTTAGAGTGGGGCCCGGCGACCATCTCCGGGGGGGGGGGGGGGGTACGGGGGCCCTTCCGTCCGGCGGACCGGCTTCCTTTGTACCGCACTGTCTATTACCAAAGCAGGGCTCCTCGCTTTGTCCCGTTTTTGCCACGGCAACAGTCACCTTTTTCGCGCCCTCCCTTCCCCCCTTATTACTTCAATGGCCCTTTAGGCGCATTTGGTCCAATTCGCGGTTGGGCCAATTCATGTTATTCGCGGTTGGTCCAATTCGCAGTTAGTCCAATTCTCGGTTGGTCCAATTCGCGATTGGGCCAATTCGCGGTTGGTCCAATAAAAAGTGTATTTCCAAAATTAAACAAAAAAACATTTTTTTTGTATATAATGTACTAATTATATTCATCATCATATTACAAAATATAATCTGAGCACATATTGTAATGTTTGTGTTAACGGTCAAACCCGATTTCAGGACAAACTAGTTTTGCCTAGGCTTAACTAATTTAAGACAACATAGAATATTATTATAAAAGGTTTTCAGGGTTTAAAAAAAAAATAACCACGAAGGCTAAGGCGGGAGCTCCGCTTCGCTTCGCTCCCGCCTTAGCCTTCTAACCTATATCCATCCGAGTCGATTTTCAGAAACACCTTGCAAACTAGAAAACATTACCTATGTTGGCCCAACTGCGAATTGGGCCAACTGCGAATTGGACCAACTGCGAATTGGCCCAACCGCGAATTGGACCAAGTGCGAATTGGTCATTTTTTTTAACGTTTGGCCAACTGCGAATTGGACCAAATGCGCCTAAACCAATGGCACGATCACGACATCGCACTCGTCCTACAGCGGCATCCCTATCCCCCACCAACTCGCTGTTTGAGGTGGAGTTCACTAACATCCGTGGACTCCATTCAAACCTCAATGCTGTCCACCAACACCTCGAGACGGCGAAGCCTGCGATGCTGTTTCTGACGGAAACACAGATTGGCTGCCCGGCGGACACGGCGTACTTGAACTATCCCGGCTATGTACTGGAAGAATCCTTCCAGCCCAAGGCTGGGGTATGCCTTTTCGTCAGGGCGGACGTCTGCTGTGACCGTCTTCGCTGCCTTGAAGACCCATCCTTCTCCATCCTCTGTGTGCACGTGGATTTTGGCTCTTCGAGCAGAATCTACGTGTGCATATACCGATCCCATAAAGGAGACACCGAGACAACTCGACTTTTCGACCACCTAAGTCAGGCGGCAGATTTCGCTCAGGCGCGGTTCCCTGATAGCGAAATGGTGTTTCTAGGGGACTTCAATGCTCACCATGATACCTGTTTGGGTTCCCCTAAAACAGACCATGCTGGCCGGACCGCCCACGCATTTGCTCTTACGCACGACCTGACCCAACTGGTACTCCAGCCCACCAGGATACCTGACATTGTCGGTCAAGCGCCCTCCTTGCTGGACCTTTTGCTGACGAGTCACCCATCTGGGTATCAACCCAAGTAACACCAAACAACATTATAAGAAGCGTACAACAGCATGGACTTACGCGCAAAGCAGTATATGAGCAGCATATGTAGCACTATATCAGCCGTATATAAGTTTATAAGTGTCTTATAAGCTTAATTTGGGCCCCAAATAATACAGCTATGAGCATTATTAAATATTATTAGTGCTGCTAACCAGCGCTTATAATGTTATTGAAGACAGACATTAGTAAAGTTGTTAGACAGCATATTCTAATGTAAAAAGCATTTTTTTAGACGTTAGTACAGCTGTTAAACAGCTTTTTGAATTACAATGCCATAGTTAAGTTTTACTCTAAGGCTGAACGTTTTATTTTCTTTGTATTTGAAACTTAAGTCCGATTTGATTATTTCGTTTAGTGTATTGCAGTGCAGGTGTTGTGCGAAGATGTTATAATGTGTCTTCATTGAAAATAATTTATCATAAGGTAAGTCAATCATCAATTTTATTTTGTTTTGAATGCAAATGAGATGGGGGTATTAGTCTTATGTGAAAATATATGTATGTTTGTGGCTTATAATTCACGCGCCCTTACAGAAATGCTTTTTTAATAAAAAAAGGGAACAAATTTAGAATCGACATCTGACACCTTTTGTAAAAAAATTTAACGATTTGATTAATTTTAACTTATAAAATTGCTTCTATCGATACTCCGTTTATAAGAAAAACATAATAAGTAGTATTTCATTCATATGTTTGTTATAATTTTATTTTTTATGTTTGAGAAATCAGAAAGCAAATGGCGTCATATAATATTAATGTTTTAAACTTTCAACTAGTGTCTTATAATGCTGTCAGTCTTATTATAGTATAAAAAAATAGCTTAAGTCATTCAACCTACATATAAAATATCTAAGTGATATCTTTAGCATTATTGTAACACTTTTTAGGCATGTTATAATGTTCATTACCCTTGAATGTCATAAAAATAGATTGCTATAGTGTTAATCAGGGTACCGAAATAATAATTTAGAATCCCTTAATCACCAGAATTCACATGATACCCCACTTCACGTCTTTCATATTTTATTTGTCTCCAGTTTGACTTTATTAGCCGTTGTTATTAGCTAACATGAATTTGACGCTGACTGTACTATAACATTCTAAATATTTGGTACTGATTTTTATACAGTCCGTATGTCGAATGAAATACTTACACAAAAACTTTAAATAAAATTAAAAATGTTTTACGACAAATCAGTTCTTTTTTGGCACTCATATTGATAGATGACACGAGGGCGACAGACAATCGCTTTAAAAATCAACTGAAATTTAAAAAATAAATGTATCAAACCGCTCTTTCTTTGTTTTCAGATAATCCATTCACATCCAAATTCATCCGCTGTAACACAACTTCAGCAGCAGCCAATAGCATAAGATACTATTTGGCATATAGGAGACCCAAATGAAATAGCAGCAAATTCAGAGCCAGTCATTCCACCAGCCTGACACACACAAATTGAATACAATAAATGGAAAACCAAAACAAAATCATGGATTTGCAAAATATATTAGTTGGTTACGCAAATACGTTGGTTTTATTTTTTTATAAAACTTTTTTTATTTCACTCTAGGTGTGTCTATAATATTTGAAGAGTTCCCTTGATTTCTCCAGGATCCCATCATCGGATCCTGGCCTGGTGACAATGGGACTAACGAGAAAGTACCTACACCCTTTCAAAGATAAAATGAATTTGTGAAATCTGTCAAGCCGTCTTCGAGTAATTGAGTACCTAACGTACAATAAAAAAATGATTCCGACGAATTGAGAACCTCCTCCTTTTTAAATAACTGATTATTTTATTTTATATATTATTATAAATAATTAGTTATTTTATTTATATTTATAGATAGTAGTACCTTTTAATAACACTTCTGCAAAATAATTTTCATTTTCAAATCTTGAATGTACTACGGAACCACTTGATGGAACTTCTTGACTAGTGCTTAGCTCGTACACAACTCCTGATTGTTCTGTATTTTGTGTATCAAATGAAAATAATCAAACTTCTCATGGTTTTATGGCCAAATTATGACCTATAGTAATAAAACTACATTTTTATTTATCTATACAGTGCAGAAAGCTTTAAAGTAACACTAAAATAAGAAGATAACAGAGCTAAAACTTTAGTAAATGTTTGGCTAATGCTTAGCTGTAAATAAGCATAAGAAAAGATCATTAAAATGCGTTTAATCTTGAAAAATGTGTTAATAAGTCTAAGTTCACTATAAAATATTTCGACAACGTTTATTTAATGTATTAGGTTTTCTTATTTACTTATATAGGGTCTTAACCTTTATGTTAGTGTAAATGCTGTTTAAGGTGCAGTATATTAAAAGTAATTCATGCTTTAGTACGATTATAAGCCAATTAACTAATTTTTTTTAGACCATACAATAGCTTTATGCATTATAAATTTTACCACATTCTACTCAAAAGCATTTAAACTAAGTCAAAACTGATTTAAAGTGATAGTCTGACTTTAAAACGTAAATCAGTCTTTACTTCAGTGAATATACAGATTACGTGTTACTTGGGAAGTGTCGGTTTGTGCCCCAATAGGGTCTTCCGATCACTGCCTGGTTGGCGCAAAAGCGCCTTACACTGCTCCCCCACAACCTGTGGAGGTGACGCGGAGACTATGGCGCTACTCGTCGGCAGATTGGGACGGTATGCGGGAATACTTCGCGTCCGTCTCTTGGGGGCAGAGCTGCTTTAGAGAAAAGGATCCCTCTAAGTGTGCAGCGGCTATTGCAGGTGAGATCAGTATTGGAATGGAATACTACATTCCTTTTACTGATAACACCAGCGGTCGCAAAGATGATCTCTGGTTTAATCGTGAGTGTGCTGCTGCCGTTAAACTGAAACGGACAGCGTACGGCGCTTGGGCCAGAGCTCATGCCTTGCGGGATCCCAATATAGCCTCCCTTAAAGCAGCCTACAACAAAGCCACCAAGACCGCCAAGAGGGCCTACATCAGAGCAGATGCCCAGCGAGTTGCACGTGTTGGCCAGGAGCTCATCACGCGCCCCACGGGTAGCCGTTCTTTCTGGCGCCTGGCTAAACATGTGCAATCCAATTTCTGCCAGCCTTCGCTGCCCCCGCTGAAATACCCCGATGGATCGCTGGCCCATCAGCCGCAGGAGAAGGCTGATCTGCTAGCCAACCTCTTCGCCGCTAATTCCTGCATCGATGATTGTGGAGCACAGCCGCCTAAAATTCCTGATTGCGGTACCACAATGCCTGAAATTCGAATCAGGCAATGTGATGTCCGTGCTGAGTTGCAGTCACTCGATGTTAGGAAAGCCAGTGGCCCTGACGGTATTCCAGCGTTGGTTCTTAAAATATGCGCAGCGGAGTTGTCTCCAGTACTCACACGCCTGTACCGCCTCTCGTACGCCTCTGGTATTGTGCCCCAGGCTTGGAAAGAGGCGAATGTTCAACCTGTTCCCAAGAAGGGGGATAGGTCCGACCCTGCTAACTACCGGCCCATAGCTATAACCTCTGTACTTGGAAAGGTGCTTGAGCGGATAATCAACTCCCAACTTGTCCGCTACCTAGAAGATCACTCACTACTACATGACCGACAGTATGGTTTCAGACCAAAACGGTCCACGGGTGATCTTCTAGCGTACGTATCGCACCTCTGGGGGGAGGCTATGGAGAAGCATGGTGAATCTATGGCTGTTAGCCTGGATATTGCCAAGGCTTTTGACCGTGTTTGGCATCGCTCGCTTCTTTCCAAGCTTCCGGCATATGGTCTGCCAACTCGCTTATGCGATTGGATTGCGGGATTTCTGGAGGGTCGCAGGATTCGTGTCCATGGACGCGCTTCTCGCTTCCTTCCAATAAATTCCGGAGTGCCTCAAGGTTCCGTACTGTCGCCGACTTTGTTTCTTCTGCATATCAATGACATGTTATCACTTGGTAATATTCATTGCTATGCGGACGACAGCACTGTCCACGCACGTTATTTCGGAAGACCTGCGGCTAAACAGACCGAAACCGAGGAAAAGAGGAATCTTCTTGTCGCCGAGCTTGACGAGGTCCTGGACTGCATTGCCAAATGGGGTGCCAGCAATCTCGTCGAGTTTAATGCCAAGAAAACACAGGTGTGTGTATTTTCTGCGAAAACTTCTCCTTTCCTTTCCCATCCCACTCTTCAGAGCACGCCCTTACCAATACAGGATAGCCTTAGCATCCTTGGCATCGATGTTCGTAGCAACTTGAACCAACGGGAATATATCGAGAGCGTCATCAGAACAGCTTCCCGTAAACTCGGAATCCTGAACAGAGTGAGACGATTTTTTACTCCGGTGCAGCTTTGTCTCTTATACAAGGCACAGGTTCGCCCGTGTGTGGAATATTGCTCTCATCTCTGGGATGGTTCCGCAAAGTACCTATTGGAGGCTCTCGACAGGTTGCAGCGACGTGCTATCCGTATTGTCGGTGATCAAGAGGTGACTAAGACCCTAGAACCTCTTCAGTTACGTAGAGACGTTGCCAGTCTTAGTGTTCTCTACCGTCTCTATAATGGGGAATGCTCTGAAGAGTTATTCCAACTCATCCCGTCCTCCCCTTTCCACTCCCGAACAACACGCGCCGGACTACGTTGCCATCCTCATACCATCCAGACACTGGTGGCCCGTACCAAGAGGTATAGTTCCTCTTTTTTGCCCCGTGCCATTAGGGCATGGAATGCCCTTCCGGCTCACGTGTTTCCTTCCTCCTATAATCCTGGGCTTTTCAGGCGGGGCGTGAAGCGGCATCTATGCAGGCCTTCAGGGTGAGGGTGACTGGCTCAATGGGTACTATGATCTATTGAGCCAGTCAACCTTATATTTGGACCTCACTTCCGCTTACCATCAGGTGGAGTGAGGTCATCCTGACTGCCTCTTTATAAAAATAAAAAAAAATAAGTATCGGTAACTGATACCTTAATTACGTTCAAATTTCGAACGTCTTCTTAAAAAGTAAAAATTAATAGGTTTTTTCGATTATCGAATTAGTCGATTAGTAATTTTATGTTCCATTCCTATACATTTAATTCGATGCTGAAATTATAACAATCGATTTGAGAATCGAAATCAACTCGAGTCTAGATTGTTTATGGATTTTAAAAACTACAAACGTCATTTATTCAAATTGACCTACAAATTATGACATGATTTTGTACTAAGTACTAACTTTGCTCATCGATCCTGACTATAAAATAGACATATTATCGTATGAATGAAGATAAAGTTATGTATGTGCCTGTACATAATTAGGCATTAAAATACTCATGTGATCCTTTTATGAACCACATTCGTATTTTAATGACCCACATTATGCAACAGCCACATAAATATCTATTTTATAATAGCTAAAGAAGCTAGTTTTTAGAGTATCTCTCTAGTGCATTAACTACCATCATATTATTTATATGTACAGTTTATGCACCAGAAGGCACCCACGAGAGGTCCATTTTTATTTCTATGAGAAAATGTTCCTATGAATTGTTTTATTAATAGTGAATATTATTTTATTCTCATCAAAATTTTTGAAAAGTTTATTTACATTATATAAGAAACTAGCGAGCGCCCGCAGTTTCACCCGCGTGGTTCCCGTTCCCGTCGGAATATCGAGATATCCTTTCTTAGCGGATGCCTACGTCATAACATCTACCTGCATGCCAAATTTCAGCCCGATCCGTCCAGTGGTTTGGGCTGTGCGTTGATATCTATCTATGTCAGTCAGTCAGTCAGTCAGTCAGTCAGTCAGTCACCTTTGAGTTTTATATATATAGATTAGACCAAATTTTTTGGTCACAAATCTTCAGTCTGTAAATAACATGACAGCGCAATGATTTACGATCGTAAAAATGGAAAAATAAACTATCGTTAACTTTGATTATTCACAAAATGATTATCTCCACAAGAAGTGAAACAGTTGGCATCTGAACAAATCACTTATTGGCCAGTAACGAACAAACAATGGAGAATGTTACTAGGTATGCGAAATAGCTTGTAACTTTGTCACAGTATGTGAATATAAACACATTATTTTTTGTTTCATGCCAAAATATCAATTAGTTTATATTTTATAGACATTTAAAAATCCCGTTTGCCGCGCGTCGGCCATGCTGGCGCTGCAGTACGATGACGTCACAGGTCACTACGAAATAACCGTACCGGAGCGCGCAACGTATGTACTGTGACGTCACCGCAACGAGCTCCGGCCGGCCGACACTCGCGCCGTTTAAAATTCAATATCTCGGGAACTAAGTGACATATCGAAAAAAATTTTATACACACTTTTTTATTTCATATGGTCTATAAGAAAAGTTAAAAATCGAAACTAGTGAACATTCTCCATTGCTCCAAATTACCTGTAGAGCTAGTTCCAAAGCTGTCGACGGCACCGGCACGGGAGGGCTGGGGGCCGGCATAAGCGTATTCACGTACAAGCTGTACTGCGGTGGCAGGTGCGCTAGTCCAGCTAAAAATCAGATGATAATGATGACGAATATCCACTCTATTTACTAAGGAATAACGTCGTTTCTGTGAGTAGTGCCTGTGATTTAGAGTGGTGGAACTCACTCTGATCATTACCAGGTGGTAGGTTCCTGTACTGGGCCGTCTAGGTGGGTACCACCGCAGTGCCAGATATTTTCCCGTGAAATAGAAGTGTCAAGCACTTCTGTGTTTCGGGGAAAGGGCACTGTAGCTTGTGAAATTACTGGGTATATGAGACCTAATAACTATCGTCTCGGTGTAGCAGGCGCAGGGCGGTGTCAGACAGTAACTGTTTAGTTACTGTTTGGCACTGAACTAAGGGCAGACGTGGCGCTTACCATCAGGTAAACGATCTGCTCGTCTTGTTACACATAGCAATAAATAAAAAAAAAACTCTGATCATCGGAGTGAGGCCATTCACGTCGAGGTACTAGTAGGATACAATGTTAGCTGTGCTGCCACATAGACCAGCTCTTCATGGCTGAGAGTCCCTCATAGACCGCAGTAAGAATAAGAATAAGAATCATTTATTGTTAAAACTGTGTTACAATGGTTGTTGAAATTTTAACATATTTTGGTCCAACAGTTTGCCCATTTCGGGCGTACAATAGTTCAAAGTGGTAGCATATTAATAATTTTACAAATTAAATTAAATCCAATAGTCACAATTCATACATCAATTAAATACATCACTCATAATTTTAATTAATTAATTACAATTATAATATTCATTTAAATTATAAAAGCATTTACATATTAGCCATTCTTTAAGAATTCTTTTAAAGCGGGGGTCTTCTTCTTTTTTAAATACTATTATTCCAGTTACGTATGTGCTCTTACTATAAATATAGCTGGAGGGTTTAACTACGCAAACGCTACGCAGTGGCCACTCACAATCAATTTAACATGGACTACTTTGTGAAATAAGGAACTAGATAAAGAAAATTAAACTTACGTATAAGTTCGACGAACATGGTGTAGTTGGATTTCGAGTCAAAGTATCCGTCGTTCACTCGCACCTTGTCCAACGGCTCTCGCTGTTTCACGGCTTCGTTCTCTTCGGGGATGATGCTTAACTCGCTGTATGAGACATATTGAATTACAGTATTAAACATTTATGTAACTTATAACTACAATGCAAGAAGGATCAAGTAGATATGGCTATGTTTGGGTTATTCTAGTGTGATCGCATCAGCCCCCCCGATGGGCCATCACCTTGTCGCGGTGGGGGGGCTTAGTAGCCGGGTGGGCTCCGGTGAACTAAGAGTGGCCAAGTGGGCGGACCGTCGAAACAGACAGGTCTGCCTGCGACACGAGGGGAGCGGACAGTAGTCATTACTGTCTGCTCAGCGCGCCCTCGGGCGCAAGGTGGGGGCCGCGGTGCGCAACCGGTTGGAGGGGGCCGGTGTTACGTTGCCGTTCCCCCCTGCGCATCGGCGGCCCAAGCGGGGCCACACCGCAGGTTGTGGCATGGGGGAAGTACAGGGGGCCAGTAGGCCCCCCGTCTCGGGCGGTAGCAGCTGCCAAGTGCTGCTCCCCACCCTCCAAAGCGGAGAGTGCGAGGGATTCGCTGGTAGTGTCACAGATGCAAGGCTATGCCGATTCCTGTGACACTACCATTAAGGCGTCTGTTGGGCACTGTGGGGTTTAGTGGGTATACCTACCCCTCGGGTAGGAGAGTCCCACATAACCCTCTGACGGGTGGTGTTGTCGCTTCTCGCCAGCACCACCCGGCAGAGGGTATGCGTAACGCATTCCCCACATTAAAAAAAAAAAAAAAAAAAAAAGTGTGATCGCATCAGATATGAGATCCACAGAAGAACCAATAAATAAAGTTAACATGTTCTCCATTTATAATTACTTAAAAAGTTATATACTGACCCCAAAGATCTCCGTAGTCTGAATCTTCCCAACGGTCCAGTAGTGGTTGTATCTTCGACTTCCAGGAGATATTCTTCAGCCGTGCCCAGGAGTAAGCTAGATTATAAAAATAACATTTAAAAACAAAGGAAAGTAACACAGAATGCTATAACACAACTAAATAAGTTAAAGAGTACATATTTTATTATACATGCTTCGAAATCAAGTCTTCATTCTTATGCTAGCTAACCTACTGGCTTGTCATGGCATGGGTCGTCGTGGAGGTGGTCGGCAGCGTGTCGCTCGAGGCAGTAGTGAGCGACTCACCTACCTAGAAACCTCCGCACCCGTGTGTCCTCCTCTGGCTGTCCCGTGACGTCATCGTCCAGCAGCTCGTCGTCAGCCGCAGTGGTCATGGCATGCGACTCACCACTAGTGAGCGACTCACCACTAGGAAGCGACTCAACTCTAGTGAGCGACTTACCTCTAGTGAGCGACTCACCTCTAGTGAGCGACTCACCTCTAGTGAGCGACTCATCTGTCTAGAGTCCTTCGCACCCTCGTGTCTTCCTCTGGCTGTCCCGTGACGTCATCGTCCAGTAACTCGTCTTCAGCCGCAGTGGTCATGGCATGCGACTCACCACTAGTGAGCGACTCACCACTAGTGAGCGACTCACCCTAGTGAGCGACTCACCTATCTAGAGACCTCCGCACCCTCGTGTCCTCCTCTGGCTGTCCCGTGACGTCATCGTCTAGTAACTCGTCCTCAGTGGCAGTGGTGACGGCGTGGGTCGTCGTGGAGGTAGTCGGTATAGGGTCGGGCGGCGGTCTGCGCTCGAGGCAGCGGCGGCAGGCGGCTGTAGTGAGGGTTGGGTCGGTCTCGGATAGACTGGACTCGTTGTACCGGGAGCTTTTGTCGCCCAGGACTAGTTCCGAGTCTGGGGGGAACTTGTCGCTGGAAAGACGTAAACATTTATAGCCCGACCAATAAAATAAAAAACCTCGCCATATTGCGGAAAAATATTAAAACTAATTTCTTCAAGTAGCAACAATCAAATAAAAAAAGTAATTCATTATTATTTTGTCAAAGTGTGATGTCAATTGTCAACCGTGCCTTGTTACTATTGGATAATGTGAGCTATTTGTGCGCCTCCAGAGCAGGTGTTTTTTTCCTGGTCAGGCTATAGATAGATAGATAGATATACTCTTTATTGCACAAAATTATAAAAGAAAATATGTTACAAAAATGGGTGATACAATGTAGGCGGACTTATTGCTAATAGCAATCTCTTCCAGTCAACCTTAAGGTAGAGGAAAATTCTAAATTAATTTTAAAAAGTAGGCAGTATATAGTATAGTATAGTATAGTTTAGTAAAGTAATATAATATTAAGTCTAATCACTAGTAGCCACTACAGTTTTATCACTATCTGACTGATAAGTTCCTGTTAAACATCAATGACATTTTTTATTGCATAATTGACAAGTTTCAGGGACTTAATAGACAGTTTAAATTTTCTTTTTTTTATGATAAATCGGTTGACAAACCGCCACGCATCTCACGTAATGATAAGCGGCCACTGCGCCCTATTCCATTGAGGGACACTTCACCAGGAAGCTTCGCACTATATGCTGCCACAGTAGGCTCATCTGATCTTCCAACCTTTGATTTAGTGTCCAGGCTCCCACATTAATATTGATATACTGGTTAAAGCATTAAACGTTAAAATTCATACTTTTAAAAAACAATGGCCTAGGGCTGTTGTAAAAATAAAAACTCAAGAAAATTGTCCAAGGGCATTATTTTCTTACTAACATTATGTAGCCGTAAGTCTTATGTGTTACTAACCAATATGGATACTAGTTATCTGCAATAAATGATTATTATTATTATTGCAATATCTTATAGGTACGAAAAAAATCTTGTCTATTACATAAAACACCCTATTTCAAATGCAACAAGAGTTAATTTCGCTTACCTAGAGAATATGTCGACGATGTAAGCTCCGAGTACGGGCTGCGACGGATGGTGAGCGTCTTCGTAGTCGATAATACCAATGTCCTTTGGCGGAGGCAGATCCTTCCAGTCTTTGTTTGGAAGCATTCTCACCATGTGCACTCTAGAATAAGAAATATCACGTCGTAATTTTTTTATCATTCAGCCGCTTAACAAACAATCACAAAATCGGAAGCTATATCCCGACCAATAAAATAAAAAAACCTCGCCTTAAGGAAAAATATTGGAACTAATTTTTTCAAGTGCCAACAATCAAATAAAAAAGCAATAAAGATGTCATTCATTATTATTCTGTCAAAGTGTGATGTCAATTGTCAACCGTGCCTTGTTACTATTGGATATTGGTGTTATTTGTGAGTATAACCATAGCAACCAAGTGTTGCTATAACCATAGCTAATGTGGCGCCTCCAGCGCAGGTTTTTTATTTTCCTGGTCAGGCTATACATCAAAATGTCGAATTAGATCAAGACAAACGAGTCGTTCACCAGATATTAATTAATTACTGTTATTACCTGTAGCAGCAAATAGGTCCATTCCGCTCAGTTATCCGCGGTAGATACATTTTAAACATGTATCTAGTACTCTCCAAAATCTGAAAAGTAATAATGCTTCCATTAGTGACAGAAGACACTGTACGGGCTGGCTGGCAAGAGCTTAAACTTCGTTTTATCCACTCATACGTCCACTGTAACCACAGTTACAGAGACCATATACCTCAGGACAGTCCGTGTAACTACAGTTACATTTTTAAGAATTCGCGCCCGCCGATTGTTTTTTTCTTTTTCTTATCGCTGTGAATGTTTATAGTCTGTAGTGTTGCTGGTTTTTGACGCTCTATGATATGTACCACACCTTATTTCAAGTGGAACATAACTTCGGCTCATGGCTACAAAAAAAATAAATTGTCAAGTTGCTTGTTGTTTTTGTGGATCAGTGCGCGAGTGACTCCAGCTATTTTATTCGAGAAATCATGCCGTAAGTAATAAAATATTATTGTTTTGTATATCAAAATATCTATAATCTTACATATTTTCATATTTTATAACATTATGTGCGATTCCAGTCAGTTTTTAAGTAAAAATTTGGATTAAAAATAGGTCGGTGACTCTGTGTTTTTATTAGTGAATAATTGGAAGATCTAAAAAAGTTCTTATATTATATCGTAATTAAATGTTTTAATATGAAAACTTATTAATATTATAGCCTGGTTATTACCATACTTTCTTGAAATATTCCTTATTTCATTCTGGATTAGACAATTTACCATACGCGAACTTCGATTTCACAGATCATGTAGCTTTAGTTTTTATTTTATTTGTAATATTTTTAAGATGCTTTATAATGGGATTTTGGTTCCAAATGAAAGGCCATTAAATTACCTAAAACCCAAAATTGTTTTAATATTGTAAACGTCAAAAATATTTAATAAAAAAAATATTTAAATTGAAAACTAGGACAAAATTAGCATTTCTTAAAGTTCACTGTAAGATCATTAATAGAATAATAATGTTAAAATCAAACATAACTATTGCCTAAAAATCGTCAACTAATGAGCCTTTCATTAGTATTTTTCATTTAGCGATATTTGAGTTATTTACTGAGTAATAAGCATTTATTTAGCATACGTCTCCTATCGATTTTATTTTGCGCGTATCACGTGACTCGCGGACTGTCCTGACAACCTAGCGAAACGCGCGCGGACGTTTGAGTGGTTATTAAGCATTAGGAATTAAAAAAACAAAGAAACAGTGGTCATAAACTTTGACGTTTTGACCAACGGCGGCAATGATATATTTAATTGACATGCACACGTTCCGTTTTATGTTTGGAATCTCTGCTTCTTGAGGTCTTTTATAATGCAAACTTTTCACGATGCTTAGTTTGTTTCTGTTAAATTATTATTTTTGTTGTAGAAATTAAAATTTAAGTATTTAAATATTGAAAATAATAAGAGACCACAATAATGGCTAATTAGAATCGGCCGTGTGTGAATAAAATAACGTTTTGATTTTTTTCGCTCGAAACAAAGTGATGACGATAATAAAACACCTAAATTTCATTCTTTCTAATGCTTAACAAAATGAAGTATTAGGGTGCCATCAGACGGACTGCACCGCAGTGACTGCGCGCAGTCGATATATTCAACTGCATGCAGTTGCTATATACAACTGCTTACAGTCATGATATCAACTGCACGCAGTCGGCTGCAGTCGTGTGAAGTCAACTTTGACCTTCGACTTCGCGTGGTCGGCTAGTGACCGCGCGAAGTTGAAGGAACGACTGCATGCAGTTGATATTGACTTCACACGACTGCAGCCGACTGCGTGCAGTTGATATCATGACTGTAAGCAGTTGTATATAGCAACTGCATGCAGTTGAATATATCGACTGCGCGCAGTCGCTGCGGTGCAGTCCGTCTGATGGCACCCTTAGATGTGAGTAGCCGAAAGTCGAGCAAAGTGGTGACCATTGGGAGAGGCCTGTTTCCAGCAATGATCTGCGACAGGCTGATGATGATGATGATGCTATGACGTACCTTCCTCCAGCGAGGCCTGGGCAGCACGTCGGGCACGGTGGGCGGCGTGGTGCAGTGGCGGACCTCCTCCTCGCCTCGCCGTCGAGTGCGGGTCATCGCGCTCAGGCGCACCGTGTAGTTCGTGTGATCTGCGACAGGCTGATGATGATGATGATGCTATGACGTACCTTCCTCCAGCGAGGCCTGGGCAGCACGTCGGGCACGGTGGGCGGCGTGGTGCAGTGGCGGACCTCCTCCTCGCCTCGCCGTCGAGTGCGGGTCATCGCGCTCAGGCGCACCGTGTAGTTCGTGTTCGGTTCCAGGTCATCGAACCTGGGTGTTAAGAAACGATTACTACTATCAGATTCAAATGCTATTAGGTTAGGATAATACCTTTTGGAATTGAGCGAAAAATTACGTAAACTGCGTGATGACTTAATAAATAATAAATAAATAAATATCTCTGGACATTATTCTAAAGCATTAGCTTGTGCTATGGGTGCCAGACAACGGATAAACATTACTTATATACTTTTTTTTTTGTAAATACATACATATTATACATAGAAACACCCAGACCGATACAAACAGACATGTTCATGCACACAAATGTTTGTACCGTGCGGGGATCGAACCCGCGACCTCTGGTGTAATAGCCGACTTCTCGACCATTACACCAAATGGCTCGTCAAAACACTTACACACACAGATATTATTTGACGTTGCTAACGCTACGGACAAGCGCAGTTGACTTAATTTTTCGCTCCATTCCAAAAGGTATGATCCCAGTAGCATCTGAACCGGATAGTGAAGTCAATCAATGTTGTACTGGAATTTGTGTTTGTACAGCGCTATCTAGGAAAACCGCAAGCTAGCCTCGCCCTCAGTCTTGGGTCGAGCGACCTGTGTAATGCGGGCGTTCGGGAGCTATCCCCGATTTATGACCCGTGGAACACCTAAGTGGTTCACCTAGGTGTTCCACGGTGACTTTTTTGTACCCGTGGATCACCTAGGTGTTCCACGGTTACTTTTTTGTACCCGTGGATCACCTAGGTGTTCCACGGTTAACTTTTTGTACCCGTGGATCACCTAGGTGTTCTGCTACCACTTTGACGTTCCAAGGGTCAGAAAGGAATTTTCTGTAGGTACCCCTGATCTAGTTTTACGGCTAACTTTCTGCACCTCTAAATTTTAAAATCGATTGGATTATTTCTACGGAGCGGATTATTCCCGACTGCCCCTACCAAATCTGCCCCCAGTAGGGGCAGTCGAAACTTTTTAGTCGCGTCTGCCCCTAAGGTCGAAAATCTGTTTTTTTTGTTTGTCTATTGATTTGAAGTACAAAAAACAGGTGCAAGCGATTTTCGACCTTATTGACATTTAAAATTTTGTTGCTTTTTCGCAACCGCTTGTCGACTATCTTTGCTAGTTCATTAAAATCAGTTATTTTGGTAAATGTCGATAAGGTCGAAAATCGCTTGCACCTGTTTTTTTAACTTCAGATCAATAAACATGTCAGGTTTTCTATCTCTTTCGAATTTTTGCGAATGTTTACACTAATTGGTATTTCAAAGGTTTTTACAAATGCGCTTCTGCCCCACCATACCCCTCGCCATACCAACTGAACCCACCAATTGAAACAGACCAACTTTTTTCTTCCTCAAAGATACAACTTCTTAGTTGGTCTGATTTTATTTGTTAATTCAAATTTGTCCCCATCCACATAAAGCGGATACTGGTATGGTACCAGGGCAACATGACCTTATTGGAGATGTATTTAATTTTTTCATGCATTTTTTCATCAAGATTTTACAAACTGCAGCTTTTAAAATCTCTTTTTTCTTCTAAAGATCAACTCGTAAAAAAAGCTTGACAAAATTACATCTCCAATAAGGTCATGTTGCCCTAGTACATTTGTAAATTATTCTTTTAAGGACAAACGGGAATGAACCAAAATTCTCTTTATCCACGGGTGGACAGTGTCACAATTTTTGAACCAGACCAACTAAAAAGTTGTACCGTTGAGAAAGAAAAATAGTTGATCCGTTTCAGTTGGTCAGATAGGAAGGACAGACAGAACACCTAGGTGTTCCACGGTTACTTTTTCGTACCCGTGGAACACCAACACCTAGGTGATCCACGGGTACAAAAAAGTCACCGTGGAACACCTAGGTGAACCACTTAGGTGTTCCACGGGTCATAAACCCTATCCCCGCCCGCAGGTCAACCCTCAGGCTCGAAAAAGCTGCTACGTGAGCACGCCTTCTGCGGCCGCCTAACCAGGAGAGGAGCAGCGAGGGTGTCCTCCTCGCTCTTCGGCTAAGCCGCCTTCCACGCACTACTGTTGGCGACCTTTTTTGCGGAGTAGAACCCATTTAATCGCCATAACTGCAGGCTAGCGACGCCTGCGGTCATGTGTGGGGCTCGAGACTTAGTCTCACTACCCACTAAACTCTCCCGGTTTCCCCCTCACACCTGATTGGGACGAGCCGGTGCCAGGCTATTGACCAGCCCACTACTGTTGGCGACCATGCCTCGCACCATGGTTGCCAACGGCACTTATTCCCGTTTTTGCATGTTAGTAATGTTCAATGTATGTCCAGTAAGTAATGTATGGCGATCAGCGTATCCCCCGATAACACTGCCGTGTAACCGTCGCAGTTTGCATAATTAAAATACGTACCTCGCACTTCTCGAGTCGTTCGTCATAAACCTAGACCGCGGACCCCACGTGTCTTCCTTCCAGGTCCCATAGCGGTCTCTATAGGTCGAGTTGCCGGTCAACTCCATCTAGGAGGAAAAATAATAACAATCTGTTGAGAAAAAGCAAAACTTCATAAAAAATAAAAGCCAGATTATGATTTTTGATGTGAAATGGTGCTGATCAATGACTTGTAGTAAAAAACGGCCACGCATTTGCGATGATGCATTTGGTGTGGCTTATGAGGTTGGGAGCAGGAGGATAAATTATAACAACGACTTCTCGATTATAACTGTTCTTTAATACGAATCATATCTGTATATATAGCAAGTAAGTTTACACGTGGAGTGTTTAGTTATGTATATCTCTACATTTCCCTCCTTGAGAGAAAAAAAACGACGGGTTGCACTCCGGGAGTGCCGGCAGAAGTGAAAACCTGAATATTAACGTTGTGCATTTTTGATATGTATTTTGGAATGGTTAGGGATTTAATTGATTGGTAGAGGTATAAAAGTACTATCATTTATGTGGTAAAATACAATATTTATTTATTGCGCTATCGTACACAAACATGACAATTTATATTACATTAAAAAGTTTATCTCTCAGAATTAATGTAATCAGAAACTTTTTCAGACTTATCAGAAACTCCTTGCTGTGACACTGAAACGCCATGTAATAAATGATGATAAAATGATTGACAACCGTGAATGTCATACTTTTTTGATTGACAACTATTTATTTTCTAAACAACGAAAACAAAGTTTGGAATTTACAACTAATTGCATACTGGAATCTGCGGATAAACTTTTGAATTTGGAGCAATCGGCCAAGAAATGATTCCCTTTACAGAGTCCGCAGACTCCCGAATCGTTAATAACACGAGTGGTGTTACAGTAATCAACATGTCGCTTTCGAGGATGTTCACTGGGAATTTGGGGTAACAAGCCAAACTGTGTGTGAAAACGAGCCTCTTGTCGCAGGAAATCGGACAGCATTTCCAACTTCATACGACCTGATGCATGCTCCGCAGCATAGCGGATCCAAAGACTGCGGAGAAGTGGTGTTAATTTCCACAAAATACTGTTATATAATTCCGGCGAATAAAGATATTCCAAACTTTTTAAATGTTTTATTATGTACGGCAATTAAATTTTGAATTTTGCAGGATATCAAATTAAGGTCTTTGTGGTCACTTTGTAGCATAGGAAGCATAATATAGGAAGCGACCGCACTGCGGCTATAATAGTAGAAGAGGTCACACTTGACAGTTCATTTATGCAAAGAAAAATATACCTTACGCTAAAGGAATAAAACTCAAGAAAACAACATCAGTTCTTATTAATACAATTATTTACTCTACTCCTGATGTACATAAGAAGCACTTTTCTTTGCATAAATGAGCTGTCAAATTGAACAAAAAACCATTATTGTCTATAGACCGACAAACTATCTGTTCCGGTGGCGGCGTCGCTACTGTCTATTTAAAACTGTCATTAAATATCGTTTTTGCTGAGGTTTTTGCATTGCATTTCACGTAGTTCCAATTTTAGCCACCGGAACAGATAAGTTTGTAGAAAACACGTGTCCGGACTTCAAATTTTATATGGATTTTCGATCAGGTCACGTGACACATAAATCCTGACGCGAGTTTAACATTTTTTCCCCATACAAAAAAAGTGCACAACGCCGCTAAAGAAGTTTTCACTTCAAAAAATGTAAAACAATTGTATTAAAAATTTACATTTTTTTTTAACGTAGCAATTATTGGTAATACATCTTAGTTTTATTCTTATGAACTAAATATGGTTTTCCATTTTTCATTATCTCGACATTTGGAGAAACGTCTTTTATTACAATGAATGGACCTAAATACACATTGTCCATTTTGTTACCACTCTCATTCTTAACAAGTACATAGTCATTAGGTTTATATGTTATTGTTTTAACATTTTTGTCATATTTGTCCTTTCTTTTTATTTTACTTACAAGCAAATTGTCTCGAGCTTCTTTCTGAGAAGTTTGAATACGATATTTTAATTCACTAGGATAATTTTCATGATTATATAAAGGGTCTACGCAAACACCTGATAAGTTACTAGGCAAAACACACTTCCTACCGAAAACTAATTCAAAAGGCGTAAATTTATGTTCTGAATGTACAGAAGTATTATACGAAAAGCACCAAAATGGTAACCATGAACTCCATATCTCTGGATGGTTGTCTGTCTGTATTCTAAGAAAACTATTAAGATGTTTATGTGAGTTTTCTAATGAACCAATAGTCTCGTGATGGTAAGCGGTCGAATTAACCTTTTTGATACCTAAAAGTGTACACATTTCTGCAAATACAGAAGACATAAATTCCTTACCTTTATCAGTTGCAATTACCCTGGGAATTCCATATCTAAGAATGAAATTACTTACCAATGCTCTTGCGACCTCTTCGGATTTCTTAGAAACTAAAGGATAGGCTTCTATATATTTGCTTAGTTCACACTGTAATGTTAGTATGTAACTGTAATTATTTTGGTCTTGGTATAAAGGTCCTACCAAATCAAGATATATCTTCTCAAAAGCCCAAGTTGCTGTAGTTGTAATTGTCATTGGTTCCTTAATCGGAATCGAATGTTTTTGTGTTTGACATTTATGACAACGTTGTACAAAATTGTTTATATCTTTTTCCATATTAGGCCAATAATAGTACTTCTTAATGTTATTATACATTCGTCTCATGCCCGCGTGGCCACTAGTGGGCAAGAGATGAAAATCATTAAGAATGACCCTAACTTCGTCTTTGTCAGTTATTCTTTTAACATTATTCAATACGCATATTCTTGGTCCCAACCATTTTTTATTCTTTAATTCTTGTAGTAACTTTTCTACAAATATTTTATTTTTTCGACATTTAATTATGCATAGTTCATTTAAATTTATTATTTTACAAAAACTTTCTAGTTCTTTCAAAAACTCAGCTCGTGACATTTTTGATGAAGAATCTAAGTATTTTATAAAAAGACTATTCACGTTGGGCACATAACAAAATACTTCATTTTGCTTAGTAATCATTTTCTTTCTCATATATTCATTTAATAATTTCTTATCAATAAATTTTAACTCAACAGATTCTTTGGGCTTAATATGAGTCTCTACAACTTTTGGGTGATCAAGCCAATCGTTGGTAGTGATCATATTATCCGAAAGATCTGAACTTTTAATACTATTCAGTTTCCTTTGTGCTCTTGTCATCACATTTATATTTTCATTCATATTCTTGAGCTCATCACTACTTATTTTTATTCTTGATAAAGCATCTGCTACCGTATTATTCGAACCTTTTACGTATTCTACTGTATAATCATATTCTTCTATTTGTAGTCTAAATTTTGTTAATCTACTTGATGGATCTTTTAAATTATATAAATAAACTAATGGTCGATGGTCAGATCGTATTATAAAATGCCTACCGTAAAGATACGGCCTAAAATATTTAATTGCCCATATAATAGCTAACATTTCCTTTTCAATTGTCGGATAGTTTTTTTCAGCTTTGTTCAAAGATCGACTAGTATATGCTACTGGTCTGCCATCGTTGTTACATAAGACTGCTCCTAAAGCATAATTTGACGCATCTGTGTATAATATAAACTGATTCTGTTCAGAGAAATCTGGATACTGTAATACTGGGGCTGATATTATACCTTCTTTTAATGACTCAAATGAATTTTGACAATTATCTGTCCATATGAAAGGCACATTTTTCCTACATAATTGATTTAATTCGTATGCTTTTTCTGCAAACTTCGGCACAAATTTTCTATAATAATTTACAAATGCGATAAAACGTTTTAATTCATCGACATTCGTAGGACGTGGATAATTTTTAACAGTTTTTACCTTTTCTGGATCAGGTAATACCCCTTTTTCGGACACTACATGACCCAAATACATCAGTTCTTTTTTCAAAAAATTGCACTTTACTGGATTGAGTTTTAAATTTACTTTTCTCAATCTTTCAAACACGTCTTGTAGATTTTTATTGTGCATATCTAATGTTCTTCCAAAAACAATTAAATCATCTAAGTAGATAAAGCATTTCTCGTATGTTAACCCAGCCATGGCCATAGTCATCATACGAGAAAATGACCCAGGACTTGTCTTTAAGCCCATGGGCATTCTAGTCATCTGATATTGCCCTGAACAGAATGCAGTGTATTTTCTAGAGTCTTTATCGAGGGACACATTATAATATCCCTGATAAAGATCTAAATGACTAAAATAAACACATCCTCCTAATGAATCTAAGATTTCATTTATAGATGGTAGTGGAAATTTGTCATTTTCTATGCAATTATTTAATTTTCTATAGTCCACAACTACTCGCCACTTCTTATCACCGCTTGAATCTAACTTTTTCGGTATGAGTAGCAGAGGGCTAGACCATTCGCTATTACAAGGTTCTATAGTACCATCTTTTAACATTTTATTGATTTCATTTTCTATTTGCTCTTTTTGCGAATAAGGCAATCTGTATGGTTTCACAAACACTGGATTTTTATTAGGTTGTAATTTTATTGAATGTGTATAAATATTGGTAGTAGTCAACTTATCTCCATTAACATAAAATACGTCATTATATTTAGCACATAAGCTTTCTATAGTCTCTCTTTCTTCTTTTGATAAATGATTTGTTTGCAACTGTGATAATAAAGTTTTTATTCTACCGACATCTCTGTCTGTTTTATCAAAATTACATATGTTATACTCCGATAGTTCTCGTACATCAATGTTAGAATTGGACAAGGTAATCTCTTGCTCAGTAGTATTTAAAATTTTTACTGGTATTAAACCATTGACAGGTGTTACTATACAACTTGCAATAAATACACCAGGAGTTAATTCTGACGAACAAATGACTGAATCATTTAATCTATCTGTTTGTATATAATGTATTGACTCGCATCTAGGCGGTAATTTTAACTCTTTATCTTTAGTGTGTAAAGGCAAAACAACAATATTAGTTGCAGTTTTTAAATGTACGATTTTATCTTTCATATCTATTACTGCTTCATATTTATTTAAAAAATCTTTTCCTATTATACCTATAGCCGTGCATGGCAAAGACTCAAAGACGTAAAACTTATGTGTAAACATAACGTTACGTGTGTAAAGTTTCAAATAAACATATCCTATAACTTCAACTTTGCCCCCAATACCATTTATGATGGCACGCTCTTTATGGATAGGAATGTTGTGGCGTAGTAAATGTTGATACTTTATAGCCGAGATCGATGCTCCTGTATCAACTAGCCATGAACAAATTTGGTCATGCAAAGATAAATAAACGTTACAGTTACTGTCACTAGCTAAAATTGTTTCATTTTTAGTCTCGAAAAAATTGTATCTCTTCATTTTCATGTCTACTTGATGTACTTTCAGGCTCTGTAACTACGCGAATATCATTATGCCTCCTTTGGTTTCCTCGAAATCTGTTAAAATTGTTAAAATTGTACTTACCCGAGCCTCGATAGTTGCCTCGTGCCGAACCTCTACCTCTGGTTGCCTGCTGCTGGACTGGATCACTCCTATAGCTGTAGCCGCTGCTCTGTCCATGACGTGTGAATACTCTACTGTTACCTCGGTGCCGAAAAGAGTGTCCTCGTCTCGCCCTGGAATTGTTTTTGTAAAAATGGTTATAACTCATGTTCATTACTTCGCCTGTTGACGTTGTTGATGAAACCTCTTCATCAATCGCTGCCTGTACCGCGTCTTTTAAAAATTCGAAATTCCTTGCCGTAATTATTGTACTCAATCTACGATTTCTCAACCCATCCGAAAATCTTTTTATGGCTATTTTTTCATTGAGGGGTTGAAGCACCTGAAAACTAGTTGGATTGTTGTCGGCCTGAGAAAGAGTAAGATCCGACATCAATTCCGCAATTTCATCACCATACTCTTTAATAGACAGACTATTTTGCTTTATATTTTGCAGTTTATATTGTAAAGCCGTTGACCCCTTTTGAGCTAACAAATGTTTGCGCATATCCTTTATTAATTCTGACACTGTCAAATATGATGATTTTAATCTAAGCTTTGCAGACTGAGACAATCTACTTTTTAGGACAAATTTTATTAAATTATCCTTACATTCTTTCTTTTCCAATATTGAGTCATAATATTCAATGTTGTCAATTATTTGCTTAATATTCACTTCATCATTCGTGACCATATTTGGTATTAAGTTAATCGCTACCTTCAAATCAAAAGTACTCATTTTGGAACAGTTTCCTTTATCACTTAATTTTAAAATATCTGTAGTATGAGAACTACACAATTTTTTAATTTCTTCGTACAATGAATCTATGTCACAAAAATATTTTTCATACAATATTACGTCATCACCTGTTATTTTACTATACTTTATATCCTTTTTTATAGACTGGAAAATTTCTAAATAAGAATTATAAATTTTTATAGTATCATTTAACTTTCTAGCACTTATATCTTTTTGCCTTCTTTCAGGTCCTATTTTAATCAAATATGTTCTTATATCTCGTAAATCCCGTAATATAGAGGCTAATACTTCTGCCATAACATATTTATATTATTATAATTAAAATGAATACATCTTAAAATACACAGAAACTTATTATATTAGTTTCCTATTGATTAGTATATCTTTGAATAAATGAATGATTAACATAAAATTCTAATGACACTATAAATGAGAGAATAAAGTACATAAAGGCACTGATTACTCACTTTTTTCACAAAACGCACTTACACCACATTGCGTGACCTTCGGTAAGCCACTCACACCAGTTCGACCTTGGTATCCTTAGAGGCGTCTCCTCCGTAGTTCCTTGCTGCTGGAGCTCGCCGCGCAAAAGACCTTTGCACCATTTCTCGCCGTATCCACGCTGTATGGCAACTCTTGTATTTTTTATATATATACAAAGTAAATGCGATCAGAATACATAATGCCAGAACTGCCAATATGATATTTGTCGTACTTAGGTGAAATCGCATTTCGTCCAAAAACACCTGGTTTCCTGATCCTCCGGCTGCTGTCTGCGCAATTATAATTTCCTCTTGTTTTGACTGGCTTTTACCCATTATTATTTCAAAATGATTTTCCGTAGATTAATAATTTGCACTGAGTTATGCGTTAGCACTCGTGGAAGTATTAAAATGTAGTTCGTCATATTCACCAAAGTCGACGACAACGAACGAATTGTTATGAATTCCAACGCCTTATAGGGATTACACGCGCCCGAGCGCAGATAACTCGACCTCAGGTGTCGTTTGGCAGGGTCGCCATATGAGGTTGGGAGCAGGAGGATAAATTATAACAACGACTTCTCGATTATAACTGTTCTTTAATACGAATCATATCTGTATATATAGCAAGTAAGTTTACACGTGGAGTGTTTAGTTATGTATATCTCTACAGGCTAATGTCCAGTTGCCATCAGGTGTCCTCCTTTTATTTTATAAAATACTAGCATTCCGCCCGCGGTTTCACACGCGCGTAATTTCTTTTTTCAAATATCCCCCCCCCCTTCCCCCCACATTTCCGGGATCAAAAGTACCCGATGTTCAACGGGAATAGTGTAGCTTTCCAACAGTGAAAGAATTATTCAAATCGGTTAAGTAGTTTCGGAGCCTTTTCAATACAAACAAACAATCAAATCTTTCCTCTTTATAATATTAAGTAAAAAAAAAAACAGCTATCTAATCAAATCCACAGTTACACAAGTATGCCTATGTCTGTGTAGCACCTTAAAGACACACTGGTCACTGTGTCAATGTGTATGTATGTATCAGCCTATTAATGTTCACTGCAGGGCAAAGGCCTCCATCCTTGAAATCAAGTTATCATTACATTGAGGGGTACTGTTTGTGCCAGTAATAAATAAGGCTGCGTCTCCAGTAGGCAAACTGTTAGCGGCAGACTGAGTTTGCGGCTTATCGATTTAGTACGCCATTCCATATATTAAAAATGGAGTGTCCACATTTTGCACGTAACGCTGCAAACTGCGTACAGTGAGCGCAACACTAGGGACGCAGACTTAAGAGTTGAAAAACACTATACTCACAAAGTATCCCTTAATTTCAGCATTAGGTTTCTCCGGCGGATCCCAGGTAAGGTTCATGAACCCATGTCCCAAATCCATGAAGGCAGTAGAACACTCTATGAGCACATTGCTCGGCTTGCCCGGTATACCGTCGAGAGTGGCCGCTTCCATCTTGTCGGACCACGGGCCGCATCTGTTCGAGTAGTCTGAACAGGCTCGAACCTACAATATGGTAATAAGTCTTTTAATATTCAAACTTTGTGTTAGAACTTTCTATTTCTATAAAGAAATTAAATTACACATTTCTGCAATATTTGTTTTTAATCCAGCTAGCACTTTAATTTGACGTGGATTGGTGGAAAACACCATAACAAAATAGAAATCCCTAACAGCTTTTTATACTAACTCCATATAATAAATACCAAAGAGAGATTAGTCACATGACAAAAAACTTAATGTTCTTTTCTAAGGACAGGGGCGTAATTACACCGTCTCCTGTCAGACTTCGAACTATGACAGAGTTTTTTTTTTAACAAATAAAGTAAATTAGTTTTTCGGGATGACATGGAATTTAAAATTGAGACCACTAGCATTTTCGTCACTTTATAGTAATTACAGTTTTTCGGGATGACATGGAATTTAAAATTGAGACCACTAGCATTTTCGTCACTTTATAGTACGATCTACTTTATCACTCGCATCTGCAACATTTTTCTATTGTGTTATAATAATCGAGGTCTAAAGCCAACAAACTGATGATGGACCGGTGACTACTATTTTATTTCCCAGTGTCCGAAGTAGATACGAAACGGGGGGTGGCAAAAAGGGGGGTTAGTACTTAAAGAAAACATTTAGTCCATACCTGAAAAATATAAGTACTGTGCGGGTCTAAGTTACCAAACATGTACGGATGGTCCTTGCCGTCTTTCCGATGCACGTCTGCCTTACGGGGGCTTTCCTTCGAGTCCTTCTTCCATCCTTCTAGAATGTAATAGTGTATCAAGTCAACTATATCTTTAGGCGGCGGCGGCCAGCCAATCGTGACGGACGTCGCCGAAAACCCTTTAATAGATATATTAGGAACAAACACTGGGTCTTCATCCAACGTCGAGACCCAGTTTGTATTCTCAGTCCTTCCAGGCTTAAGCCAGCCTTTGGTATACACATCCAATTTAACTTGATACTTGGTGGACTTCTTCAGGTTTTTGATAACAAATGATTTGTTTTGAGGTGTTATCCTTTCATGGCTCAGGACCCATGACTTGTCCTCTTCTTTTCTGGTGAAAAGGTCGTATTTCTCTATGTCTGAATGGTAGTTGAGCACCTCCCAGCTAAGATAGAGCTCAGAGGTACTAATAGGTATGACTTTGAGGTCTACAATTTTCGGTGGAGCTAGAACCATGACCACGATTTCTCCTTGAACATTGTCGTCTTTGACAGAGTCATAGACCTCGCAGACGTAAGTTCCACTTTTTTCTGGCTTAATCTCGAAGTGGTACGTGCTGTTTATGAGATGTCCTTTGCTGTCCGGTGTGTCCGTGTCCGGTGCTAGCCCGAGTGGCGCGTCTGCCTTTGTGTTCTTCGGATCTTTCTGGTACCATTTTACAACGGATATCGGTGATGTGTCGTATACTGAAAATTAGATGTAATTTTTAGTTAGGTATAGTCATACTTCGACAAAGGTCAATACTATGCAAAATCCATACTATACTGATATCAATGCAAAGTAACTTTTTACATTTGTTACATTAAGGCCAAAGAATAGTTTTAATCATGAACTATAATAATATTCTCACGAATTTTAACATTTATAATTGAAGTACAAGAAGGACATCATTATTTCCCTGCCCTTAAACCCACGCTAAGTAGGGTCGGCGCAACATGTTTGAGAAGAAGGACTTATACTACTACATACTAATATTGTAAAAAAATTCAAGGATCAGCTTATTAACGGCAAAGGCTTCCATTTTTTAAATCAAGTAATTTTTACAATAAAAGATACTGGCTTAATCACCTCTTGCCAAATGCGAGTTACGGCCGGTTCACACATGTCTTCGTTTTACTGTTCCATTTTATCGTGTACGTTTTTTTTTTCGTTGATGGTGTATGTAGTTTTATGAGCGACCGTAATACATACGCCATCGACGAAAAAAACGTACATGATAAAACGGTACAGTAAAACGGAGACATGTGTGAACCGGCAGTTAGGTAATCAACCCAAGATATCTTTGAAAAATTCGAAACCAGTTTCACTTGAAGTCTCAATTGAACTGAGCACCCCAAGAACACCTCACGAAACTTGAAACCAAATGCACTATAACGAGGTCCTATTAAACGTCTCATGCCATAACTGACAATATTCCACTTACTTTCAAAAAGACAATACAGCCGAGCATGCATACTCTCTGAAACATTAAGCCTTAGAGGCCCAGCAGTACTATTGACGAGTCGACCCTCGAACCTCAGGTCCAGTGTCTGAGTATCATTGACCAAAGCCTCTCCAAGATTAGCCTGACAGGTGTAGTTTCCACCATCTTCTTTAGTCACGTTGGTGATCGTCAGGTTGTAGTATTTCATCTTCTCCTTCTTTACGTTTCCGTCGAGATCTCGAACTTCGGGTAAGGCCTTTTCCTCGGTGATAAGTTTCGTTCTAAGAGGTAAAATTTAAAGATAATGTCAACCATGTTGGAAGAAGGAGGAGACTAATCTTATTTATTTCATAACTTTACATGTACAAGTGCTTAGTTAAAAAGCAATAATTTGCTAAAGCAGTTTTTTGCCAATGTATCTTTAATATTTATTATTAAAAAATAAACATAATTAATGTACATTGGTAAAAAACTGTAGTTTGTTAATTCCCACCTAACGAAGGTTTTTCCTTGTGTGGAAAACAGTCTAATATCTTCAAATCAGCTTCAACCTAATGAAGAGTGAGTCAGGATTATATACATACTGCGCTGACCCCCAGCCAACTCAAGATAGCCACGTAAGTTTGTGACCCCCAACAAGCGTATGTTAAGCATAGTTGGTGGGATTTTCATGTGATTTTTCCTAAAACAGCTGAAGCTATGCATGAACGGCAAGGCAATCCCAAAAAAGAAAAAAGTTTAAAATTCGACTATACAAGTTTCACAGCTTATAGGGTCTTATAACTATCGTATGGCACAAGACTTACCGATTACTGATCTTATCAGGCAACGGCTTTCCATTGAACAGGAACTTCACAGCGGCTGTTTCCGGCGACACACTACAGTTGAAGGTGGCATCTCCACCGATTCGGCCCTTCGGAGGAGCCAACTTCACATTCGGCACTACCTCCGGGCTTTCTTGCGCTGCAGAAAAGAAAACTATAGGTGTTAGGAAAGGAGGGGCTAAGCTTCCCATGCAAGGGCATGGGACCCGGCAACGCATCAGCAATCCCTCTGGTGTTGCAAATGTCCATGGGCGGCGGTAATTGCTTACCATCAGGCGACCCGCTGCCTCGTTTGCCGCCTCTGACATAAAAAAAGGGCTAGAGGGGCGCTAAAGAAATACCGACACACGTGCTGCTGCACTGAAGTCTATTATTATTATGTCAGTTGGCATAATAATATTTTGCAGGCTATTTTTCAGGCATATTATATACTTTTTTTAAGTTTATATGAATAAAGAATATTTTGATTTTGATTTCTTAATACATACTGATAAGATAAGTAAAACTAGATGAAAATCTGAAATAAAAATGTGTCTCTCCATTTTTGATAAACCTTAAACATCCTAGTTTCAGAACAATAAGTTATTGTTCTGAGATCCTAGTAGCCAGCACAGCTTGGCTAATATCAAAATATGGTCAACCATTGTTTTGAAATAGTAGGCAATAGTAGGTATGTTACACCCATGCTAAACTGAGGTGGGCAGTTAAATTTTAAGCTGTTCAATGACACGAGTCAGACCTCCCACATATTACAGTTGAAGGTTATAAATATTTCCCAGAAAAGATAAAAATAACCATTCTATTTGTACTAAATTCATTCTAGCACATTTTAAACTGATGACACTAAAATATATACATCTTAAATAAACAAATAAATAAATATCTCTGGACATTATTCACACAGCTACATCTAGCCCCAAACTAAGCATACGCTTGTGCTATGGGTGCTAGGCAAGGGATAAACATTACTTATTACTTTTTTTTTGTAAATACATACATATTATACATAGAAACACCCAGACTGATACAAACAGACATGTTCATGCACACAAATCATTGTACCGTGCGGGTATCGAACCCGCGACCTCTGGTGTAATAGCCGACTTCTCGACCATTACACCAAATGGCTCGTCAAAATGTAATGTAATGTTTGGTTGAGTATTCCAAACTAATTTTATGTAGGTAATTAAAATATTATTCTGCTAAACTGTTCTTAGAACCCCAGAGATTCTGATTGGTTCTATAACTACAAAGGGGGCAGATATAACTACATAACTGCTATTGACAACTGGGGTGGTTAATGCCACCTTTTAGTGCCAACCACCACCCTGGTGGCACGCTCGAAGGAGGCTAATGGGAATAAAGGTATTATTAAAGAGCCTGCCTGGTGCTTATTTAATTTAGAATGCATAAATCAGTTTAATTACCAAGTGTAAATATCAGTAGACCAAGCACAGTTAGGTAACACAAGGAAACATAATAAATGAAATATCAAGGAAAACACAGTTTGTTTTCAAATTGTAATATTATTTGGATCACCAATTTGTTAAATATCATATTAAGTAAGATATTTTTTAACAAATTAGATTCCTTTTTTTACTAATTTAAGTTTTATTTATTGCACCCCAGTTCTATTAGTTATGTCTTTAACTACATAGAATTGGGGTGTACTAAATTTTAGGATATTTAGGTAATGATTTATCATTTCAACCTTTTAGGAAAAAAATTATTCTACCAACCACTTCAATGTATTTTTTGAATTATTTAGAGTCCCTAGACTGAACTGTGACAAGGTTTGATGAAGTTAGAAGAATTTCATTGCAGATAAGTACTTCAGCCCCCCTAGACAAGCGGCATTTATGACGTTCGTTATAGCTCAATTTGCGATAGCGAATGTCAAATCCCATGCTTTCAACACATAACTTTTCTATGGCTACTGTCAAATCCATACAAATTGGACTTAGCGAAATTCGCCAGCTATGAAGCTGCCAGCCAGTTCTTGTCCACCTAATCAACACATGCATTAGTTCTCGAGTCCTTTAATAATTTTTGTTAATAGCCACAAGCATGAGCTTGAAATGCAAGCATGATAGCCACAAGCATGAGCTTGAAATACCAAAGCTATTTTGGTATTTATTAAAAGTGAAAATTGTACATCAAAAGGTAAAAGTTATTGTTACTAGGTAGTTTACAGTCATCAAAGCTTTCTATAAATATACCAAGATATTTATTGTGGTAATTTTAAACTACAATTATATTGTTTAGCAACAATATAAAACAATTAAGATAATCAATTTCCTCAATATATCATACTTCACCATACTACATTACTCATGTTGGACGTCAAAACATACAAAATTGCAATAATTATGGTGAAGCCAGCTTGATTGTGGAAACAATGCTGTATTAATCTTAGCAAAGACAAAAGCATTCCTTGATTTAGACAACAATAACTAACAACCTATGATGTGCACTTCTTATGATAAGAGCAAATAGATATGTATGAAATTGTCAACATGTTGTATTAGAACTGCTTTATAATACCAATGTTAAACATATAGTTAAAGAATAGGATCTCTTTCGTCGTCGACAAAAAATGCACCCCAATTTGCGATAGAAACATTACAGCGTTCGACGTAATTTTACAGGAAACATCAATTTACAATAAACGCTAAACAAAAAAAAAAGTTACGCGGCCTCTATCCCTATATAAAATCGGAATTTCCTTAGGCTAAATACATGCAATTCTAGAAAGTAAACATTAAAAATTACGTTATTACTCACCTAAAACTGGATAACACAACGCAATACATGCAAAATATAGACCAAATGTCGCCGATGACTTCCTGATGGTGCGACCCATTGTCATGGCGGAAACAACAGTTTTTTGCTAACAGTACACGTAGCAATGCGATAAGAAACTCATCTCACAGTTATTAGACCATTTTCAATTCAATTACACGGCGATATCACTGATATTTTTCTATGAATAAAATAAAAGTTAAAAATTGACACCCGACTGAAGCCGAACAAACAATCCTATAGTTTTTTTTTTATAAAATGTCAGCTCTGGACTGGAGGAATAAAGCGATTTTTTTAATACAACAGTCTTGCAGGTTTGGGTTAAGGCATTTTACGGCAATCTTGGCGGTCTTATATTTTGATCTTATTATTTGTTTCCAACAGAAAATTTTCTTCTTTATAGCAGTAAACTAAATAATACACTATCAAAAGAATTTTACTATCATTCATGGGTTTCATGACACCTCCATCATAGGAAAAGGAGGAGTACGGAGCCGCCACACACACCCCAGTCCCCACTCGCCCGGTGGGGGTGGGGTGGGGTGGCCGGCCACTTGGCCTTGCCTCCGGGTCTCCCTTTCTTTTCTTGCGTTAGTGGAAGTTCTACACGCTACCCCCTAGCCCGCTAGCTGCTTCCAAAGGAAGGTAAAGGAGGTTTGTTTCGTATTATTTATTCCCCAGAGTCCACAGTAAAAAAAACAATCCATAACCATGATTACAACAAAAGCTTCTCTCTAAATCAATTTGATTATATGGAAAATAATTCAATCGAAACAAAAATAATAAGGGCAGGGGCAATGATATTATAATAAACATTGGGGCAGGAGGGGGCAGGGGGGCGGGTGGATCTACGAGGGCGGTCAAATGTCATGTCCTACGTGTTTACTCAATAACCATTCAATTTATATTTCAATAAAACAGTCATTCGGTTCTTATATAAGTAATGAACAAGGTTTTTATAAATTTACGGCTATAAAGAAATAAATAAAAACGTGATTAATAAAATATGCCCAAATATTAAGATTTTTGCCATGTCCGAAAAGCACTACTGCTCGTTCAATTAATTATATTAAATCATCATAACTGTTTTGAGCACACATTTTCTAAGAAATATATATTACGTTTATAACACTACCGATTAATAAAAAACAAAAATAGTTATCGAACCATTTAGTTCTCTAAATATTGGATCAAAAAAAGTTTACAAAATTAAGTCATTGGTCAGCGCAGTTCTTGTTTTCAAGATTATCGCAACTTTGAGACATAAGGTAGAACACTTAAGTGTGTGACCAGACACCCCGCCCTGCTCCCCAGTCGATCAACGCACTTCACCGCGGAAAAACGCACGTTGTTGGCTCTGATAAGTTTTTAAAGTTCATTCTACAACAATTGACACTTCTATAGTCATTGTTATTTCTCTATCTAAATTCAATTTATATTCATGCCTACGTTCTTTTGCAACAATTTAGAATAAAGATACAAGTGTTTAATAACGTAATCATAACATTAACTAGCTGCCACGCCTTTTAGACGTGTTTCGACTTGTCCTTTTCAAATTCATCATTTGTCTGAACGTCATTGTTCTAAATCTTGATGAAGATGACAATGACGCTGGTTGAGAATAATGACAAATGTTGTTTATGACAATGACTTGCGTTGAGAATAATGATTTTATTTCTTTTTACAGTAATATTTCCTTGATATCGCTATGAAACTAACCTATCACGTATTGCTGCTACATGCTGATAGTCACCAAACAGGCGACCTGCATCAAAAAATAAGATCCATCACCAAAACCCTTTCTTCTAAAACATGGGCTATTAGAGAACCCACAATGCGAACTACTGACTGAAATAGATGCAATATCTGAAACCTGGAAGGACCTGGACTGTCAGTCTTTGTTTGGAGATCCTCATGCTCACAACTATTTCCTGACAGACTCCATGACGAAGAAAAAGAGCCATGTACTGAGTACATGTATTGAGGGACGAAGTTCGGGTCGCTATCAGGCGACTAAAAAGCGGAAAAGCTACAGGAAGAGATGCCATACCAATTGAAACCATCAAAGCATCAGGGGAGTATGGTGTCGATATCTTTCATACCCTGTGTAACCAAATTTGGGAATCAGGAATCTGGCCCCGAAGTGGACTCACACAGTCTTCGTACCTCTACATAAAAAGGGCTCCACTAAAATATGCAGTAACTACCGCCTAATAGCCTTAATTTCACATGCAAGTAAAATTCTACTGCATATAAATCTAAGGAAATTTCTCCTGAACAGGCTGGTTTTGTGAAAGGGAGGGGTACTCGTGAGAAGATTCTGAATGTGCGCCAGATCATTGAAAAAGCCAGAAAGTTCAACAAGCCGACCTATATTTGCTTTGTTGACTTCTCAAAGGCGTTCAACTCAGTGAGGTGGCCAGTATTTTGGGAGACTCTCCTGGCTATGGGAACACCTAAACATCTGGTGCACCTTTCTTGGAAGCTTTATGAAGAAGGAACAGCATCGGTGAGAACGAACGACGTGTCGTCAAATCACTTTCATCCAAGTGCCGGGGTCCGTCAGGGCTGCATTTTATCACCATTGCTGTTTAACACCTACACAGAATTCATTATGAGAATAGCACTCGAGAATTGGTCAGACGGAATCACAATTGGAGGTTATAGAATTTAAAATTTGCAGTATGCAGATGACACAACCCTATTTGCAACAAGCATCGGCAATATTAAAGATAATCCCTGTTGAGTAAAATGGAGCAAGTTAGCCTTGATATCGGTCTGAATTTTTTTTATATGGGAGCAGTCTGGATGACCTCACTCCACCTGATGGTAAGCGGAAGTGAGGTCCAAATAAAATAAAAATTAAGGCTGACTGGCTCAATAGAACAAAGTACCCATTGAGCCAGTCACCCTCACCCTGAAGGCCTGCTTAGATGCCGCTTCACGCCCCGCCTAAAAAGCCCTGGATTATAGGAGGAAGGAAACACATGAGCCGGAAGGGCATTCCATGACCTAATGGCACGGGGCAAAAAAGAGGAACTATACCTCTTGGTACGGGCCACCAGTGTCTGGATGGTATGGGGATGGCAACGCAGTCCGGCGCGTGTTGTTCGGGAGTGAAAAGGGGAGGACGGGATGAGTTGGAATAACTCTTCAGAGCATTCCCCATTATAGAGACGGTAGAGAACACTAAGACTAGCAACGTCTCTACGTAACTGAAGAGGTTCTAGGGTCTTAGTCACTTCTTGATTATCGACAATACGGATATCACGTCGTCAACCTGTCGAGGGCCTCCAATAAGTACTTTGCGGAACCATCCCAGAGATGAGAGCAATATTCCACACACGGGCGAACCTGTGCCTTGTATAAGAGACAAAGCTGCAGCGGAGTGAAAAATCGTCTCATACTGTTCATTCCGAGTTTACGGGAAGCTGTTCTGATGACGCTCTTGATATATTATTCCCGTTGGTTCAAGTTGCTACGAACATCGATGCCAAGGATGCTTAGGCTATCCTGTATTGGTAAGGGCGTGATCTGAAGAGTGGAATGGGAAAGAAAAGGAGAAGATTTGCAGAAAACAAACACACCTGTCAGGTGTTTTCTTGGCATTGAACTCGATGAGATTGCTGGCAACCCATTTGGATATACGGTCCAGGACCTCGTCAAGCTCAGCGACAAGAAGATTCCTGTTTTCCTCGGTTTCGGTCTGTTTAGCCGCAAGTCTTCCGAAATATCGTGCGTGGACAGTGCTGTCATCCGCATAGCAATGAATATTACCTAGTGATAACATGTCATTGATATGCAGAAGAAACAAAGTCGGCGACAGGCATTGAGGCACTCCGGAATTTATTGGGAGGAAGCGAGAAGCGCGTCCATCACGGAGGACACGAATCCTGCGACCCTCCAGAAATCCCGCAATCCAGTCGCATAATAAGCGAGTTGGCAGACTAAGCGATGCCAAACACGGTCAAAAGCCTTGGCAATATCCAGGCTAATAGCCATAGATTCACCATGCTTCTCCATATCCTCCCCCCAGAGGTGCGATACGTAAGCTAGAAGATCACCCGTGGACCGTTTTGGTCTGAAACTATACTGTCGGTCATGTAGTAATGATCTTCTAGTTAGCGGACAAGTTGGGAGTTGATTATCCGCTCAAACGCCTTTCCAAATACAGAGGTTATGGCTATGGGTTTGGTACCTGCTTGGTACCTATACTATTTGGACACAGTTCCAAACCAACGATTCAATCATCCAAGAACTCGACATCAAACAGCGTCTTTCTTCCATCGTCCAATGTCGTATTCTCACTTTCTTTGGACATATCACACGTCGAGAAGACATCTGTCTTCATAGATCTCTATGGAGCGACTTGTGGTGCAGGGGAGAGTCGAAGGCGCTAGAGCGCGCAGTAGATCACCGATGCGATGGACCGACCAAGTCAAGGCTACATTCAATGGTCCACTCCATGAATGCACAAGAAGAGCTACAGTACGAGATGAGTGGTGGCGGATTGTAAAGGTTGCTACCACCCCTGATGTGACGACCACTCTGCCAAGAGTGTGACGACAAAGAAGAAGAAGAATATAGATCAATGTGGCCCTTTAAAGCATGTAATTTAAATGAATATTTTCGAAGATAACAGTTTTACAATGCAGGGACATAGCGGTTGAGGCAATAATATAGTATACATCAGAATAACACAGGCTATAATTTATAAAAATCCCGCGGGATAACATCCTATAGTTCACGCGGGCGAAGCCGCGGGCGAAAGGTTAGGAAATTATATAAATTAAAAACAACAGATTGTTACTAGGTACTCATGATTAAAATCATGTTTCCTACAAAATTGGGTTTTATTCCTGATATTTCAAAAACATTTATAAGTTTGTCATTGTTATCAACACAGGTCATTGTTCTTTACAGAAATATCATTTTCCTAATACGCAGTCATTATTCTGAACGTATTTTTTTCTTCTTTTGTCAATATTTTGATTAGTATAGGTCGGATTTGTGTGCTTTTAATATACAATTGCTTAGAATCTTGAAAACTATAGATCCTATATTGTACTGAAGCTCTGCACGTGGGTTGATAAAAAATCTAAATTTTTTATCAAAAATAACATTCTACGTAGATCCACCCGGGCCATCCAGGGCATCTGGCCATCACTTCCGTGATGGAACGTAGATGTCCGAATGATAAATAATGTTGCTAGCATCGAATTTAGCATCTCCCTTATTATTTTGTAAAGGCAACATTAGTTGTTTATTGACAAGTCAAATGACAGACGGCGGGGTCTCTCATGGCAGCTAACGAAACAATCTACAGTAATTAATGACTCGGTTTAGAGATTATTTCCGTTTTTGTCTATAATCGAAGTGAAAATGTGGTTCAAGAACTTTGTTTAGAACATTTACGCACGCTATTAACGCGTGCATCGCGAATAAAAATGTATATTCAGTACTGGATAGGAGCCATTTTTATTGTATTTATTTTATGCGTTCATTGTGTAAATGGAGCAAATGACAACGAAATTAGGGAAATTTACGGTGAGTACATCATGTTTATTTTATTTTATTAGTGTATAGAGGTTGTGTGTGTTTTATAAATGTATTTTATTGTTGTATAGTTCACGCCTTGGGTGTAGTGTAGGTATGTAGGCCTACTGTCAAGCTCGTGGTCATGTCGTCATGAGGCGTGTTCTAGTGTGATCCCCAGGAGTCAGGGCGATCTATTGTTGTTAATGGCCGTATTCATTAACCCCTATCCGCACATTATTGCCTTTACGATACATACGAGAATTTTACATACCTAGTCATTAGGATAACAATATCTCATCTTATCAACATAACTTAATAAATAACAATGTTGTTTTTGTTTTCCTCATTAGATTTATCAGATTGTTTTTTCATCAGTCCAGAAAATTAACATTTTTTATAATAACCGAAATAATCTTATTGGATTATGGTAAAATAATGTTTGCAGCGTTAAATAAAATTTTGCTATGACTATGTATTTATTTTTAGGAATTTTATCAATTAAACCAAGCTTATTTTCAAAATGCAAATACTTAGTTACAGAGACATTGATTATAATTCATTTAATTTATTAGTTTCATTCAGAATTCTGGTCTTTTAACAATTTTAGTAACAGAACTACTATAGCTTTCCAACAGTGAAAGAATTATTCAAATCGGTTCAGTAGTTTCGGAGCCTATTCGATACAAACAAACAATCAAATTTTTCGTCTATAAAGTATTAGTATAGATAGTGATGTACGTCATTATTTTCATGCCTATATCCCACAAGAAAAGATTTAGAAGTTTGTCTGCTTCAAATTGTAGCTTTCTCCTTCAATGCATTAACCAAAATTAACATGTTTATTTACACCTATCTGTGCTAATGGATACCAATATTTACATTACCACATTTTCTTTATAAACAAAAAAGTTTTAGATGAGTCACACTGTAGCACTTAAACCATTATCTATACCAAAAGGGCCTTTCACCACTTCCTAGTAAATTCTTAATAGTTAACCCTCTCCCCGCCACGCTTTTTTCCGAAAATGGTGCCCCATACGCCACGACCATTAAAAAAAAAAAATTCCAAAAAATTATTAGGTTATACTCAACTCATTCAGGCAAGTAAAAATACAACGTTTCTTGATCATGTTTTTTTGTCTGATATATCAGACATTGGCGTGGAGGGCACGAAAATGGTTTGTCAGATATATCAGACATTGGCGTGGAAAAGGTTAACTGACAGATGGCACAGGAAGAGTTAACCTTAAATAAGACAAAGGTAGAGTAAACAGTTCCCACCATAATTTGAGCCTTATGCACAAGTAACACAAAAACCAAGGACAATTGATAACTACCTTTGCATGATTAAAGGATGAAGTATCACCTTACTAAAGTTCCAGTGCAAGAAAAAGTCCTAATATTATTAAAGTTATTATTACAGTGTTAGCTAACATAAATAAATAAATATCTCTGAACATTATTCACACAGCACCAATCTAGCCCCAAACTAAGTATTAGCTTGTGCTACTGGTGCCAGACAACAGACAACTATTACTTAATATTGTATACTTTTTTTTTTGTAAATATTACTTTATTTTTACTGTAAAGTGTAAATTCGGACATCATTGTTTTTTTTGTAAAATAAAAAAGTTATTTCGGGTTTATAAGAAAAATAACTATGAAGGCTCAGCCTTCTAAGCTTAGGTTTTTTTTCATTCTCAAATATACAACTCTATAAAGCCCAAGTTCGGCCTCACATGGAGTACTGTTGTCATCTCTGGGCCGGAGCACCACAATACCAACTTCTGCCTTTTGACCGTATCCAACGTCGAGCAACCCGGATTGTCGGTGCCGAGAGTCTTGCCGGTTGCTTAGATCCTCTGGCATTGCGTAGAGACATTGCGTCCCTGTGCATCTTCTACCGCCTATATCATGGGGAGTGTTCCGAGGAATTATTTGGTTTGATTCCTGCTGCTAAATTCCACCTCCGTACAACCCGCCACAAAATGCAGTTTCATCCAAACCACTTGGACGAGTGGCGTTCAACTACCGTACGTTTCTGCAGACATTTTCTGCCGCGCACGACTGCTCTATGGAACCAGCTTCCCGCAGCGGTGTTTCCAAGCCAATACGACATAAATACCTACCTTCAAAAAGCGAGCATATTCCACCCTTAAAGGCGGGCAACGCGCCTGTGACCCTAAGGGGGTCCCGGGTGCTTATGGGCGGCGGTGATCATTTACCTTCATGTGACCCACTTGCTCGTTTGCCCCCCTATTACATAAAAAAAAAAAAAAAATATTTGCGACAACTTTGTTTTTTCACCCTGAGTTGGTTATCACAAACAAATTACACTAAATAAGTTCTTACCATATTCTGGATTTATTTTATTGAATATAGCCTTCCGCCCGCGGTTTTACCCGCGCGTAATTTCTAGCGCGGGGATAGTGTACCTTTCCAACAGTGAAAAAATTATTGAAATCGGTTTAGTAGTTTCGGAGCTTATTTAAGACAAACAAACAAACAATCAAATATTTCCTCTTTATAATATTAGTATATTTTTTATGGACGCCTCGATGGTCTATTTGTTTAAGTACTGAGCCAAGACCACGGGGTCCTGGGTTCAATTCCCGGGTCGAGCTAACTTTGTGTCGGTTTTTTCGGACACAGCTCGGGTTTGTGATCACCAATCCGCATTTGGCAAGCATGGTGATTAAGCCAATACCCATCATTGTAGCGATGGAGGCCTTTGCCCTGCAGTGGGACATTACTAGGCTGATACTTTACTTTTTATGGACACCCTATTTTATTTATAAAATTTGGTCAAACGTGGATCACAAAATCATGAAACGTAGACGATTTAATGATCTGGTAATTTGAGTTGCCCACATCATAAAATGCGACCATTTCACGAAGTGGTCGAGCATTTCATAAAGTGAGCAATTCAAGGATATGGCCACGACATATTTATCAATACCTATACTATACATAATACCTAATTCAGCCAGACACAAAAATAAAAAAACAGAAATATTTATCATTCATCTACATTAGTTACAGATTATATTCGGACAATATTATCTGAGATTATAAAATACAGGCTTCCGCTGTTTGTGTCTTTGCCCGCGCGGACTTCTATTTCTGTCATTTAATGGAAACTTATCAGTATTTGTAGATAAAAAGCAGCCTAAGACCTTTCCCATGGTCTAGTTTATATGTCTGCCTAATTTTATCATAATCTGTTCAGTGGTTTTGAGAATGAGTTGTTATCTTTCTCAAGCTCACGGCCACAGGCAAACAGAATCAGTCTCGCGTATTAATATTTTGTGGTACAGATTAGGTCTAACTAAACCAGATAGGTAATAAACATCGTCTTTAGCCCACATTATTATCTTCAGCCCACACATTATTTCATACCTACTTTCTACATGTTTGTCATTAGATGTTCTAAATATAGAATTCCATTATTTTCCATCATTTTGCCAATAGCCATGCTATTAATAACCCAAACAATAGGTGGATATCAGGTAACGAAATACTTAACAATATAATATTAGATTTCCGCCTAGTTGTATTTTTAAGGGATAAGTAAAGGGTTTTTCAATAAGGACGGGTAGATTTTGGCGGCCCGTGGCGGCCATCCTGTCCCGGTGACATTTGTCAAATCTTCCGTCCATCATTCAGCCACCTATGCCAAATCACTATGGCAAGTTACACGACTGAACAGCGCGTGCAAGTGGTAAAACTACATTACCTATTTAAAATAATCTATAGGTGCACGTCGAGATTCGAATCACCAACCACACGCATATGATGCGACCGTTGAAATCACTCTGCTACATATCTGTAGGCTTTACGTCAATTGGTTTAGTTATTTTTTTTTTATAGTAGCGCAGTAGTATACATTGGCTCCACTTAGCCTTATGGTAAGCAAAAGGGGAACCCAAATTACCATGACAACGGACGCAACACCGTGGCGTTCTATTCGTTGGCATCGCAGAACTGGCTCACAAGGTGCTTCTTCGCGCTTCGTTTAGAGGAACTCATGTCATAGGAATGGGAAAGTTACTCTATAATACCCTTCGAAGCAAAACTGAATACCTATATTAAGTTCATGTATGAGATCACCCATCCTGGTACTGACCACTCCGAACGTTGTTTAACTTTAACGGACGGACGTTACAAGGAGAAAGTGGTTCAGTAATTTAGTGAACGTCTAGATGTCGTTTGCGACAAAGTTTTAACTTATTTCTTGAAGAGAAAATTACCAAGGTTATTTTTGTTTTCTAATGTGTTTATTTATTACATGTATTAGAAGCGTGCGCCTTGTCTGTTAGTCAAAGCCTTGAAACAGGTACTACCACCTCACCTCACCTGAAATGACCTGAGATCACCTGGAAGAAAACAGATCCCTACAGGTTTTTTAAATGTATTTAGCGCTTAATAACTCTGTGACTCGTAACATCCAAGGCTATCATTATTTATACGTGTAGATACCTACCTATTACGAATCAATTTTACTATTGCGCTGTTTAAGTGAATAGTCCATATCCAGCCCGCATTCTATTGAGAACAATAGTGTTGACGTATAAAACTACGTCCACTATATCTTGACCTGGTTTGTAAATGGCAAAGCTTATTATGGAGAGGTCAAGAGTATCTGGGTTGTCACTTGACCAAGTTTGAAAAAAAAAATGCAGTTGAATTAGCTGTAGCCTTTTTATTCGTTAGCATAGGATAATCGCAGGGAAAAAGGAAAATCCTGTTGAGTCAAAAAGGTGTTTTTTTAGGACATGGAAGAGTACCTACATTCAAAATTCAATCAAATGTACGCACATGAGGTCATACGCAATTGCGATGAGGTCCAATAGAAATGAGTTTGCATACATGTTAATGCTTTTGACGTTACACCAACACGCTATCTCTGGACTATAGTTGACGTCATTGGTAGCGAACCGTTAGCGTTTTGTGTACTTTTTGTAAAAGACATTGATAAGCAGAGCGGTGAACCAGTTGCCTAAAACTGCCACAACCAGCTGGACCCAAAGTCGGATCCACGACCTCAGGACTTGAACCAAAGTTCCATTGAGGAACTTATTTTATTACTTAACTTTTGTGTCATTGTTACGTCGCCAGCAGAGTTCTTTTCCCGTTCATTAAACCTTACTTGTAAAACCAAATAAAAAGCTTGCTTTTACGACATATTGATGGCTACAGTCAAATTGTACTGTACAGAAAACTTGAGCTATTTTAAATCTTATTTCGGGTTCCCGTCACTATTGAATGACTCACATTCGCCACTTGAAACATGATCCCAGATTTTGCGTTGGAGAAAATGCTCCTGCCGTAATCCATGCCAGGGGAACGAAACCTATTAGATCATGATTACTCAGTGTTATCGTACCGATGCAGGCTTCCTTTCGATGTTTTCCCTCACTGTCGACTTACAGAAATTTCCAGGCTCCGAGATTCGAATCATCGATCGCGTGCATCTCAGCCTCGTTCAAACCACCTCGCTACCACATCTCAAGATGTACAGTCACGTGAAATCAGACATTGGATCTGAGGTTTTCTGCAAGTTCAATAAGGTTCATGTTTGTTTGTCTCATCGCTTGTGGTGTACAGGCCCGTATGCAGGTAGTAGTCGGCGAGTGACTCAGTGGTTAAATGAATATGACCTTCCTCGCGTCGTATCTTGTTCACCCTCCGTATTGTCTTTATGCCGCACACGGCTATGTTTTGCAGCATGTCTATGTACTTGATAATCAAGTTTATTCTAAGTTTATTCAAGTGAATAGATTTAAATAAGAATTAACTTACTAGTTTTAATGGCACAAGTGTCGAGTATAAACAATTCACTTCGTCTTATTTTTCCAGTTATAAAATCATGAAACAAACGTTATGTTTAAATATATTGCGCACGTTTGCACATTTCTTACATTGATTCACTTAGATGTTTTTTTTTTATGGTAGAAGGATAAGCCTATTGCCGATGGGAATAAGTCACGGCCTGTCTTTTCTCTATTAAATCACATTTCACCAGAATACCGCTTAATGTACCGCGTCATGAAATATTTGAAGGTTACTTTCGAAGTCCATTGCTGGCCATAGGACCCTTCAAACGCTCGCTAACATTAGAATTTAGAAGGATTTGCCTATAATCCCCACGCTGCGCTGGGCTGGGCAAGCGAGTTGGCGATCGCAGGACGTAGCTATAGTCTAAGATCCCGTTATAAAACGACCTTCACCGAGATGTTTATTTCACGAAACGTATTTTATATTTAATTTAATATGTCAATAAATAAATTGCATATGGGTTGCCTAACAAATTTTAGTCCAGGGTATTTTTAATTAATAATTGAAAAAAAATTTTTTTTAAGCATTCCACCGGTGTGATTATTAGATAAACTATATACCAATCGAAAGTATGAAGCCCATAGAACATGCAAACGTTAGGTTGCCCTTTTTTTTCCGGTCACAACTATCGGGTAGCAAGGTATAAACAGGTAAATCTATACTATAGGCCGTCGGAAATAGACATTTAATTCGAAAAGTATGATGTAGTTCTGCATTTTTGATATGTTGTATGGGTCTATTAGGGTAGTGTGAATTCCAATTTGCAACTTCGGAAAACCTGTGGAAACCGAGAAAATCGAGAAAATCTTCGAAATTTTGGGACTTTTTTTACTATTTGCTCGCCAGGGCCAAAACTATGCTTTTATTGCGAATGATGTTTTCTACACTTATAAACTGTATTAAATTACTTGCAATTTAAGCCTAATAGCAACGCTATTGACTCCATAGCAGCCAAGCTGTGGCACTTTTAAGATGACCAATATTTGTCGAAATAAGAAATTTTCAGGATACTCCCACTTATTTCGTGAAATATTGGCAAAACCACTTGGCCTTTGAAGAAAGGTCACTGAAAATATTTTGTAGTACATTTATTTAACTTTTATTAAAGCACAAAACGAAGTCTGTGGGACTAGCTGTTCCCTCACAATCTCAAAAAAACGAAAAGAAGGTAAATGGGTTATAGAAACAAAAGACTATTATATTGGGTAATTGGAAATTAGACAGGAATTTTATACATAGTAGTGGGTGGAGGTCATTTGCGGTCTGACTGCATGCCCCTCTACATTCCTTTTTGCATTTGCAGGGTTTCATTTTTAGACAGTCGCAGTTTTTTCGGTTAATCATCATTGATTTTATGTTTTTCCTAGAAATTAGATTCCAAATCAAACTTCAAGCGAGCCTAAACGATCGCAAATGACCTCCATTCATTACTATTTATAACATTCCTGTCTAATTTCCAATTACCCAATATAATAGTCTTTTGTTTCTATAACCCATTTTACCTTCTTTTCGTTTTTTTGAGATTGTGAGGGAACAGCTAGTCTCACAGACTTCATTTTGTGCTCTAATAAAAGTTAAATAAATGTACTACAAAATATTTTCAGTGACCTTTCTTCATAGGCCAAGTAGGTTTGCCAATATTTCACGAAATAAGTGGGAGTATCTTGAAAATTTCTTATTTCGACAAATATTGGTCATCTTCAAAGTGCCATAGCTTGGCTCCTATGAAGTCAATAGCGGTGCTTTTAGGCTCAAATAAAAGTTAAATAAATGTACTACAAAATATTCTCAGTGACCTTTCTTCATAGGCCAAGTGGTTTTGCCAATATTTCACGAAATAAGTGGGAGTATCCTGAAAATTTCTTATTTCGACAAATATTGGTCATCTTCAAAGTGCCAAAGCTTGGCTCCTAAAGAGACAATAGCGCTGTTATTAGGCACAATTTACAAGTAATTAGATACAGTTTATAAGTGTAAAAACATCATTCGCAATAAAAGCATAGTTTTGGCCCTGGAGAGCAAATAGTAAAAAAAGTCCCAAAATTTCGAAGATTTTCTCGATTTTCTCAGTTTCCACAGGTCTTCTGAAGTTGCAAATTGGAATTCATACTACCCTACTAGACCCTTACAACATACCAAAAATGCAGAACTACATCACGCATTGCGAATTTAATGTCTTTATACGACGGCCTATTTTGTCTCTAACCCATTTTACCTTCTATTAGATTTTTTGAGTGAACTACTAGTCTCACAGATTTCGTTTTGGGCGTTAATAAAAGTTAAATAAATGTACTACAAAATATTTTCAGTGACCTTTCTTCGTGAAGCTAGTGGTTTTGCCAATTATTCGAGAAATAAGTAAGTAAAACCTGAAATTTTCTTTTTTCGAGAAATATTGGTCATCTTCGAAGTGCCATAGCTTGACTCCTTTGAAGCCAATAGAGCTGTGATTGGCCTCCAGTTGTAGGTACTTTAATACAGTTTATGAGTGTAGAGAACATTGTTCACAAAAAATGCATAGTTTTGGCCCTGGAGAGCAAATAGATAAAAAAGTCCCAAAATTTCGAAGATTTTCTCGATTTTCTCAGTTTCCACAAGTTTTTCGAAGTTGCAAATTTAACATCACATTACTCTAACGGACCCATACAACATACCAAAAATGCAGAACTACATCACGCTTTTCGAATTTAGCCCCTTATTTTGTCTATTTCCGACGGCCTACTAGCATTTTGCAACGGTCTGCTTATTGAATTGAACTTAAATAAAAATTAAAGATTATTTAATTATAAACACGGTGGTATAGGGTTGCCTGCGAAAAATCAGTCCCTAATTCCGGTTGTCGAATTTTAAAAAGTAAAATATCGCTGAGGTAAATCTATACTAGCATTTTGCAACGGTCTGCTTATTGAATTGAACTTAAATAAAAATTAAAGATTATTTAATTATAAACACGGTGGTATAGGGTTGCCTGCGAAAAATCAGTCCCTAATTCCGGTTGTCGAATTTTAAAAAGTAAAATATCGCTGAGGTAAATCTATACTAGCATTTAAGTGTCATTTTAAGTATTTTATTTTAATACAAGCCACATGTAAAATAGTACTGGATGTTTGTGACAATTTTTTTTTATTTGATTTATATTTGAGTTTTTGCGACAGTAAGGTTGTCATTTTGTTGAGGTGCTCATTTCAATTTCATTATAATTAAACGTTTAATGATATTAAGAATTGGTATCAATAACGATATTTGGTACCATTATTTGACGAGTCATTTGGTGTAATGGTCAATAAGTCGGCTATTACACCAGAGGTCGCGGGTTCGATCCCCGCACGGGTAATGTACAAACATTTGTGTGCATGAACATGTCTGTTTGTATCGGTATGGGTGTTTCTATGTATAATAATTTTGTTGTACCTATTTACAAAAAATAATAATATGTAAGTAATGTTTATCCGTTGCAACGGATAAACATTACTTACATATTAAAACGCGTTGTCTGGCACCCATAGCACAAGTTAATGCTTAGTTTGGGGCTTGATGGCGCTGTGTGATATTTTTTATTTTATTTATTCCTTACCTTGAAAGTTTAAAAGAACATTTGCTTTGATTTTTAGTTTTGAATTGGTTATTTTTTTATTAATATTGTTATTTGATTTTTTATCTGATTATTTGTTGATATGCATCTGTTAGATTTATTATTGGAATATGAAAAGCATGTAGGATTTTAAATTATAGAAAAAAAATCGATTATTTTTTTCATTAAAATCGATTATTGACGAATCGATTAATATTGAAGAAAGAAAAATCGATTTTTATTAAATCGATTTTTTTCCAGTAGCCTCACGTCCCTACCGTCTATCGCTATCCTTTTCATTTTCAAGCACAAATAGCATGCGCACTCTCTTTCTTTAAATAAGCGGACCTTAATCAGCTGCTATGCTATGTCCTCTTCTATCGCATGGGATGGTTGGTTGGGACATCTCAGTCGCAGACATCCACCCGCAGCAACCCGCAGCGATATTTTACTTTTTAAAATTCGACAACCGGAATTAGGGACTGATTTTTCGCAGGCAACCCTATACCACCGTGTTTATAATTAAATAATCTTTAATTTTTATTTAAGTTCAATTCAATAAGCAGACCGTTGCAAAATGCTAGTATAGACTTACCTCAGCGATATTTTACTTTTTAAAATTCGACAACCGGAATTAGGGACTGATTTTTCGCAGGCAACCCTATACCACCGTGTTTATAATTAAATAATCTTTAATTTTTATTTAAGTTCAATTCAATAAGCAGACCGTTGCAAAATGCTAGTATAGACTTACCTCAGCGATATTTTACTTTTTAAAATTCGACAACCGGAATTAGGGACTGATTTTTCGCAGGCAACCCTATACCACCGTGTTTATAATTAAATAATCTTTAATTTTTATTTAAGTTCAATTCAATAAGCAGACCGTTGCAAAATGCTAGTATAGATTTACCTCAGCGATATTTTACTTTTTAAAATTCGACAACCGGAATTAGGGACTGATTTTTCGCAGGCAACCCTATACCACCGTGTTTATAATTAAATAATCTTTAATTTTTATTTAAGTTCAATTCAATAAGCAGACCGTTGCAAAATCCTAGTATAGATTTACCTGTTTATACCTTGCTACCCGATAGTTGTGACCGGAAAAAAAAGGGCAACCTAACGTTTGCATGTTCTATGGGCTTCATACTTTCGATTGGTATATAGTTTATCTAATAATCACACCGGTGGAATGTTTAAAAAAAATTTTTTTTTCAATTATTAATTAAAAATACCCTTGACTAAAATTTGTTAGGCAACCCATATGCAATTTATTTATTGACATATTAAATTAAATATAAAATACGTTTCGTTAAATAAACATCTCGGTGAAGGTCGTTTTATAACGGGATCTTATGCTACTAGATTCAAGTGAGGTGACGCTAATATGGCCGGCATAGCGAAGGTCCTTTTAAAATTTTGTTAAATGGAACAGTTCTAAAATGCCAGTGACATGGACGCTAGATAATCTGTTTGTTCCAAACATCAACAATCATGACATTGTTTTGTGGGACATTGAACTCTAACAGTATTGTTTGGTTCGTATTGCATAAGTATTGTTTTAGCGCAATTACGCCGGCCGTCATAATTGCCACCTCATTCGCTTTCGACAATGGCCCGTTTCGACAATGCGCTTGACTGGATGTGCTGTGAGGGCTGTCAACTATTTTTATAAAATAATGGAACTTAATATTATTCAATTACCGTCGTGCCGCATGTTTGTACAGCGTTATACTTACTTGTGGTAGAAAAAGTATTCGATGGAACGCCTCGACGGTCTAGTGGTTTAAGTACCGGGCCGAGATCTAAGAGTCCTGGGTTAAATTCCCGGGTCGAGCAAACTTCGTGTCGGGTTTTTTCGAACAGAGCTCGGATTTGGGATCACCAAGCCGCATTTGGCAAGCGTGGAGTTTAATTAAGCCCAGTACCCATCATTGTAATGAAACTTGATTTCAAAGATGGGCCTTTTCCCTGGTGTGGGGCACTAATAGGCTGTTAATTTAAAGTAACATATTCGATACTATGATATGAACGCTCGCGATCTGTAAAAGTTGTTGTATGATTTATCTATGATTCATATAATCCATCAGAAACTGTGGCTGAATTGTTTTCTAAAGTAGGAAAGGTTATTAACTCTTCAGACCTTATTACAAAACAATATCTGACAACCCTTGATGGTATTATTAAAGTGTACAGTCGGATGTTATGAATATCCAAGCGATTTTAAGTCTTATTAATGTAACTTAGGTGCTAAAATAAATGTTTTTGATCTCGACTGTGTTCGTTTGTGAAATTGCATTGGATTTACGTAAACGTAGTACGGGCTGAATAAGTTTGCATCTGTGATGTGATGAGTTGATTCAGTGGTCTAGTTCCCATAGTTCAAGCTTTGCATAGTTTTTTTCTTTGTTATTTATGTAACTTCAGTTTGCAGACGGGCATGCAACTTCTAATGCTAGTTAGCGTTCGCTGCAGGCTGTTTTGTTAAAGGACACTTCAACCAATGTAATGCACGAGCTTACATTTAACATCGTAGTTATACACAAAAGGTTTTGTCAAGTAGGGAGAACACCATCCTAACCTGAACTTTTAAGTTCCACAGTTGATTTTCATATTAATGTCCATCGTATTGATCCACCGCTGTTAGAAAGGTTTCTTCGAATTCTCTGTATGATATGAATGTTTCTTTTGTCAATTTGGAAAAAACAAGACTGCAGAACATAAATTACGGAAAATCTATTAGTGCAGTCATTGAAGCATTATAGCTCCGAATTTTTTTACCGTGAACCGAATTGCATAAAATTTTTGAATTAGGTTCATCTTACCCTTAACTTCAAAAGTGAAAATGATTTGAACTCCGCAACCACCATGGGGGTGGTTGCCACACCTTCTCGGGGGTGAATTATTTTTTTATCAAAATAACCTCGGATATCGATAGAAGGCCTAATTTTAAGCAAAAAATCATCTATACAGTTTTTCAAAAAATTCAATACTTTTCAAGTTATTGGCAATAAAAAATTCGCAATTTTTTCACGTATTTCATCGGTTTTTTGCAAATATCTCCAAAAATATACGTTTTATCGAAAATTTTATAAAGACCAAAATTGTAGCAGGTAAAACAATGAACAATTTGAATTTTTATAAAGTATTCTAAGTGCAATATTAAGCTAGATATTAAAGATCAAAGCCGTTTTTATTCTGTCTGAAATTTAATCGATGTGGTCAATGCCATCTAGCGGCGAGCAGATGCATTTTATGCATTCTAATACAAAAGGGTTTTGTAGTGCTTGAAATAAGCTTTAAAATGAGCACTATTAAAAGTCTTTTGCGCGTAAAATAAGTGAGCTGTATTGCAAATAAGGGAAGCATCTAATGTTTTTTCTATAAAATCAATGGGTTTCATAAGTGCCATTTCCACCAAAATTAAAATTAATCGTATTCCGCCTAGAAATAACTTTATAATAAAGAGTTTGTTAGATATTATCAGTTTGGCTGCTTCAGGACACATATCTTTCAAAAAAGACACGATTAAATAAAAAATCAAAATTTCAAATTTTTAAAAAACCCACTTTCTTTGCATAATATCTCAAAAATTACGACAAATACGTATAAAAGTGTACGGATTAAAAATTTAGGTATTTTTCTGACTAACAATTTGGTTTTTTTGTTTTTTCTGTCAAACAAAAATTGACGGAGATATGATTGTTTAAAGAGCGCGTGGCAGCGCAATCACAGCCTCTCTTAAGCCCTTTAACCCTTCACCGTTTTAGAAAAAGGGTTTTTACTATTTATTGCATTATAGGATGTTGTAGCTTTCTTAATTACCTTTACAATGGTTTTTTATGAATTGTGATAGCATGAAAATTGAAGTAGTTATGGTCCAAAAACTTATCATATTTTGTTCTACTTAGTAACTAAGGGGTAGTTTTAAGGGTAGAAAAGCTAAAGAATATGATAATCATTTTCGAGAGTGTGGAATAATATTGAAATCCTTTTCATTTTATAAAAAAAAAAATTTTTTTTTTTTATCAAGGGGTATTTTTCAAGGGTTGAAAGGGGTTAATATTTGATAATTATTATAGAGAATATAAAATATTACTTACTCTATACTTACATCTTTTTATGTCATACCAAAGTATTTTTTTGTGATTTTTTCAATTTAGGGGTTGTTTGCAAAGGATGTAAGATTTTCAAGGGGTTGAAAAATTATTTTAATATGAGGTAATTATGTTAGAAAATACTTTACAATTTCACCACTTACGATTAGACATGTTTTCTAGCGATAAAATGGCTCAATGTAAATTTTTCCATTAAGGGGTTGTTTACACCCCTTAAAAATAATAAGCGGAGTTCAGATCATTTTCACTTTTGAAGTTTAGGGTAAGAAGAGCCTAATTCCAAAATTTCATGCAAATCGGTTCACAGTAAAAAAAATCGGAGGTAAGACCGTATTTTTCGCTTCAATGACTGCACTATATCTGACAGCGATGAAACTGGCTCTAAATGTTATTATTTAAACATAATTATATGAATTTAAAGATACTTTCGTGGATTTAAATATCGGTATGTATAGATATTGCTGGTACTCGTAATGGAAACGTCGCGTTTTCAAAAATGTAGGTTACATGTAGGTTTTAAAACCGCGCTTTATTCTTTTGTTTTATTAAATAAGTGGTAATCGAGAATGTGAATTTGAGAAACAACAATGTAACAATTTTTGTGGTATTATTATATTAAAATACAACTGATGTATACTGAAGTCTTTGAACATTGTTCCATCAAGCGAAGCGTGAAGAAGCATCTCGGGGGTAAGGCGGTGTAAACAGATAGGGTAATGGGTCAAGGACGGGATCCAGAGGGTTGTCATACTTGTCATTGGGTCTGTTTAAAAATATACCCTATGAAAATTCGTTCATACCTACATTATATAATATAGTATTCTGAAAATATGTAGCTTTGGGAATAAAAAATTAAATCCGTTTGTTAAAATAGATCTACATAGAAGACCTCATGAAGATAGAATAGCGCGTATATAAAAATGGACATAAAAGTACAACTTATTTTACTTTTGTCTTAACCTTTTCCACGCCAATGTCTGATATATCAGACAAACCATTTTCGTGCCCACCACGCCAATGTCTGATATATCAGACAAAAAGACATGATCAAGAAACGTTGTAATTTTACTTGCCTGAATGAGTTGAGTATAACCTAATAATTTTTTGGAATTTTTTTTTTTAATGGTCGTGGCGTGTGGGGCACCATTTTCGGAAAAAAGCGTGGCGGGGAAAGGGTTAATCTAAAAGTACATTCATAGCTGTGTTCTGGCAATTAATGTGGGAACAGGTACACTTGTAATCAAAGGCTAGAAGATTAGAAAAGCCTATAGGTATGTGTGACAGGACATTGAACGGTGCATCTTAGTAAAGTATCTCTCATTGGCATATTCAGCAGTGGCCGCTTACCATTTAAGTAAGGTTGCGTGCTTGGTTGTAGTAGTTATAAATAATAAATAAATAAATATCTCTGGACATTTTTCACACAGCGCCATCTAGCCCCAAACTAAGCATTAGCTTGTGCTATGAGTGCTAGACAACGGATAAACATTACTTATATACTTTTTTTTTTTGGGTAAATAAATACATATTATACATAAAACACCCAGACCGATACAAACAGACATGTTTATGCATACAAATGTTTGTATCGTGCGGGGATCGAACCCGCAACCTCTGCTGGTGTAATAGCCGACTTCTCGACCATTACACCAAATGGCTCGTCTTGTTGTCAGTTCAGTTGCCAGCAAAGTTACATAAAAAAAAAGTACAAGAAGTTGAGAAACATTTCCTGTTGAAAAGTCACTCAATGGAGTAGGCCGCAGTTTCCGCTTAGAATTTGTAAAAAAAAAAAACATGACAGGATGGAGAATTTGGTTGTGAGTGAGTGACCCTTTTATTTTCGGAGGAAAATCCGTTTAACCGCCATAATCACTGCAAGACCTGTGGCCGTGTGTGGGACTCGAGTCTCGACTCTCGAGACTAAAGCGTCTCATACCCGAAGAGTGACGAGCCCATCCCCGAATTCAAGACAAATATTTATGTTATGAATTTGTGTATGGTGTTTATTCATTTAAATACAATATTTAATATTGTTGTACTTTGCTATTTTTAATATCCATAACACGTGAGCTTAAGCTACTTACTTTGTACAATAATGTTTGTTTCGTTATCCGATGTTTGCGTATTTCTAAGGGCGTCGCTGCCTGCCTTTCAGTAGGCATTTAGGGCGAGTAAATAAAACTCAAATTAATTAGTTCATAGATCTCGGCCATCAGCGCTGACGCGTGCCGTCAGCGTGAGACTAAAACCAGCCTTAAAACTATCTAAAACTAAGATTAAACACGTTTTCTTCGCTTATCAATCTATTCCACGTGGTAGAGTCCAGTCTAAAATGATTACATGGTTGTGTAGACACAGTTAAACAAGTAACGTCTAGCAATTGTTAACACTTGTAATAATGTAGATTTATGACTGGAAGTGAAAGTGAGTGTAACTTGCTTACTGAGAAAATGCGCATCTATTAAGCATTCGTCATGTCATCGGATTTTATCAACGTAAGCGATCCATCACAGATTTTATAGAGAGTATATTATGATTATGCGGTATGAATTATGCTTAGATCACAAAAACAAAGATTTATCAACATAATTTAACAAAAACATTCTTTTTATGGACGATTCAAAACTTGCGTCGTAGCTCAAAGCTTCTATAGGATTTCAGAAGGTATGTCCTGGCTCTCATTCAGGGAGTAAGTAGAGTCCGACTGACTCTACTCTCACTATTAATGTGAGAATCGGTACACTTGAAATTAATACGACTGAAATCATAAGCTTTAAGTTTAGAAGAGGAGCCTATAGTGTGGCAGCATGTTAAGCGATGCTAGTATCATTCAATGTAATATGCTGCAATGGCTGCTCACCACGAGGGGGGCTGCGTGCCTGTCTGTCAACGACGACTTAAAACAAGTAACTCGGGTACCTTTACACTTGCCCTAAGAATAATACCTAATTCAGACTGCAAGGTCTAATATTGGGTATGTTTGGGCCATCATAAAAGCATTCCTTAAATCATTCCAGTTTTCATATTAGAGAAGTTAGCGTCAGACCTCCTCCCTAGAATATTTGGTCAGTTTTCTTTTTAAGAATCTTCATTAGTCATTCTGTATTCCGTGAAGAAGCTTCTATAGAACCCCAGCATGACCTGCCTCTCATGATCGGAAGGGCTCCACCGATAAGCCTGTCTCATTCTGGCACATCAGTCACTCAAGCGCATGTCCGAAGACGTTATCTGGTCTTAATTTAGATTCTTGTTGTTGCATTGACATGCAACGTTATTTTCGTGACTATGTATGAGTAATATTATTTACTATTAAGTGAACCACTAGCTTTGACCCTCGGCTTCGGTCGTATTATGTGATGACTAGTCTTCCGATCGCGATTTTGCCCGTGTGGATTACGACGTAAGATAAGAATGTGATATTTTCTAGCTCACCTGGATAAAAACCTATGTCATTTTCTAGCTTCTTAAGTTTCTCCTTCTCCTGGATGAGGAGTCAAAGCGTAACAGACAGAAAGGTAAAGGGCAGTACAAAATAGCGTTTAAGTTAATCCAAGTGAAGTGATAACTTGAAAACTTAAGGAGAAGTCATTGCCTGAAAGAGTACAAACATTCATGCCTCTATCCTTACATTATTAGTAGAATATTGTTAGGATGTTATACAAATAACTAAATATAAATATTGGTTCTTAGCAAAATTCCGGCTACATCGAGATATCTTGACTAGTAATCAGTTACGCAGGACAAAGTATAAGGTAGATTAGCATTGCTATATAAATAATTTTCTTGTAAGTTTATTATGTAACCCACTATCCTACCGCCTACAGTTTTCCGGCGTAGACTTTACACTATCATTCTGCAGGAAAGTGCCTTTATAAGGATAAATGTAGCCTTTGTAGCTCTCCAGCTCTCAAACTTTTCCATACTAAAAATCACGTCGCGCGTCGGTCCGTTGCTCGATTGTGACGTGAATATGGACAGACAAATACACCTCTATTTTTCTGTTATACCATTTATTATTCTAGGATAAAAGTAGGAGAGGGCTGTATGTCATTTTACTAAAATCGGTTTAGTGATTTAGGTGTGAAAGCATGACAGACAATTGTTTACTTGTTTTTTTTTTATTTCACAACTCACATTTCGGGAATAAAATATATTTTCTTGTCTGACCCTACAGCCTACAATTTGCTCAACCTATCCAACATACACCAGTAATTGTATGAGTATTGTATTCAACCCACGACCTTTATTACATTGACTTATTAGGAACAACGCAGGGTCACAAAAATACAAAGCCATAACAGAAACGCATTCGCCAAAATCACATGATAATAATAATATCCTTGGACTTGTTATACACAGCGCTATCTGGTTCCAGACGAGTCATGGGAAAATATATTATCATAGATTTTATATACAAGCAATTCTTTACAAGGGACATACAATTCGTAAAAAGAAACGCTAGGTGAAACAAAAATGTGAATCTCACTACAACACTTTAGTTTACTTGGTTGTTCACGAAATGGGATGTTAACTTTGGTAACTATCAGTCAACTGAGACTCAGCCTTTCACAGAAGTAGTGAACCATAATGCAATAAGTACATAAAGAGTAACCTATGTAACATTCGTGTGCTTTGGTTATTCAAAATAATGCATATTTAGACGTAATAACGAAAGGGAAATTTCTAAAGGCAATAGCGTGAGTGATGCGTAATCAAGTTTATTTAATCATTACATTAATCCCTAATTTATGATTATGTGATGCTCTGTAAACTCAATTTTATGAATTGTGTCTGTTGTCTGATTTTCAATTCTGGTACTCAAGGTTTTCGTTTATTTGTTTCAGTTCCGTCCGCACCACAGAATCTCTCAGTCAACCTTGTGACGTCAACAGAGATCCATTTATCATGGGCCCCGCCGCTTACATTCACACCTCACCAGCTTCCACCCATACCCGAGAAGAAGCAGACACCAAAAACTGAAGACCTCTTGGTCTTGCCTAAGAAGAAAGTTGAGCATCAGTCAGACGAGCCAGTCAATGACGTCATCGGACCAAACGATCAGGAGATCCCCGAGAAGAAAGACTTCGAATACGCTCCATACAGTTGGTACAAAAGCGAGAAGCAAAAGTACAATGATGACTACTCTTCTTCTGATATGATGATGGACACTTACAGGGGTAAGAGAGAGAGGCGATCGCACAGACACAGAAAGAGACGGCAAGACAACAGCACAGACACAAAGAATTTGAACATGGAAACGGAGACGCACCAAACTTTGGACATTGACACTCCAATAGATATAGTCAAGAAGTCTTATACGCCGAAGACGCAGATTGCCTACGTTCTTTATTACGAGCAGGGCGTACCCCGTTTTGATATAACTACAGTGGAGTCTGTTCCTACCTCTGCAGAAGTTAAGAGCAAGAATGCCTTTTCTAGTGATTTGGGGATGGTGGAATATTCTACTAAGAATCTGACCCTTGTGAACACCTCAGGAAAGGTTACGACCGTCGTCGGCTTCCGGTTGAAGAATCTGAGTGAGTATAAGGTTAAATATGAGTTAATAGGCATCTTCTTGGAAGGTACGTTTCGTAGTTTACCGCATAATAATAACGTTTTGTCCTAAATAAATACATGCGTCACGAGTTACCCATCCATTGTTTATCTCTAAATAAAATAAATAAATATCCCACGACATTATTCACACAGCGCCATCTAGCCCCAAACTAAGCATAGCTTGTACTATGGGTGCTAGACAACGGATAAACATTACTTAAATATTTTTTTTTATATACGTGCATATTATACCTATAAACACCCAGACCGATACAAACAAACATGTTCATGCACACAAATGTTTGTACCGTGCGGGGATCGAACCCGCGACCCTTGGTGTAAGAGCCGACTTCTCGACCATTACACCAAACGGCTCGTCAAATAGTGTAGTATTTATGTTAAATTTTCCTGAAATGGAAAGGTAGATTGCTCCGGCCGTTTTGATACCGTCTCTTGACGACAAGTAGGTTAAATGTTACTAAATATAAGAGAGAGTCTTAGACGTAACAGAATTTCGTAGCTTTTATACTTTCTTGGAATTTATAGAACCAGTCACAATTCAGTTTAAATCTGAACGCAATAGTGAACTATTTATACAAAATCGTCAAAGTATTAAATGCTATAGGAATTATAGTCTAAGCAATAAATTTTATTACAGAACCATTTACTCCATACAAGATCTGGGTCCGAGCGTTCTACAACTTCCCGCTCGAAGGTGTTTCGTCATCTGATCTACTGGAACGGTTGAGCAACAAATCAGAGCCCATATACGTCCTCACCGATGTGGTGCCGCCTTCTCCGCCCAAGATACTGAACCTTACTTGCGATATGCCGAAACGTAAGTATCTCTTTATGCGCTCAAACGATTTAAGATGTTCTTCTATGAGACTGGGATGGTAGGCGAATTTACTGAGGGCGAATTAAGCGACTGCTTCTGCAGTTGCTAGGAGTATTAGTGACAATTATTGCTTTCGGAAAAAACTCAATTATAGTCCAGTCTGGAAATTGCTGGTGTAAAACACTCCCGTGCTCTTTTTAAGTCTTTTTTCAGGAGGGATCGCCTTTACGCACCATAACCGCATACTAGCCAGAACTGCAGCCGTATGTAGGACTGGGGACTAAAAAGTCCCACTTTCTAATAAACTCCCCTGTTTTCCCCTTGTCCGAAGAAAAACGAGCGGGTGCCCGCCTTGTAGCTACACACCCCCTTGCCTTAAAAAGATGCATAATATTTGGCGTAGACCGTTGCAAGCTCAATTAAATGTGTCTTGCGGAGCTACGCTGTTGGTAAATCAGCGATATAGGCTACTGCAGTCTCTGCCGCATCAGACGGACGTTCAGAACGATTCTAAAAGCGAAACGAGAGAATTCGACCACATCGTTCAATAAATCCTCCTTTTAGAATAATTTTGAACTAAACATCCATAAACGTTTCCACAGGCACATTAAACCTGCAATGGCGGCAACCGGCCGAGTATAACAACTCGCTAGACCAGTACGTGGTCACGCTTCGCAAGATTCCGGAACAGCAGCCGCGCACGCGTCTCACCCTGCCGACCAATAAGAACGATATCGAGACTACCATCAGTGTGGTAAGTGTGGGCGCAGATATGTACAGTTCGCAGCAAATCAACCTACCATAAATTGTCAAAAAGAAATACAACTCTATGCGATGAACATTACGCCGAAAATTGATTGTAAGAATTTGATACGTAGGTAATGGTAGGTTGATGTGTTGCCGATTGTATGTACAGAACTGTAATCTATAAACGTAGATTCGTTTTTCCGCATAAAATTGACTCCCCAAGCGCGACCGAGTGTGAAAAGATAGGTATGCACATGAGATTGACTTCTCTACCTATATTTTTAATGACGAGTAAGACATGACAATCACAGTTAATATCCCTTGTAATTTGAGTAAGGAAACCTAGCAGACCGGTGCTGCGGGAGAAACATTATTTAGCTTTTCGGGAAGAAATTAATAAAGTAGAGATAAAATATTAACCAAAACTGGGTCTTTTGACGTGTATCTAAAGTGGTTTGTCATTGTTACATTTTACTGTGTTTAACAATTAAATCGCGTGCAATTGACAATGATTCGTTGCATGCAAGGACTGCAGCTATTAGATGCACACGTTATGGTTCAATGTTGGTGGGGTCCCTGAAATCTTTTACATTGCTTGTTTTGCACTAAGCAGATTTTTTCGCAAATAGTACATATCTAGATCGGTGATCAGATTAACCAAGTAGTTATCTGTCCATGCAAGTTTCTTTTCAATGCATTCCGTCACCGCCATGAAGTGTAGTTTAAAACCACAGTTCAACCACAGTTCTCGCTACGAGACAATAAATAAATGATTTAGTTTCTCACCACAAACGACATACAGATACATGTAAGTATGTATATACATTTTTACAAAAATAAATGACGTTCGTGGAAGACCTGTGTAGATTTAGAGACCTATATTGCAACCAGCCTCTCCCCAATTTTACAATATGCCTTATAATAATGGGGTTAGAAGTAAAACAAAAACATAATTATTAATTGTTACAGGAGGTGGAGCTTTGGAACGTGACGCGCTACGAAGTTAAAATATACGCGGTTACGCAATCGGTCGCTCGTCCCAACGTCCTCATCAATGGATCTGAGTCTCCTCCTGAGGTAAGAACTATCTCATCTAATACGGGCATGGGGCGGCCAATCGCCACAAGGCAGACACTGACTCGACTTTTTCGGGTGTGAGCGGGAAACCGTTAGTGTTTAGTGGGTAGTGGGACAAACGTATTTATGCATGGTGCTTGAAAGCATTCTCTTCCGTTAAAAAAAAGTACTCATATAATACTAATTAATTTAATTTTATAACTCTGAATCAAATAAGGATAATAGTAAAATTATCATTTTCCGCATAACTAAGTACAAATAGCTGGTGAAGTTTATGGTAACCTTTTATAAGGCACAGTCAGTCCGCCGGTATTACAACAATGGCTCGACCATTTAAATAAAAAATCTCGCCATATTGCAGAAAAATATTGGAAAATAAGATGTCATTCAATAGTGCTGTCTGTCAAAGTGTGATGTCAATTGTCATCCGTGTCTTGTTACTATTGGATATTGTGAGTTATTTGTGAGTTTAACTATATCCCCTAAGTGTTGCTACATATAACCATAACTAATGTGGCGCCTCCAGAGCTGGTTTTTCATTTCTTGGTCAGGCTATACATAAGATTTAAATTATGTTAGCCATTATTTGGCAGCTCTCTTATCAACGTATAAATGGCTAAAAGATTTTGAATTCTAAAATTATGTCGGTACGTTGTACGTATAATATGTTAGCACGAATCAGTAACATGACTTAAACTTTTCGTTGGCTTGCAGTCTTGCATTATTATCGTCAGTCTGTCATAAGCACTGCACGCTGCAGACATTGCTATCTGTCATTCGAAATGACTGCTGACGTAGCACCATAAGAAATTAACGTATAAGTAGAAGCTTTGCCATTGCACTCCATTTGATGAGCAAGAATGCCGGAGGCCCAAATTGCCCCCTTCCCCAACCCCTTTTTCCATAACCATTTACCGTTCTCCTTCTTCCATACCAAACTGTAGTTTTTAAGATTTCATGATGAGTGAGTGACCCTTCGCTTTTAAATATCTGCCAATGTACATATCTATTTGTTGTAGGAGGTGTCCAGTGAGTGGTGCGCGGCCCATACAGAAGCCATGTTGCCGGGAGCAGCGCCCGTAGCGACAGGCGGTGTCCACACTGCGGCTTTACTCGCCATTGCACCCATAGCTCTTCTAGCTGCTGTGGGGGTAGCTTTGGTGTACTGGAGGTATGTAATTGGTATTTTTATGTCAGATTTCTTATCAGTACCACAGAATTAATAGTACTCAACTCACGTACAGAAAAAAAGTCAAGTTTAGCTATAAAAAACCTACCTACACTTCCTTCAAGAGAGAATAAAATTTTTATCACGCTCGAAACATGCATTTTCTTTGCGCGCATCCGGTTTATGACTGAGCTGCGAACGTCGGCACAGGTTGAAATTTTTTATACCTAATTGATTTATTTTCTACGTTACAGATGCAGGTCTCGACTGAGCAAGTGTGTGAGCGCTGTGTACAATTATCTGGAGGAAGGCGGGGAGATGGCAGCCCGGGCGCC